>CM076573.1:292646706-293116653 GCA_034641835.2 Pinus albicaulis
GATGAGTTTAGCAATTAGCTCCTCAAACACTGTCATTTTAAGGCCCTTTTTCTCCAACTCCTCATGGATTAGTTCAAGTTGTTCCTGGAGGTCTTTAACCTAATCCTTAAATTTTATGTTTGTAGATTTCAAATGCAAGTTCATTTTCCTGACATGTTTCACATCTTTCCTCAATGGCATGGTTCATTTGATAAACTGTTGTGTATTATCTAGGATCTTGGAAACACTGTCAACCTACTCTTCCCAAATATCTTTCATCTTTTCAAACTGAACCTTCTGTACATTGTGTTTTCTTTCTTCTTTCTTCATACCAGAAATTTCATGATTGGCCAACTTTAACTATTCTTCAAGGATTTCAAAATTTGTTTTTTCCATTACTTTCTCCTTTCCTTTCTTAGACTTGCTAACTGAATCTTTCTTTGCAAGTGATGAAATATAAATGATATTTTGTGGCAGTTTGACAGTATCAGTAGCTGGATGAAGTTCTTTGATTCTCTCCAAAAATTTTCTAGCATGCCTTGTCATGGGCTTTCTTGCCTGGAACATAAAACTTGCATCTTCTCCTTCAAATTATATTTTCTTTGTAAATTTAGCTTTCTTTAGTTTCTGTCCACCTTCCTCTATATCCTCAGCTCGAACTATAGGAGTCTCTTCTATGTCAATGGCATGTCGTATTTCTTCTAGATTTCCTTTAGCTACTGTTCTATATTATAAAGTCACTGTTTGATTCCTTTTCATCCCTTTGTTTCCTTTTTTAATCACAACTTGTTTTTGTTTTGCAGGTTTGACCACTTTTTTTTTGTTTTTATATATAGGTGGGACATTGGGTGTATCAAAATTTTGCAATTTCTTTGTTTCCATCATGACTGGTTCACTTGGTTCTACTCTTGTTGGTTCACTTGGTTCTGCCACCACTGGTTCACTTTTTTCTACCACAAAGGTTGATGGGATACTCCTAGGTTTAGGAGTTCTTGTAGGAGTAAGAGTATCCAACTCAAAACCACTAACAAACAAAAATGAAGACCAGTCTCTGCCTAGTCTTTGGAGCTCATCTAAAACCACTATTTTAATTAAACCATGATGAAACAATAAAGTCTCACTTCCTTCAGATTTTTCTTGGACCTTATCTGCCATTTTTTATAAACTTCTGTGTAAATAGAAAGGAAAATCAAGAGATATCTTACCAGTAAAGTGTAGGAGAAGCTTGAAATAGTAAGAGTAAACTTTATGGTATCTCCCTTCACAAGTAAAAAAATTATGGATGATGCGAAGAAAATTTGAGTAGTTATCCTTCATGCAACTCCTTGGAATAGAATTAGTAAGGTCCATTTCACTATTTTCTAACTTGATAAACTCTTTGCACTGCTCCATGTTGAATTTGAACCCTTTGAACCATTTCTCTTGTCCCCTTGGAATCCCTGTTGCTACTGCAATGACCTCTGGTGTAATGGAAAGATTCAACATCCCCACTTTGGTAGCTGTTCCAATGAAGTTTAAAGCAAATTATTTGGAGACCTGTACATGGAAACCTTGTAATCTTATCCTTCTGAAGACTTCTACAGTTTTTGGGTATTCATTTATGAGATTCATATCTGATGGATCATATCTTACACATTGGCCACCCTTATTTGTCTTTCTTTTTGGTTCCATAGCTTCTTTAGTGTCTTCTTTGCCTCACTTGATAGTTGTCTGCTTCACTTGATTAGTGATCTTTGTAAACCTTTGAAAACACCATCCACAGCTTTGGCTCAATGCAATAGCTCTCCAGAGCTAAATATCATGTGAAGAAGGAGTGAAGAATGAGAAATGACTGAATTAGAAAAGATTTTGAAGTTTGATATTCACTCATAACACAATGATGACTCATACATGCCTAAAATAGTGATGATGACTTTAGACCTGACCATGTACCTTGATATTTACCCTAACTGACTCAAATGGAATCTAATTTACCCTTTCAAAATGATTTTCTAACACCTAACAGCTAACTTGACATGACAGACAGGAAACCTCACTTTCGTAGTGTGTTTAGTGTAAATATGGGTCTTTTCACTACAAAAGTATCAACGGTTTCATAGAGAAAAGTGGAATTTCTCAGTGCATTTCACTACGAAGCTGTGGTTTCTTGGTTAAAACGACCATTTCAGTACTTAAACCTTGGGAAATGAAAACTATCATAAAATTATGAGTGATGTGACATGAAGGGATTTGAAAGTGAGTGGGTTTAGACCTTAGGGTAAGCTTAAATAAGAAAAATTTAAAATTTTCCTTGACCAAGTAAATAAAAATGAACCCTAAAACCCTACCTTTGACACATGAACCTATATGGCTTTGTCAAATGATGCTTCATTTTTTTAGTGATAATAGGCGAGACAAAAAAAATAGACGAAGCCCTATAGGACATAGATGCTCTAGTGTTTGATGACTCGCCCCCTCGCATCAAATGTGGGGAACCAGCTTGAGATGCACAGATGCAGGATATCACCAGCTGTCGAAATATATCAGTGGAAGAGTGTGACAAGGACCCGCAAAATATCACTATCTCGGATTTCAAGGGTGAATGCATAGTTTCTAGACCCGCCTTACAAGCAATAGATGTGACTAAGCCTCTCCAGTTAAAGGTAGTCAACATTGGAATGGAAGAAAAACCCAAGATGGCTAGAATTGGGGATTACTAGGATTATGATACCATTGGAAAAATCACGGAACTTCTCATTAAATATCAGGATCTGTTTCCCACAAAAAATTTAGAGCTCAAAGGTATTTTAGGGGACCTGGGTGTCATGCGGATCACCTTAAACCCTGATGCGTGTCCTATCAAGCAGTGACCTTACCAATTGAACCCCAAATATAAGCAGAAAATCAGAGAAGAAATCGATAAAATGATAGCCATTGGCATCATCGAATCAATAGAAAAATCTGATTGGGTAAGCCTTATGGTTGTCCAAGAAAAGAAGAAAAAAGGGGAAATAAGAATCTGCGTAGACTTGCACAAGTTGAATGATGTCCACCTACATGATCCCTTCTCTACACCATTCTCTAATAAAATTCTAGATAGTGTAGGAGGTCAGGAAGCATACTTGTTCAGTAACGGGTTTTTGGGCTACCATCATATCAGAATCACACTCGAAGATCATAGCAAAAATACTTTCACAACCGAATGGGGATCCTTCCAATACACCGTCATGCCCTTTGGGCTCAAGAATGCCCCTACCATCTTCTCAAGAGTAGTGGTGGCAGTATTCAAGGAATTCATTCAAAAGTTCCTGGAAGTATACTTTGGCGATTGAAAATGTTTACACTGGTAAAGAAGCACATATCGAACCTATGCATGATGCTGGATGCCTGCAGAAAACACCAAATCTCCCTAAACATCAAGAAATGCATATTCTGTGTACCCTTTGGGATCTTGTTAGGACATGTGGTCTGTCGGCAAGGATTGATGGCTGACCCAACCAAGGTGGCAGTTATCATCAATTTAGCAGTCCCCACAACTGAGAAGTAGCTAAGCTCCATCCTTGGGCACACCAACTATTATAGGAAATTTATTCAAGGGTATGCATAGATCACGACACCAATGGAGAAGCTGCTAAATAAGGACATCTGTTTTTTCTGGGATGCAGAGTGTCAAAAGAGTTTTGAGCTGCTCAAATAAAAGATGGTCTATGCACCTATCCTCATATTTCCTGACTGGGTGAAGGTTTTTTATGTCCATGTGGATGCCTTAGGGATAGCCCTAGGTGTTGTCCTCAGGCAACCCAGGGAAGGGGAAATTGACCACCGAGTTACGTTTGCTAGTAGAAAATTTTCTAGCACAGAACGTAATTACTCTACTACTGAACGTGAGGGACTAGCCATGGTGTATGCCCTATAGAAATACCAGCACTATCTAATAGGAGGGAAATTCAATATGTTCATGGAACATTCAGCTTTAAAGTACCTAGTCAATAAGCCTATGTTGGGGGGGAATATTTGCCGATGGTTACTACTGTTTCAGGAGTATGATTTTGAGATAAGTGTAAAGCCTGGAAGACTAAATGTTGGACCGGACCACTTGTCCCACATCGAGAGTGGTGAAGAACCAACTAATCTAGAAGCAGGATTACCCGATGCACAACTATTTTCTATTAAGGTGGTTTACGAGCCCTTTGTAGATATTGTTTAGTTCTTAACTATGTGGATGGCGCTTACAAACTACTCAGTCCAACAAAAAAGAGAATTGGTCACCCATGCTGCTGACTTTACCATCATTGAGGGCCAATTGTACAAGCTGGGAGTTGGTGAGGTGCTACGAAGGTATGTACCAGAGTATTAAAGACATGCCATCTTAGCAAAATCCCATGGAGGAGTGGCAGGAGGTCACTATATCAGAAAATAAACTGCGCAGAAGATACTGAGATCTGGGTTGTGGTGGCCCACACTGCATAGCGACTCCCACGCATATTGTAAAGCTTGTGATGCATGCTAATGGATAGGAATATCTTTGCGCTGATACGAGATGCCCTTGCAACCACAGATGGCACTACATGTGTTTTATAAGTAGGCTATTGACTTCGTAGGCCCCATTAAGCCCCCCGGTAAGAATATAGGTGCTCGATATATCATTACGGCCACAAATTACGTTACCAGGTGGGCCAAAGTTGCAGTTGTCTGTAGAAATTTATATAACAGATATGTTATACATCCGAGATTCTCCTGATCACACACTATTTTACTTCATGCGCAATACAGAATCGCTTCTACCATTGATCATTAATTGTGGAAATAAAAACAATCGCATGTGCACATTAAAACCATAAACATTCACACATATGAACACAGTATTTTATGGGAAATATTAAAGCTGAAAACCCCCAACTATCTGTATATTATATTTCATAGAGATCATGTAACAATCATTATACAAATCTCCTCACAAGCTCTCAGTACAATCTCCAATTGCTACACACTAATCAAGTCCGATCTAGCAAAACACATGCTCCAATCTCTGCCACCTGCTAGCCTGCCTCTACTGCGCAATCACTGCTGAAGAATGGCTATGAATGAACTCGAATTGGTCCATCCTTGCTCACGCAATCCTCATTGGCATCTCCAACCATGTGTGGTGCAAACTCATGCAACACTATAGTCACAACTGATAGTCACACTGCTCTTTCACCTACCTCTTCACTAGTCTCCACTGAAACTGTCCATGCACTGTAGTTAACTGATGTATTCTTTAGTTGATTAATGAGTTAATAATTAGTGAATTAATTAATAAATAATTCACACCACTCTCACTAGTGTATCAATCAGTTAGACTAGATACAACTAACTCAACTATGTTTAACTCAGTTAAACTGAACACAACTCCACCAACTACCTCAATAACTCCACCAAACTCTGTCACATGAGTTCTAACTGAAGTATCCATGCAATAGCTCCACTTAACCCTCAGGAATAGCATAATTCCTTTTGTCAGCTCCTGTGCCACATTTGTGCACTTAACTAAAGTGCTCCAAGAGAATAATATAATGTTTATAGTTCAAATATTATTAAGAGCTAATAATATTCGACATATCTATTTTTAGACTGGAAATATAAAAATAGATTCTGCCCAATATTTCTAAAAATATAAGTCCATCTATTTTTCCAACTTTATCAACCATCCAAAAATAACATCCTGCAACTCATAGAATATGATCGACATGTCTAAAAATAGAAATAGTCTAAAAATAGACTTGTGCCAAAAATAGCTTGCGGGCCCACTTAGTGAAGGCGACTCTTTTCAATAAGCTCATCATCTTGTTGCAATCTCAACAATCCCTCTCAACAAGATAAGGATTATCTTCCACCCCTATCCTGCCCCTGTGGTATTCGAATTTGCTCCTGGTGAGCGCCTTCGTCAAGATATCAGCATCCTGATTCTCCGTGGGAATGTATGAAAGCAACATGATCTTCTGCTGCACACAATATCTGATATGATGATACTGGATTTCAGTGTGTTTAGATCTATCATGAAATACTGGATTAACCGAGAGTTTGATGCAACTCTGATTATCACAGTATATCACAGTAGGATCTAAGTGTGAACCGAACAACCCGACCAGGATCTTCCGCATCCATATAGCCTCGCATGCAGCCAAAATCGCTGCCATATACTCGGCCTCCGCTGAAATGAGTGCCATGGATCTCTGCTTCCTACTGTACCAAGAAACTATTGTTGAACCGATACTTAAAATCCCTCCAGATGTGCTCTTTCTGTCCGTTGGGCTCCCTGCCCAATCTGCATCCGTGAAGCCACACAGCTTCACTTCATCCGAATGTCTGTACCATAATCCATATCCTAATGTGCCTCTGAGATATATCAATACATGCTTTCCTGCCTTCCAAAAGAGCTTGGTAGGCTTAGCCATAGCTTGTGAAAACTGGCTAACAGCGTAGCATATGTCAAGTCGTGTATTGACTAGATACATAAGCGACCCCACCAACTGTCGGTAAACAGTGGCATCCACTACCTCTGCTGATGTATCATCCTATTTCCTCCATCCACCAAGAAGAGGAGTGTCGATATGCTTGCAACCATGCATGTTGAACTTCTCCAGTATCTCCTAGGCATACTTGCCTTGAGACACAAACAATCCATCACTAAGCTGCCAAATTTCCAATCCCAGGAAACAATGAAGGAGGCTCAAGTCCTACATCTAAAACTCCTTTGCAAGATCAGCCTTGCATGAGTGTATCAATAGTTCATCACCTATAAAAATCAAATCATATACATAAAGTACAATGATCAGCAACTTACCCTCCACCACAATCTGGTATAGGTTCAGATCCGCCTCACTCTTGGAGAATCCAAGTCTGGTGAAATAACTGTCTATCTGTGTGTACCAAGCACGAGGTGCTTGTTTCAACCCATACAACGCTCTTTCGAGCCTGCACACATGCAACTCACTGCTGAAGATCTAGAAACCTTCGAGCTTCTCTATTTACACCTCCTCCTCAATCACTCTTTTGAGGAACACAGTCTTCACATCCATCTGATGAATGTGCCACCCCATCTGCACTGAGAGAGCAAGAATCGTCGGTATGGAAGAATACCTTGCAACAGGTGAAAAGGTTTCCTGATAATCGATCCCCTCAATATGTGAGAAGCCTCGGGCAACAAATCTTGTCTTGTACTTCTCCACACTCCCATCAGTTTCTTGCTTCACTTTGTAGATCCATCTCGAACCTACCACTGATTTCCCTTCCAGCCTTGGGACAATCTCCCATGCACTGTTTCTGACAATCGAATCATACTCTTCCACCATGGCATCTACCCATGCGAGATCCTCCATAGCTTCCTCGAAAGAGGATGGCTCTATCACAATACACTTGCTCACAAGAGCCATGTATCTAGTATACCGGTCACGTGACTGTCTCTGTCTGCACTGTGATGTAGGTGTTCCTACAATCTTCTCTACATCCTGAATCAGTCACTCAGCTTCTGTAGTGCGCTTCCCCCCTCTGATGGTTGGCACTGCATGAGTGGTCTCTTCCACTCCATGAACCTCCTCTTGTGGCTGATCCACATCCTGAGGCTCATCCTTAGGAACTAATAGCTCCTCATCTACATGCAAGTGTGGCTCCCTCTCAAGCAAACACTTCATGGCTTTCTCCTCATGAAATTTGATATCCCATCGCACAACAGTCTTGCAACTGTCTAGAAAATACACACAATAGTTGTGGGGTGTATCAGTGTACCCCACAAATATCCCAATCTCTGTAGTCAACTCCAGCTTCTTCCTGGCATCCTTAGTCACATGAATTTAAACAGGTGAACCAAAAATCCTCAAATGAGAAATATCAGGCTTCTTACCAGAAAACGCCTCCTCGGGTGTACTTATGCTAAGTATCCTATGAGGACAACGGTTTTGCACATAAACTGCAGTATTGCATGCCTTATTCCACAAGTGTATGGGAAGGCCCTGATCATGCAACATCACCCATGCAGCACCCAATATCGTTCTGTTCTTTCGCTCAGCGACCCCATTCTGTTGTGGGTTATGAGGCACTATGAGCTCTCTTCGAATTCCTTCTGCACTGCAAAATTCCTTGAATTCGCCAGAGATGAATTCACCACGATTGTTGCTCCTAAGAGCTTTCACCTACTTCCCCAATTCTTTCTCCACCAGTGCCTTGAACTCATAGAACTTTGAGTATGTCTCGCTCTTCTTCTGCATGAAGAAGATCCGGCACTTTCAAGAAAAATCATCAACAAATATCACATAGTACCTGTGCTTTGCTGTCGAAGCTACTGAGAAAGGTCCACACACGTCTATGTGAATTCTCTCAAGGATTGTCGTGGTGCAACTATCCTTCTAGTGAAAGGTGGCTTTCACAAATTTTCCCAAAGTACGTCCCTTGCATTGATCTGACTGTGCAAGTGTACCTTTGGGAAGCCCGGTAGAAATCTGCTGCAAAATTTTCAAAGCACCATGGTGAAGATGGCCCAATCTCCTATGCCATAGCTCACCCTCATCTCGGCTCACCACTCCTTCTGCCTTTCCTGCCATTTTTGTGCAGCCATCTACCTACAATTGATAAAGGTTCTTAACTCGAACCCCTATACTTCGGGTTTCACCAGTTGCCTTACTATGCAGGAAAGCCTTTCCCTCGCTAAATACAACATCATATCCCTTGTCTTCTAACATAGCCACAGAGATAAGATTCTTCTTCAATCCTATAACATGCATCACTTCCTTCAATACGAAGGGTTTACCAGAGTCCCTCTCAAAGGAAATGGTACCGATACTGGTCGCACTGTATCTACCATCATCGCCCATCTCGATGTGCACTCCAAGATCTTTCTCATCCAGATTAGTAAACAAATCTTTGTCTCCGGTCATGTGAAAAGATGCACCACTATCAAGAAACAACACTGAACCCATCATACTTGAGACCAAGCATGTGATCAGTGAAAAATCCAACTCAAACTACAAGGCTAAGGCCTCTCTAGCTGCAGATCCAACAGCCTTCTTATTTTTCTTCTTCTGTGGACAATTAGTGGCGTAATGTCCGTGTTGGTGACAGTGAAAGAAGTTCACCTTGGACATGTCCTACTTCTTGCCTTTCACATTGGACCAAGAAGCATTCTTCTTTCTCTTCCCCTTCCTTGCTTTGGCAGCCAAAGTGCAATTTTCTTCATCTGGATTCTTTGATGAAGATTCGTCCCTGGTACTTCGCCTTATCTCCTCTTGCACAAGATCTGACCAAAGTTTCTCCCATCCTGGCAATTTCTCCTGACCATTGATAGAGTCCTGATAGGAATGCCAACTCTTTGGAAGCCCAAGGAGAGCCAAGCTCACCAAGTCCTCGTCATCTACAGTAACCCCCACACTTCCCAGCTCATCCCTGCACTGGAAAAACTTCGTGAGGTACTTCGGTATATTGTCGCCTTTCTCCATTTTTATGTTCCTGAGTTTATCCTTGAGTGCCAACTTCCTCTGGTCGCTCTTGCTTTGGAATAAATCTGTCAAAGCTTTCCACATCAATAATGGAGAAGCTTTACCATGAAGCCTAGACACTATGTGATCCTTCACACCCTCCAACAGAATCCTTCGACATTTTGTTGTCTTCTTTTGCCATGCGTCAAGTGCGACAGCATCGCTAGAAGCGGGTTTTGGAATTTCTGCATCTATGAACTCCTTCAAACCATTGTCATCCAACATCACTTCCATCCTGTCCTTCCATGCAATATAATTTGAGCTTCCCTCAAGGGCATACTCTAATCGCAATCCGTTGAAATACATCTCAACTTCGACACCAAGAAAACACTGCTGCAAATTCGAATTCCACCAGCACAAAACTCAACCGCTTCAATGTTTTGCAATTGCTCCAATGATCAATATCGCTCTGATACCATGTAGAAATTTATATAACTGATATGTTATACATCCAAGATTCTCTTGATCACACACTATTTGACTTCATGCACAATACATAATCTCTTCTACCATTGATCATTAATTGCGGAAATAAAAACAATCGCATGCGCACATTAAAACCATAAACATTCACACATATGAACACAATATTTATGGGAAAGCTTAAAGCTGAAAACCCCCAACTATCTGTATATTATATGTCATAGAGATCATGTAACAATCATTATACAAATCTCCTCACAAGCTCTCAGTACAATCTCCAATTGCTACACACTAATCATGTCCGATCTAGCAAATCACATGCTCCAATCTCTGCCACCTGCTAGCCTGCCTGTACTGCGCAATCATTGCTAAAGAATGGCTCTGAATGAACTCGAATTGGTCCAGCCTTGCTCATGCAATCCTCATTGGCATCTCCAACTACTATGTGTTTCAAATCATGCAACACTATAGTCACAATTGATAGTCACACTGTTCTTTCACCTACCTCTTCACTGGTTTCCACTGAAACTGTCCATGCACTATAGTTAACTAATGTATTATTTAGTTGATTAATGAGTTAATAATTAGTGAATTAATTAATAATTAATTCACACCACTCTCACTAGTTTATCAATCAGTTAGACTAGATACAACTAGCTCAACTATGTTTAACTCAGTTAAACTGAACACAACTCCACCAACTACCTCAATAACTCCACCAAACTCTGTCACATGAGTTCTAACTGAAGTATCCATGCAATAGCTCCACTTAACCCTCAGGAATAGCGTAATTCCTTCTGTCATCTCCTGTGCTACATCTGTGCACTTAACTGAAGTGCTCCAAGAGAATAAGATAATGTTTATAGTCCAAATATTATTAAGAGCTAATAATATTCGACATATCTATTTTTAGACTGGCAATCTAAAAATAGATTCCGCCCAATATGTCTAAAAATAGAAGTCTATCTATTTTTCCAACTTGATCAACCATCCACAAATATCATCCTGCAACTCATATAATATGATCGACATGTCTAAAAATAGACATATTCTAAAAATAGACTTGCGCCAAAAATAGCCTGCGGGCCCACTTAGTGAAGGCGACTCTTTTCACTAAGCTCATCATCTTGTTGCAATCTCAACACTGTCAAGGACTACACTACGGAAACGGTGACACACTTCCTTTTTGAAAATATCTTAACCCAGTTTGGGTGCCCTAGGGTCCTGATGAACGACAGAGGAACACATTTCATTAATGAAACAATTAAGGCTTTGACTGAGGAATTCCATATCCACCATGCCAAAATTACCCCATATCACCGTAGGAAAATGGAACCGTAGAGGAATTCAACAAAATTTTGGAACAAGCGCTCACCAAGGTCTATAATGCACAACGGAGTGATTGGGACGTGTGCATCCCTTCTGTCCTCTGGGCCTACAGAACCACGTGTAAGAAGTTCACGAGAAAAACACCCTTCTACCTCGTCTACGGGAAGGAAGCTATTATGCCAATGGAATACATTGTTCCTAGCTTGCGCATCTTGGCCTTCACGAATATGGCCGATCCTGACATTATGGAGGAACGCTTGGTGCAAATGGTAGCATTGGAAGAAGACTTTCTCACCGCCCACTTTCACCAACAGGTTCAAAAGGCACAGGAGAAAGCATGGCATGATTTCCATATCCGGAAAAAGGAATTTTCGGAGGAAGCATTGGTCCTACTATACGATAGCCAATTCGTGAAACACCCAAGGAAATTTCGACAACAATGGTTAGGTCCATATGTGGTCAAGGAAATTACCAACGGTGGAACGGTCAGACTGGCCACACTACGTGGCGAGTCCCTACCTGGATATGTTAATGGAAGTAGGCTAAATCCCTGCCAGGGCTTCATGGTGCTGATCAAATGAATATATAGCCGGAGTACTTGTACCATGAACCTTTCATGCAGGAAGGATACACAGGAACATATGCACAAGGATGGTGCACAAGCATGGATGCGCAGGGGTGATGCGCGAGACTGGCAGCACAGAGGGGTGCACGATAGGTGTAGGTGCTGCATGCAATGGACAGAACTAGCCATTAGGATAGAGAGGGAGCATGGAAAACCGCACTCCCCATTTAATGACATAGGTAACTAGGAATTAATGAGGTGATTTACGAGGACGTTTTACCGTTTCCATCATGATGGAAGTCAATTAAGGATTTGGCAGCCTTTTCTCTCTTGCGGATGCTATAAGGCTTGGACTGGTTTTTCTATGGGATTCAAATATAGCTCATGTTTTCCACACCTTGGCCTCTCTGGTATATCCCATTGTTTCTGTCTATCTGTCGACTGCATGACTGAGCAAGCTCTGTTGTCCGATAGTAGCCATGCTGAATTCATATTTCAAGCTGGGATTGCCACTACTGACCCAAATGCACCTTTTCCTGACACAACATCCGAAGATATAGGTTCTTATGAGGTTTGAGAAGTTACACCTGCCACAGAAGAAATTGGCTCGACTTCAACACCCTAGAAGGGAAAGGGAAAGGCTAAACAGATGAAATGGGCCAATGGGAAGCCTCGTACTTCCCCTTGAATTTAGGATTCCCCCCTGAATGTGCCTAAGAAGCGATCGCCCACTGCACCCCCAAACCCAATGGTCCTCGCAGCGGAAGGCCTACAGGCGACCCCGCTGACCTAGTTACCCTTGTATGTTCAGCCTCGTAGAACGAAAACCTGTATGCCCAACGTAGATTTCATCCATTCCTATCTGTAGATGCCTCTAGTCCCCGAAGAAATGCCCCAACAGGGAGATATGTTCAGACAACTTCATAACATAAAGTTCGACGACCATGACCTAGGGAACTTGGATGCTTTTCGTTTCTTAGATCCGTGATTTTACTTGGAGCAGGTGATCGAATATGGTGTGCCCAAAGTCGAGCCAATGCTTTGGGTTACGATATTAGCTGGGGCAGGCCTCCTGAACTTACTGCACCTTCCCCATTTTGGACCCTATAACATAACTAGCCTCATCATTCGCCAACTGGTGGCACTTGTTCACGATAGATACTTGTGGCTCCAAGGCCACATACCGATCTATTTTGTCCTCATTCATCGCATCACAGGCCTCCTGATGAACGGGCTCGACCCTAGGGATGGAACGAGCAAGAAATTTGAGCACCATACTATCAAGATTTTCTGGAAGAAGTACAGTGTTGGACGCAACAAGATGGGCTTCCTGATTAATACCATTCAGGACCTGGGGACGCACATGGGCACTTTACTGCTTGCCTACAAATTTATGTGGAAATTTCAGGCTGCAACTGTCCCTACTCACATAATTATGATCACTGGCCAGTGCAAAAAAGGATTCTGATACAATTGGTCCCAATACTTGGTGGAAGAATTTCTCATCGGTGAATCAATTGTGACAGCAGTTATTTCATTATCAGGTTTCGCTAACCTAGACTAGTTTTCGGGTATTATGGGAATTATATCTAAAATGGGTTCTCCTAAGGAAATTACAAAACAATAGTAGCAATCAAACAAGATTACACATCATCAAATTTTTAGAGGAAAATGGAAAACTACTTTTTTCAACCTTTATATTAACTTTATTTCAAAAGTTTTTATCAAATTTTCTAGCGAGTATTGCCGGAGTTAAATTAACCCCCATCCAAGGAGTACCATAAGCAACATGGTCCCACATGAAAAATGAGAAATACATAAAAAAAAAATGTGATTACAATCACGTTTTTTATGTATTTCTCATTTTTCGTGTAGTAGAGTTCATCAAAAGTATGCAACATGGGTACTCCTTGGATGAGGAATTAAATTTCGCATCCAACGAGTAATACCGCTCGAAATTTGAGTAAAAATTTTGGGAGATAAGTTGAAAATACGAGTTGAAAAAGTAGTTTTATTATTTTATTATTATTTAATATTTTTACCCTTTTATTTAAAAAATGGTGAATCACCCCCCATGGTTGACATCATCATCTTGAATCCTATTGGTTGTTATAAATTTTATTTTTGTTGTACATTTTTCTTATGAGGCCCATTTTAGACCTCAAAATTCCCCTATTGGAGACCCCGAAAGAAGCAGCCTCCCCCCCTCTCGAGGCTGGCATGTGTGAAGGGGCGCGGTTTTCCAATCTATGGGACTCAAAGGACCTTAAGCGGGTGGAGGAAAAAAGGTTCTTCTGGATACTCTACGATCGGGCCATCTATGCGGCCATTAATTCCCAAATGCGCCTATCCCTGGTTGTTTATGATAAGTATAAACAAATAGCAGCATTTCAGATAACCATGCACAACGTGCAAATTCGGGCCCGAAAGGCTCACACTTGGCATAATATTCCATACATTACTACTAAAGCTGAAATTGAATACGTAATCACCACTTGGCTGCCAAAGTGGATGGCCGTAGCTCTGCCAACCACCCTAGATGCAAAAGGTGCATGTGGCCCCCCTACAGTGTCCAAGCCTACCGTTCCACTTGCCCCAGCAACATAGTCTATTCTCTCAACATCCACACCACATACGACACCCAAAAGCACCACTACACATCCAAAACTAGACTCCTCGCTAGACCACCACATAAGCAATGTTGATGATGTTGGTACATCTATCCTACACACCCTTAAGCACCCCGCGAATTATCTCAAGGGCCTAGAAAAAAACATAAGGCTACTAAGACCAGCATCACCATGGAAGTTACCCTCCCGGAGGATGACCTTGATCAAATTGTCAATGCTGTCACCACTACGTCTGATGATCGATGGAATATTTGGGAAGAACAACACAAGGCTACTGTAGATGTTTTACAAGCTGAGCTGCAGGCCCTCCAACTCAAAGCAAACACACTTCAAGCGAGCATGAATCAAGTGAGTCAGAATGAGGTGAGCGTAGATCAAGTGAGGCAGACTCCTGTGGGCTCACTGGCCCTCGTTACAACCTTGGCCACTGTTGAAAATAGCTAGATTTTCCCCCTCCTTGGTGCAACACTTTTCCTGGAATTGTGTGCCCAAGTCTAGGTATGCTCCTTCATCGGCCTTGAGGTTGGCCGATTGGCCGGTGCGCAACTGCAAGAATTGTTGACCATTGTCACTAGTGAAATCCAGTACCGCAAACTCTGAGTACAACAACACCTCAGCATAGTCGAGCAGACTATTCTAACTCAAGCTGCCAAAGTCGCTCAAATCCAAGTCATGCACGTCACCACCATCACGCAGCAGGATGCCCTCGAACAATTGATCAACCGGATCTTTGAGGACATGACTGAAATCATTCCTACTTCCGCTGAACCCCAAGCTAAGGTCAAAGGTTTGGTCACTTCCATGAAGGCATCATGAACCGAGGCATAGGATGTCAAGGCTGAGTTTGAACTTCAACTCGCATCTTTACAGGCCAAGCTGCAGCCCGAGACCCCTCCGAAGGTATGTGCCAAGCGCGCCGCATTGGTTACGGAAGCCACGACCACTAGTAAAATGAAAATCAGTTAGGGTGTCACTTTGCTTGAGTAGGATATGTAATTATGGTCCCAAGTGTAGCATGACCCTCTCCTCCATGAGATAAAATAGGATTTAACACAAAAGGAGCATGAATTTGAGTAGCTGGAAGTTACGATGGTTACTCTAGTCCCAACCTAGCACTTAGCACGTCTCAAGACCAGCCATGCACTTTGCACAGATATTATGGGGCTGCGGCACAAGAAACAAGTACTCAATGACCATCTCACACCATGGTCGGTTGATGCCCTCAAGCTATCTGAGGACTTAGATGGGGTAGTGAAACAATTGAACCAGACTCTCGACAACATCACCACTGCTATGGAAGGACCGACCTCACAGAAATTGGTGGACATTCGCAGATTGTTGTAGCACAAATCCATTGCATTTTTCCTCCATTCATGAGTGCATTGGAACAACTCAAGGAATGGATGAAGACCTAACCAACACTGTGACTCGGGAAGAGACACAAGATTGTGTTGGGGGAATCTTGGAACGAGGGTTCCTAGCCCTACTTTTGTCTCGTTTTGCAATATTTTTGTAATATTTGGTCTAACAAAGGGGGTTTGGGGTGGGTCAAACCCCCAATGGATTGTAATGGGTCAAAAGGGTAGACCTAGGTTCCGCAAACCATGTTTTGTGGACCATAGAATAGTGCAAGCAAAGGTGCTATAAATAGATGGGTAGATCAAGTCTAGAGGTAGGCTAGGATTGATTTATGCTAATTGCGAACTGTTGAGATATGTTTTGGGTTGTAATTGGGTAAGGACTCTGGCTGGATGTTTGCATGAAGATTCTTAGTCCTACTGCATGCGGACCCTGCTAGTTGTGTGCGCGGGTTGGGAATTGGGTCTGTAAGTGGATTTCAGAAGCTAACGAATGATAAATATGTTGATCGTATTTTTGTGTTATAGATTAGTTATGTTTTTTATATTACAGTGATTCAGTTTGTTGATCAATATTGATGTGCACGTGGATGCGAAGGTATTACTGAGATATGATTAGTAATAGTTGTTTATGCTAATTGTGGCTTATGAAATTCTCATTCTACATATACATTGTTAAAGGTTCTGCAATAAGAGCTCTTCTGCACAAATATGGTAGATCTTAACATGGCCGCCTCTATTAACTCCTTTTCTCTTAGGGTGTGGAAGCCTGGTTCCAACACCCTCCCATACTACTTTAGGTGAGACCTTGGCCTATGCAAGTAGGTCATTACCGAAAGCGCTAGTAGTAAAGGGGTTTGTTGGAAAACCTTAAATCCGAACCTGGGTCAGGACCCCTCAAGCCAACACTAGGGTTATTCCTTTTAATTCACTATGTTTTTGACCTTTTTCCCTGGACTTGACTTCTCCTTTTCCCATATTTTCTCCCAAAATGCATGCATACCAACTTGTAAGTGTGGTTGGAACCTTCCCATCGCACTGAGGACACTTAGTATATGTAGTTATGACTGAGATTTCATAGTTTTGTCCATATGATTGGGGGACATGTTCTAGAGACTTATGGTTCCTAGGAGATCAATTGGACTCGTGATCTTATCTCATATATTTGACCTGGCTAGGACACATTATTGAGAAGCTTCCTTAACTTATCTTCATCCTAGGTGTCTAAATTCATCCTCCCAGGAGTCTTCTTCTTCCTATTTATACTAGGTTGTCCTAGAGGGACAGTCTAGTGATAATTTTCAAGTTAGAATTGGTGAGCCCGAATTAGAGAGTCATATTCTACTATTATGATTCATTTTTCAGAGCTTCATGTTGCTTTTCTTCCATGTTTAGTAGGGATAATCTGCTATAATTAGGAGAGGAATGCCAAAGCTGAAGGTATAATGATGTATTCTCGATTATATGCTTAATGAAGATTTAGGTTCCCTTCCTTTATATTATTGTTTGCAGTGATTTAGTTTGATTTATTTCATGATGTTTTGAGCTAATAGTATTTTGTGCAAGACTACTTGTCACCTTTGTTTGTTTGTGCTTTTGTATATCCTTTGGATCAATAAAGGAAGAGAGATATCTCTTGAATAGAGTGAAATGATTATGCATCAGGCCCAAAAACCTTCACTAATCTACAAGGAGGCAAGGTACTTGCTCAAACCCTATAGCCTTAGAAACTACATGGAGACTGCTTACATGATCATTTGATTTGGGGATTTTTTTTGTCTTGGGTTAGCAATATATTTTTGTTGTCTGGTGATCCTACTAGGGCATAGGATTGCGTAGCAATGGATCCTTGTGTGTAAAATTTACTGCAACAATACAAACTATAAACCATACAAGATATAAAAATTACTAAATAATATGTAACCCCATGCAATCACAAACTTGTCAACAACTCCATAGTAACTCCATCACTCTAAATATGCATACAAAATATATTTTGACATGAGTTCCTCACACAAAATAGGCTCTATCTCCACAACTGGTCCATGTAAACTTTGCTACAATATTATCAAACATCAGCTACACCAATATATTTCCTCTCATCATTATCTCTCTATGCTCTACAATATCTCTCTCTCACAACAGAACCAACCACTCCAACATGAAGCTACCTCCTATATATAGATGTTATGAAGTGATTAAATTATAATATCTTAGAGATACAGAGAGACAAACACTCATGTTTATACTCTGATATTTTTCTCCTTGACTTCATCCTCCATCATTTTCATTCAATGAGAAGCTTATCCTCGACTTAATCACCTTTTACAATTCGGGAAATCCACCTACAGGTAGTAACACACCTATTGTTCTCGAGAACTACATTATAAACATAGGTAAAAGGTCTTTTAGGGTGAATTATAATGCAAGTTATCTACTTATCTAGCTACATTACTATTATGCTCCAACACTTCCAGAACATGTCCATATTCCTCTGTAAGCATCTCCATAAACTGCACATCCTCTGCAAACATCGGAAACACCTCAGATACATGTCATCAAGCCTTAATAATCATGACAAATCCTCCTCCAAGTTTGTTAACATCAATTCCAACACAATTAAATCCATAGTTGACTCCTTAGGTAGACATCGTAGGTTGAAATCAATTCCAACACCATGACGCTAAGATATTTTTCCTCCTTTGTGATATATCAAGAGCTTTATTCTACAGATTTTTCAAAGTCAATGATCACATGGGATGTAGACATATTTTTTACAATGTTTATTCCTTTGATCCTTATCTTCTCTATGTGATCAATTTTAACCTAATCCAACCTTATCCATGCAATTTCTCACTTTTCTCCATCATAGTGTAACTGGGGCATTGTTGGTGCTCTATTTCTTGAACCTGATGTATATAGAGTATTGTTTGACCTAGTGTTTCTTGGCTACAATTTCAATCGATCATTGAAGGAACCGATTCATGTTTTTTGGAGATTTCCATAAATCATGGCATCCTGAATTTGAAAGTGATATTCCCTTCTAGTAGACCCAAGGTGGTGGATTTTTGAGCTATAATAGATTTCCCCTAATGTATGATGTCATAAGAGAAGCTGACAACTTAAATACATCATAATAATAATACCAATGAGTTAGGTGGAGGGAGATAGAATGAAAAAAATACCTACAAAGGCTACAAAAATAATAGTCATATGCATATTAAATACATCCCCAAGCTAAGCATACCCATACTCGGTAATGAGAGAATAGAGCATGGACACCCATATAACATACTATAGACTCATGTCACTAAGCACTAGCCATTAAATGATATAAACATTTGTCACAATAGCTATCAATAAGGCTTGAAATTTGTGTAAGTGCCCCAATGATAGCCCTCAAAGTACATAATAGGTTCTATAATGCAACTTTGGGGAAAAAATGGTCATGAGTGAGGTGGGACCATGCCCCAAGGTCCTAAACTCATCCTGATGGTACAAATCTACTACATGAAAATGAATGATATGATTTCGAGCATGCAAGGAGATCATATGATTTAACAAACATGAGGGAGACCACGAATAATGAAATGGTTCTGAAGGTACCTAACATAATCTATATAGTGTGAATGAATGAGCTGATGTCAATCATGCTACAAAATCAATCAACATGGGCCAATGAGGAAAACCCATTATGAACCGCGAGGAAACCTACCATTGAGATATGAAAGCTCCAAGATACTAGATTGTTTCTAGATATACATCCCAAATAAGGTGTTGACTTCAATGGGAAGAGATATCTACAAGGAGGGCCTTGATGTATCCCCCATCATTTGACATGAAATTGATACCAAGATGAGGTATCTAATGATAGTAGCTGAAGAATGATGCACATTTGACACAGGGATGGACGACACAAAAGGAATAACGATACTTGTAGATGGTTGACTCTGGTTAGGAATTCCCTTCAACATATAACAACATAACAAAAACGTGAAATTGGAAGCATAAATTTAAGAAAAAAAGACATAGTGGTAACACAATATGCATCACCAAAGCCCATAGATCTGAAGGGTAACCAATCGAGTGAGATACCGACTCAATAGCATAGTGACTCAACTCAAGTTGATGGCATGTATCTAAAGCCTGACAAAGACCAAATGTAATAATATGACTCAAACAAGTGCCATGTTCAAGGATTAAATAAAACTACCATGATACCACAGAAAACAAAAACATAGATCCCCCCTTCCCTTTTTGTATATTGGATCCCATTCATAGTTTAACAAACATGAAAGAGAAGACAAGTGAGCTCGATAGGTTCTATTTCATTCAATTTTAATGAAAATGAAAAAGAGATAAAATACTACTCGTAATGGTTATTTTTTCATAAGTTTTATAGTGAGGAAAAAAAAGATATAAAAGTACACTCATGCCCTTATCATGGCTTAATGAGCTTGAGAATGGAAAAGAGATTTCTCATCGAATTTCATTTTGATTAATGAGTAGGAAATAATGTAAAGAACTCAACACTTTTAGGTAGGTTTAAAGAGCACGAAAATATATCAAAAGAAGATAACGATTTTTATTTTTTAATGAGCATGAAAATAAGACCAAAATGAAGCTCATTCTAGAGAGACAAGTGATATAATGATATGCATCTTGTTATAAGGTTGACATAACCAACCTAGGAAAATAAGGAGACATTGAAAAAGTGTCTAGAAATGGAAATTTGCTCATCGCAAGGGTCTCTCTAAAAGGTGATGATGGGTTGCAAGATGGAGACAAGTTTGATGTGAAAGGCAAGAGTTCAAGCATGGTTGTAAGGTTGGTGAATGTAACGTAATGAAGGAAAACATCGTTATGACAAAATATAGCAATACATTGAAGACAGTGAACACAGGTAACCAAAAAGCAACAAATAAAAGAGTGGGGACCCATATGAGGTATTACTAGCTATAATCAAGAGACAAAAAAGACATGAGGACCAAGTAAAATTTCATGTCTATTACCAAAGAGGATCCTTGAACCTACAAATGAACACAACATGGCCACCAAAATGGAAATTTGGTTTCTAGGGCAACCCATGAAAAGGTAGGCTCTACCATAAAAGTTACGACGTGAAAAAATACATGGTTAATATCACAACCTGATGGGGGTGGGCCCTAAGGCATAGTGAAACTGTGTGGAGAAGGTCAATAATGCAGTGACAAGATTGATGAATCCTAATATTATATGCTAGTTTCTGACTTGATACCTCAAGGAAACAACAAATGTATTTTCTCATTTTTTGAATGGATTACATACATATATAGAAGGTACCACATCTAGAGGTCTAAGCATAGTAATTTTTCATGTAGATCCCATTGCAAGGCTCCACGAGAGTATTCCCTGTTGGAAATTAGATCGCTACTCGGGGGGTGAATCAGTCGTGGAGGCACTTACAAATTTTCCTTCAATTAATTAAACCTCCAAACCATGCATAAACTAAAGCACATAAGCAAATACTAGAGAATCAAACATAAGTAAAAACATGAAATAATTCAACACATGACACACAAGTATTTCTAGTGGAAAACCCTCCTCCTGGGTCAAAAACCACCCTTGTTGTTCTTGCGCTACTCAATATATTTTATTAATCTGTTGATATTTATATGTAAACTTGAGAGTTTGTGGTGAAAATTGCAAGTGAATTGTTTAGGTTTTTCAATCAATTATGTCAATTTTATTAACACATAAACATGCCTTTAAAACTCAATTTTGCAGAAAATAAAGAAGACATCAGTACCATAATAGTATACGTAAGGCAACAAATGTTGAAGGAGTTCACCCCTCCTGGCTTATATCTCCTATTCCATCTTCCAATGTTGGGCCTATTTCATTATGCTCCAAAATATGTGTTTACATCAAGTTACAGTGCTTAAAATGATAAAAATAAATGTCTCAAATGGCTCCAGAACAATAAAAAACCCTTAGTTGGGCTCTTTATACACTAAAAAAAGGTCAAAACCTGACTACGTTAATCTCCATAGAAATTTTTATGCTAATTGTCCTCCAATTTGCACCCACTTGCAAATTGTTCTAAAAATTTCACCTTTTGTGGCCACGTGGAGTGACAAATTCACCCTGTGCTAGTGAGATTCTCATTGGTTCGGGTGCAAATTGTCGAACATTTAAAATTTCCATGAACCCCATGAACCGAAAAATTAGCACCAAGTGGTGCAATGGAGGGTTATTGATTGTGGGGTCGTTTGAATGGTCCCTCCATAGGCTAAACCACCCTCGTGACTATGGTTGCTGTTTGGTTGGATTAACACCCACCATGGTTCAATTCAAAATTCCCACACCCATTTCATAAACCAAACCCGCATAAACCTATGATTGGAGTGCTCACTTGTGGTTCCACCAGTGGTGTGGCTAAATGTGCCATGATTTTGTCTACAACCTAAAACAGTGCCATGTGATATGTGTCGTGCCCACTAGTGGTATGGCTAACACAAATCCTGTGACTTCATTTTAACCGTCGAGCTAGCATAGAATTTACTCCACCTATTCACATGCCCTAGCATTAACCGTCGGGTTAATTGACATGAACCAACCTACCAACATAAAACTTGACCGTCGAACAAACGTTTGCATGTGATTTCAAATGTGTAGACCGTTGGAAGTTAACTATCCCACCAAAACTTTGGAGTATGGTTTTAACATAAGGTTTGAGTTTTAACATGTGCTTCACCCGAACTTTGGGTTATGACATATATTATGGTGGAAATATTACATGACATATGGTTTTGTGTGGAATTGACTGTTGAATTAATACATGGTTTGAAACTTTGGTAGTGCATTAATATATATGGTTGGGGTTAGGGTTAACCCTAGGCCCTGTCCACCTGCCACATGGCTTGGTTGGGTGGACCGAGGCTAGGGGTTAACCCCGGTCCCGACCCCCATTATCAAACTTTCTAAAGTTTAAATAGGTGCAGACTACTATGGTTTACAAGGAACACTATAGGCAGGCCATTGGAGGGCTTTTCTACTGGAATGTCGGTCATGCATTCGAATCCAGTTGAGGCCTACTTTGGCCATACCAAAATTTTACATGGCTAGGAGGAGGCCACATAGCATCCACCGATTGGCCCACATGGCTCTCCCTCATTGGGCCACCACACAAACTAATGAATCAATAAAAACACACCAATATTAGCCATTAAAATGATGACACTTTTCATCCAACCATAGGCCCACAGAAACACAGTCAGATTCCCAGTCAGTGTATGGACTGTTGACTAGGTGTACTGCAACCCAAATTCCTAAACTTTTAATTTTTTTCCAATTCTATCATAACACGACATCATGAGCATCAAATATCGGTTTTGAGTGAAACGAATTGCGTTGGATTCAGGGAGACAAGATCTTCGATTTGGCACTAGTTTTGAACCATTTTGAGCACTTTGAATTATCAGCATTAAATTGATCCACTGGATCATTCCTCCCCACTGGAAGCGTTTGGACCTATAAAATATAATTATAAATAAACAAATAGATGAGGGTACAAATACCTCACCCTTCTAGTCTCAATCCACTGAACTTTGCTTGAATTTTTCATTTTGAGATTTTCATGAAAGTACATCACTTTCCCTGATTTTGGAGTCCTTGTATTTCTGACAATAACGACATATTTTTGCAATTTCCTAAGATATGAAGAGAATAAAATGCCTTGAAGGGATACACAAATTCCCTCCTTGGTATTTAATCAAAAGAAACTTATTCAATTTCAAATTCACTTCACCTTGAACATTGTCAGCCTTGCACTTGGCTCAACTCTTAACCAAATGTGATTGCCATCATCATGCACTATCCTTATTTAAAGCCAAAAAATTATGAAACCCACAAGAAGATTTTTTGGGACCAATGTCCTCTTTGTTAAATTTCTTTTGCATTTCCTCTTTGACCCCTGCATTCTTTAACACTATCATACTTTTCACACCAATGTTCAACAATGATGAATCCTGCTGCAAACTCACTTCATGTTGTTTACCTCTTTTAGGAGGCAACATGTTAGATTCCTGAAATATCTTATCACATGAATTAGAAACCTCAATGATATCAGATTTCAAATTTGATTTATATCCTTGAAAGGCTTCATTCTCAACATCTTTATGCTTGAACATTAAAAATAAAAAAAATTCACTAGCATTAAAAATTCTCTTAATTTGTCCAGCATTTACAAAAGACAAACTCAATATATTGTTATGTGCTCTAACAATGTACTCAATCCCATTGAAAAAAATGATATTTGTTCTCATGGAGATGAAAAATGGCTCTCCTATCATAAAGATATGGGATTCCCAAAATTATACCACATATATCAAGCATAACTACATCAAGTTCAACTTCATTAAGAAAGTTTGCAGTGATTGCAAATCTAAGTATACACTTCCTTGTCACCTGCAATTTTGCATTCTCACATACCCAACATAAAGAATAAGTTTTAGGACGAGGAATGGTCTCTAAATTAAACTTCGTGACAATGTCTTTAGAGATAATATTTTCTTGTGAACCATTATCAAATAGTGTATCTATCTTGGTATGTTTTGAAACAACTCTAATGTTTAAAAGTTATATTCTTTCTTTTTCATTTTGATTTTTATTGAGACAATTTGAAGAACTAGTACTTGCAATGTCCTTACATTTCAAACCCATGGCTATGATATTTGTTTCATCCCTAGAATCAAAACCTAAATCATGTTGTGTAGTTGAAGTTGTCTTCTCTTTCTCCTTGTTCTTAAACTTTTTGGGTCTCATCTCTGGATCAAGTTTCCAGCAATGATCTTCTTCTTGGCCCTCTTTGGAAAACAATTTACATGTAAGTTTTTATTTCTCCATCTTGATGGAAGCATTCTTCTTTCCTTTTCCATTGAACTTACCCTTTCCTTTTTCTCTAGACTCAAAGGTTTTCACACTTGTTTCATCATAAACATGTTTCCCTCTTGCTTCTAGATGTGTTTTCTATACACAAAATTCATCTAAAATTGTAGGTTTAAACATGAGAATTGTATGTCTCAAGTAGCTATGAAAACCTCCAATGTATTTGAGCAAAGTATATTGAGATGAAAAATATATACCCAAAATCAATGCTCTCCTTCTAAACTATTGGGTATAACTTTTCACACTTTGACCCTTTAATTGCCTAAATTTTTCCAATCCATGATAGCTTTCTGCATGTATGCTATTGGATAAAATTGTCTTCTTATTGCAACAACAAAATCATTCCAATAAGATAAGACCTTACCATGTTTCTTCATGTCCTCTTGATTTTTGGATTTCCACCAAACAAGTGTTTCACTTTCCAAACTTAATGAAAAAAGATGAATCTTGGTATCATCATCATTAATTATTTGTATCCTGAAATACACTTCAAGTTGAAAAACCGAATTATCTAATCTATCAGCATTTACCTCTCCATTATACATAGGCAATTCAAAATTAATGTCAAGTTTTAAAAAAGGAGTTTTACCATGTCCCTTTGGAGAGTGTGGAGGTGTTTGTGAAGGGGTTGATGTAGAAGATGATGATGGTGAAGATGGAGGTGGGGATGCAGGTGAAGAGAAAGGTGGTGTTAAAGGTGGTTTGTCACCATTCCTCCATTTCCTTTTGGAGGCTTGTCCCCATCTCCTCCATATCCTTTTGGAGGATTATCTCCATCTCCCTTTGGAGGATTGGAGCTCTCTCCTTGTTGCAACCTTGTATTTCTCTATTCATAGAGAAATTTCACCATTTGTATCATGTCAAAGCATGCTTTTATGAGAGCCTTCTCATCCTCTAACATATTTTTAGGCTCTCCTTCATGTTCCATGACTACTGAGGCTTCTGGTGAAACTTGAGGTGAACGTTTTGGTGGATATTGTGGCAAATGTTCTCTCCTTGATCAAACTTGAGGACTTGCTACCACAAGCTTTCATTCTCATATTTTGAGCTTCAAAATTGTAAGCATCAGAAAAACTTTCAACAAAATTATACCCTCAAAACAAACTAAGAACCAAGGCTCTGATACGAAACTAATCTGTATATGTAAACTTGAGAGTTTATGGTGAAAATTGCAAGTGAATTGTTTGTGGTTTTTAACCAATTATTTCAATTTCATTAACACATAAACATGGCTTTAAAACTTAGTTTTTCAGAAAATAAAGAAGACATCAATACCATAAAAATATACACAATGCAACATATGATGAAGGAGTTCACCCCTCCTGGGCTACATCTCATGGTCCAACTTCCAATTTTGGACCTATTTCATTATGCTCAAACATATGTGTTTACATCAAGTTATAGTGCTCAAAATTCTAAAAAAATGTTTCCAATGGCTCCATAATAGTAAAAAACCCCTAGATGGGCTCTTTCTACACTAAAAAAAGGTAAAAAAACTAACTGAGTTATGCTCCATAGAATTTTTCTACTAAATTTCCTCCAATTTTCATCCACCTGCAAATTGTTCTACAAATTCTGACTTTTGTGGTCACGTGGAGCGAAAAATTCACCCCATGCCGATGATATTCCTATCGGTTCGGGTGCAAATTTTCGAACACTTAAAATTTCCATGAACCCCATGAACCAAAAAATTAGTGCCAAGTGGCGCAATGGGTGTCGTTGATTGTGGGGTCATTTGAAAAATCCCGCCATAGGCTAACCCGTGCTCATTAATGTGTTTCCTGTTTGGTTGGGTTAACAACCACCATGGTTCAATTCATAAATATTGCACATGTTTCATAAACCAAACCCACATACACGCATGGTTGGAGTGTTGACCTACGGTTCCATCAGTGGTTTAGAGAAAAGTGCCATGAATTTACCTGCAACCTAAAAAAAATTCAAGTGATATGTGCCACAACCATTGGTGGTATGGCCAAAACATAACCCGTGACTTCGTTTTAACATCGGGCTAGCATAAAATTTACTCCAATTGTTCACATGCTCTATCATTAACCATCGAGTTCATTGAAATGAACCAACCTGCCAACATAAAACTTGACTGTCAAAAAAACGTTTGCATGTGATGTCAAATGTGTATACTGTTGGAAGTTAACCATCCCACCAAAAATTTTGAGTATGGTTTTAACATAAGGTTTGAGTTTTATTATCTGCTTCGCCCGAACTTTGGGTTATGGCATATATTATGGTGGAAATATTACATGACATATGGTTTTGTGTGGAATTGACCATCGAATGAATACATGGTTTGGAAATTTGGAATTACGTTAATATATATGGTTGGGGTCGAGGTTAAACCTAGGTCCTATCCGCCTGACACATGGCTTGGTTGGGTGGACCGGAGATAGGGGTTAACCCCGGTCCTGACCCCCATTATCAAACTTTCTAAAGTTTAAATAAGTTTTGGCTACTATGGTTTACAAGGAACACCATAGGAGGGCTAGTGGAGGGATTTTCTGCTAGAATGTTGGTCATAGATTGGAATCTAGTGGAGGCCTGCTTTAGCCATACCAAAATTTTACAAGGCCAGGAGGAGGCCACGTGGCAGCCACTGATTGGCCCACATGGCTCTCCTTCATTGGGCCACCACACAAAATAATAAGCCTGTTAGCACTGGTATTTGCATCCCACCCATCCCGCCTTATTTTACTTTGATTTCACCTCATCTCTATCATTATCATTGACCTCAGTTCATTTTTTAACCATTTTTCCCAAGGGTGCCCAAGTCATCATTTTTCACAAGCAATAAAACCTAATTTCACCTGTCACTGAGCTAGGTTTTCCTATTGAAACAGATACATGTGAGCAAAGGAGGAATAAGGTATGTCACATCATTAAGTATGAAGTCATTTCAGCTCGTAAACATCATGTCTCCATCATTTTTTGAGAATTCATTCCAAGAGTCAAGTCATTTTCCACTCATAGGGTCGGGTTTTCTTCAAACTGTGTTTCTCACCAAAAAAAGATGAATTTGAAAAAAGTGAGAAAGTTTTTTTTTTCCATCATAGACCAAGGAAGAAAAACCTCCTTCAGTTTTTACACAGGTGTCATTTTTTTATAATGTCAAAAATGCAGGTGCTTCAAGAAGTTTTCCACACTCCTGAAGTGACCTTGGGAAAATCAAGTATTCTCCTAGCTGGAATGTCCAAATCACTTCTTGGAAATGAAAAATATAATATATTATATTTCCAATGAGCTATCATGAGCTCAATTTGGAGTTGAGGAAGGCCTCCAAAAGTTTCCTGCAACAACACTTTGCATTTCTGCACCCTCATTCTGCACCTTTTGACCAGTCTTGGGTTAATCAATTTTAGACAAGGAAAATAAACTCCAATAAGAAAACGAAAGGTATATTTGGAAATTAGATAGAATAATATTTCCAATGAGCTAACATGGGCCCAATTTTGACACCAGTAAGGCCTCCAAATGTGGTATGAAAAAAGGTGTTGCACACAGAGGGTGTGTTCTGCACGGTCACTGTGCATTTGCTTGAAAAGCTGCACATTTGTTAAAGTCGTTGCACGCCTATCAAGAAGAGGACAAATTTAACCTCGGTGCTGTGAGTTTGTATGAAAACCCTCAGTTATTTCCAAAATACCACTACAACTCTCTCAAGCTTCAAAAAGGGTTGCCTACACTCTCCAGGAAGCAAGTAGGTCACAAATTCATCACTCCTCTTCTCCTTAATCAGTTTATGTGATGTTTAATTTGGTTTTGGTGTCATCTTAAGTTCAAAAAACTAGTATCATTATACTACCATCCCACTACCATTCCCATATTTCAATTTACCCTATCCCAAGCTCCCATATCATAAAACACTTTCCCATAACCCCTACGTAACTGTCTCCTTCCCTAGGCTTTCATCTCCTTCAAAACCTTAAGCCCTAGGTATTCATTTGCCTAGGCTCCCTATACCCTACCTATAATTAAATCCCCTATTCTAAAACCCATCATCATCACTACCTCCTGTCACCTCCCTCATATCACAAATACCTATTCCCATCTCCTCAAATTTACTCACACCAACCCACACTTCATACACCCGCATTCCATTCCATCATCTCCCTAGGTTTTTGACACCAAATACATCATGGGAGAAGAAGAGAACAAAATTCATTGTGAGGAGGAATAAAGAGAGGAGAAAAGGAGGCTATACACACTTTCCGAGGTAGCACTCCTTGCCTCAAACACATGATCAGCAATCATCCCACCAATTTTGACAAGTTTTGGGCAAATTTTGCAAGTTTATAAATTTCTATGTTTTTAGGGACATTTTTAGCACAACAAAAATTTCAAACGAACAACACCTAGGGTCACCACCATTGAATTCAGAATCATGAGGAAATTCACCCTGTACAATTTCTAAGCATTTGGAGGCAAACTGGTTAGTGAAAAGGGAAAAAAGCCACCAAAAAACCATGTTTAAGTCTCATTTTTTGCCTTGGCGCTGCGTGTTTACCAGTCTTGGGAAAATGAGTTTTTGACAGAGAATATGAGCTTCATTTTGCAAAATAAAGGAATTTATAGAAATTAGACTTGAAGAGCTTTCAAACAAGCCATCTTGGTGCAAATTTATACACCGATAATGCACCCAAAAGTAGCATTAAACACAGAGGGTGCGCTTGACAAGGAGATGGCGTGTTTGGCAATCTTCTGAAATTTTATGAGTTTCACTCCTGTTTTGATTTTCATCTTGGGAAATGATGATTTTACCTATGTAAATGATGAAAATAAAGGTAATTATCATGTTTTTACTATTACCTACAAAAAATGCATTAGGTAAATCAAACAAATGAGGTGTAATGAATCAGTTCACTTAAGTTAGGAATGAATCACTTAGAACATCCTATACTTTAGCTATCAGTTCAGATTTTTGTGTAAAATATTCCTCACCTCATGGATTCGACCCCTGAGGATGAGTGAATGTTGTTTTCATGTCTATTTAGTCCCTTTATTCACAAGAGACAAGGGTTGGAATCAGTTTGATGTTTGCTAGTTGATCACGGAAACTTTGTAATTAGTTTGGCCAAGCTAATAAAGATGAGTTGAAGATACTTTTATGGGATACTTGTGGTATTGAATGTCTATCATAGTTTCTTCTTTAGTATCATATGTTTTAAGTTTTGTGTTCATGTTCACTTTATTTTCTATGTTATGATCTCTTACAAGATATATAATCAGAATACATGTTTGCACATGCTCTGTTTTGGGTAACTGATCATATTTTTTTCATCTTCTTCTGTTTGAGAAAATTACATCTCCTATGATTTTCTTAGCCTTTTTACAACTTCTGTAATATTCCAAAATGGGAAATGCAGCAATACAAGGCAGATTTTGTAATGTTCCAAATGGGGAAAAATAGGCTCAGTAGGGAATATCTTAAGATATTCCACTATGGGATCACAGCAGTATGGAAAACACACTAGCAACTTCTAAACCATAGATATAATGGTATGGAATTTACTAGTTATATCACCTCTAAGGAGAGGGTGAAAACCAGAGGCTTCCTGGCCCATTCCAGACTCTTTCTATATAAGACTGATGAAACATGGAAAGTGTGGAAATTACACACTTCTCTTGGATTTTTCTACCATTGGGAACCTTAGATACACATATCTAAAGAGTGGATCCAAAGAGAAGCAAAAGCCAAACATGTAAGAGGATGGAAATTCTACTTCCAAGAAAAACTGTAAGAGGCTCAAGAGTAACGTTGTATAAGAAATATGGTGAAATAATAATGCTACCCAGGGCTGGGTTCCCTTAGTATAGGCTGTGTGGGACCTCCATGCTGAATTTCAAGAAAAAAAAATTGGATTAAGGGCATGTTGATGCCTTAGGCCCAGTGCGTGTGGTATTATTTTGGGCTACCTCACCCATCTAATGTTAGGTATTGGTAGCTTATTTACCAAGAAGCTCAAGACTCAAAATCTAACGTGGGAATTTATTACTTAGTGGGAAAATCTAGGGCATCCTTCCCTATAGGTGATAGTGCAGGAAACACTAGATCCTCTACCCATTATCTTGGTTAATTATTCAGCTGCTAGAAGGCATCACCAGTTCTTCTAGATGTTAGCCTAGTACCCATCAGAAGATATCTTAGCAAGGCCCAATTACAATTGAGAGTGTGAGGACGTTTTAGGTCTCTAGGATTTTGAGTATCAAGAGAAAAAACAACCAAAACCTCTTTTTGATTGATTGATCACATCGAAATAATTTAAAGGAAAATTAACTTTTGTTTTCGCTTTGTTTTATGTGTGTGGTCACCATTTTTTCTTTAATACTTCACCTATCATAGAACTGAGGATTTTTTCCAAAACCATACCTAGTCAACTTCATAACGGACCCAACGGGACCTCGTCGATCTAGATGTCTTTTGGACCTCCCCCCATTACCGGGAGGAGTTCAAGGTCTTTTGCCATTTAGGCATCAAAGACGGAACATCGCTCCACTTATTGTTTCATCCTTTATCGGGGCATATTTAGTTGGGAACCCCCGTGGGTCACCCAACGCCACACCAATGGAAACCCCCACAGGGTCACGACATACCACTCCTCCCACAACCCCTAGGAGGTAGAGGAGCGATACCCATTTGGAGAGCCAGGTGAACACACAAATGGGTATGTCACAGAGAAACCCCATATCTAAACAGACCACCGTGTCTTCATAGTCTGCAATGGCTCTCAACCCACAATCGCCATTCCTAACATCGTTGAACTTACCCGATATAACCAAGTTAACGAATGACCTTATTTCACACAACCCAACATGGCCCCTCATGCCCACGAAGCTCTCTGCGGACATTCCAAAGTTTGAAAGGAATAAATTGGAAGACCCGGGAAATCACATAATGAATTTCCACTTGTGGTGTTCTTCAAACAACATCATTGATGATACTATTTGGCTAAGACTATTTCAGTGCACCTTAACTGGACCAACTATGAAATGGTATGTGGAGCAACATTCTACTACACATGGAACATTTAGCACCCTCGCTACCATGTTCTTCATGTATTTTTAGTTACCCATCCACCATGATTCTGGGATGGAATTAATGACACATTTTAGATAGACACTAGCCATCCATATCTCAGACCATATCCATGAATGATGACGACGTCATAGTTTGTGCAAAGCCAAACTCGAAGATCGAGTTCTGCTGGACCTATTCTTGGAAACTCTTACTGTAGATATTTCAAAAGATGTAGCAACCCAAAAAAATACACCCAAAGAGGATACCATTGATAAAGTCTAGCAGCTTGAGCTGATTTACACGTAGTCAGGATACATTTATAACATCCTTCCTAACACCCCGTGCCCGTAAACTTATAAAGAGTTTCTAGGCGCATCAAACTTTGTAGATGGATTGATTGGGTCACTGACCCAAAATCACCTAGGAAGTAGTAGACAGTACCCCAGTTATATGTATTATGCTAACCATAACATCCTGTAACCCGTCTACTAAATTCATCATGCACCTTTGCAAAATATTACCAATAGGGCACAGTCGTACCATCATCACCAAGGAGGTCCATACCTTGTAGATTAGGGGACCCAGTACGCAGCTATAAACGTTGACGGAAGAACTCCCCCCCAATAGCCATTCACAAACCAGGGACAGGGACCCCAATATTCCCAATCCATAGAAAAAAATCCACCCATGCAGAATAATGTACAGGTGAACTTTGTGAAACCTTCCCAAGAAAAACCGCGTCAACCATATAATCAAGAGAATCCTAGCTATCCTCCTAATGCGGCAAGGAAAAAATAAATAGAAAAACAAAAAGTAAATCCTGGACAGGGGGGCAACAATCAACAATTCCCTCCGCGATCTCAGGCTAGAGGTAACTCCAACTAAAATCAAAACCAGGAGAAAAATAACTCCCAAGGTTAGAAAAAGAGGGTGAATCTTCAAACCAACCACTCTTACATAATTTGTGGTCAATATGGCCATTACATGCATGAATTTCCTGATCTCCGTGAGCTGAAGAAGCTCCAGGGTAATCGAGGACAAAAGGGATCCTCACAGTAGACATATGTCATGCAAGAGCCCTTCCCCCATCAAGGGACAGTTAGAACCCAACAACCGCAAACAATTCTTGATGATTCCAGAAAGAACAATAATGAAATATACATGATTAGCGAAGAATTTTTTTTCCTGACACAAAACCAAAATTACGATACCCCACCAGACACTAATTCGCCAGGGGCTAGCACGAGTGCACCAACAAAACTGTTGACTATATCGAAGATACCTATTGAACCTTTGCCAAAGGGGCTAATGGAAAAACTAGGCAAGCAGGAAACCATTCTAAACTAGCCAATAAATATAGCATTGTGGACGATTTAGCCCAATATCCCGCAACCATGTTAGATTTGGAGGTATTACAATCATGCCTAAAGAAAAGGAAAGCCTTATTTTCTGCGCTAGGTGCCATCCATGTTGCCGATTTGCGCCTAATGGATTTAAATTTAGATAAAACCACCCCTCGACTTCCTTCGATGGTCGCCTTCCAAATTCCGGTGTCAGTGCAAAACATCACCATTCACCATTGTATAATTGAAAAGGGTGCATCCACATGCATCATGTCAAAGAATGTCTAGTATAAGTTAGGGTTTCCCGAACTAAAGCCATCAGAAATCACACTCAGAGCATACGAGGGACATCCATCTGCTCTTGTCAGTCTCTACCAAAATGTCCCAGTATGCTTGGCTAGAAAGACAGTCCTTATAGACTTTGAAGTTCTGGATGCTCAACTGGATCAAAATATACTCCTTGGGTAGAGTTATATGTATGCCATGTCAGCCATAGCGTCCTCCTTCTTTCAAACCATGATGTTCCCCCATGAGGATCGTATCATTACTGTCGACCAATTGACATTCCATGACAAGCGATCCATAACAAGTGTCGATGTCATTCTACCTTATGTAGACACATCTACTAAGATTCTTACACAGTACAAGGAATATGGCCATGGCTAGCTCAAACCATTGTCGATCCTCAGGTCATTTCTAGGGGATCCCCCTGTTATACCAGAATCATAATCTGATATCGCAGAGGCTCTGTATGCATGATGTCTACATCAAGCATAGAAGCCAGACAAGAGACAGAGACAAGAAATAATGACACCGAGACCTTGGCAACGACAACCTCTCTAGCCTATGCCACCTCCCAAACCCATTTCCTCTACCCTCATCTGGTTTTGTGTCGCAAAAGGTCTTGGCCATAGTAGTTTTTCCAAACTTATCATTTGCAATTCCAGTTTGGTACCTGGTCCCTCCTACCACGATGGGGGTCAAAAAAATCACCTCTACAGGGTTAATCACCCTCAGTCCTAAGGAGGCCCCATCTGTTAAGGAGACTATTGCAACCATCCCATCGAAGGAAATTTCCATCACAAAACCGATGGTTACTGTTGATCATGTTGGCCCCCTATTAATTTCTGACAAGGAAACAGGGGGTTAAGCTGTCTTTGAACTTTCAAGGAATGTATTCCTTCTGAAAAGACATCTTCCTCGAAGCCTCCTTGTGCCTTGCCCTTTGGTAAATCCTCACTGTTGTTCCCAGTTTTATAAAGCCTCTCTGATAGTGAAGAAATGCCCAAAAGGCCTCCTCCTTTTCCCCTTATATCATCTCTTCTAAGCCTTTGTTTTCATCTTTGTCTTCCCCTTCTAAATTCTCCACTTACCCTCTAAATCCTCCCCAAAATTCCCTTTAAATCTTACAATTTCCCTTTGTTTGGCTCGATTTCCCTTTTTCCCCCTATCATTACCCTTTCCTGGCCTTGAAATACACTAAAACATGGCCAAAAACCCACTTTCCAACTTATATCATGGCCTAGCCCCTATCCCGCCAGCCCGAAAACCACTTCCCCACATGCCCAAGCGCCAGAACCAGGCACTAAGGTCTTTAGCGCTTATCGCAATCGCACCGTTGAGCGAGCACAACTCTTCGCTAAACATAAAACTCCAATGCGATTGAGTTTTGGTCTATAAGACCTTCGTCGCGATCTCCATTGTTGATCTATCACTAAGATCCAACGGCCCGACACTGATCGCACTCCCGTTTCCAATCGTAATAGCAACTTTCGCCGTGCTACCCCTTTTCTCCCTCCGATTGCGATCCCCCGACTACATCACAACCATTGATCCATGATATGATCCAACGGCTCAACGCTAATTGTTGCGCGCTCATCGCCCTTCCCTTTCGCCCCTCCGATTACATTGGAACCATCGATCTCCGCCAGATCCGACGGTCCATATTAATCCCTCTCTGCTCCTTTGTGCTTGCCTGTCTCCCCTTCCGACTAGATCCCCACCATTGATCTATCACTAAGATCTAACGGCCCGGCGCTGATCGCACTCCCGTTTCCAATCGTATTCGCAACTTTCGCCATGCTACCCCTTTGCTCCCTTTGATTGCGATCCCCTGATTTGATCACAACCATTCATGGCCTTTGATCTAACGGTCCTCGTTGAATTTCCCTCCTCCCTTGGCCGGGTCCCACACCATGGTCTCCATTTCATTTATTTCCTATGATTTTCTGTGTATTCGCCTGGAACTTTAAAGCCTTGGGCTCTACACTAATTGTTATTGCTCCGCCTAACCTCGTATTAATAGGTCCATTCATCAATCCCGACCGTCGATTTTTCATCTGCCCACCTAATCGGACGGTTCATGACTCCTTCTGCTCCAAATCTTCATCAGTTCACCGCTTCCACCATTTCCACCACCGCTTCGTAGCCCTTCACAACATCGCTTCCACCATCCCTTGGATTTTATAATTAGTTTATTTCATTGTGTAGGGTCTCAAAGAGTGGAAAATTCACTCTATTCTCCATAATCACAATCACCGCAATTTGGAACACAGAGGTGCCACTACAGTAGTGGCAGAGTGTATCAGCAGCGAGGATTAAGGGGGTTTAAACCTGTTATTGAATAATTAAATCTTAACCCCACATTCAAAAGAAGAAGGCGCAGTTGGAAGACTGAATAACACATGCAAAAGCCATATCTGTGTTTGAATATCTACGGGACGTTTTTCTCTAAAGAAATACATCTTTCCATTAAAGCCTCCATACCTCCTCGATCCCTTAAACATATGAACACAATGACTGAAATTTCTACGCCTGTCAGTCAGCAGTTATGAAGCATGGAGGCCTGGCAGATTTTCCACCTAGCTCATTTATTCCAGAAGGATCGATGCAGAGCTCCAAATTGACAGAAATGACTTCAAGAGCATGTCAGAGGTCAATCTCGACCTGACTAGGACTCCCGAAGCAGGCTACAGAGTACATACAACACTACAGAGTCATTAAGCAGTGTGGGTGTGAACGCTTCCGCCATCCTGTCTTAATGAGATGAATTAAACGTTCATCACCTACTTCTTTTACTAGTTTTATTTTCTCCTATAAAACGCCCTAAGAACAGATTATTGAGGGTTCCTGATTTATCAGAAAATTATGCAGTAAGAGGATTTTGTATACATTTTTGTTGAACTCTCGTATGAATGATCAGAGCCCGTTGGGTTTCAGTGAGGAGGAGTTCCATCTATAAGGAAGATTCTAGCCTTTGGTATTTCACAGAATGTAACTTCTCCCTTTATGTGTCAGTTTAATTGTTCATCTTGTTTTCATCCATTATTACTATATCATGTTTTGGAATGCGAGTGGCTCACTGGTTTTGGCGCGAATTTATCTTAATTGATACTCATGCTAGAATCAGTCTAGCGCTTTAAATATAGCTTATGCATGATATACTATTCCATCTTCACTTCAACCATACTTCCGCTATATTAGTTTATGTGGAATGTTATTTTTAAAACGCTATTATTATGTATGGATTCTTAAATTGGTAAGCCCATTACATGGTGATATATGTATCTGGATATCATCTATATGACAGCTAGTATTCTCTCACTCTTTCTTATACAGTGAACACCTTCATATTTCTTATCTCTGTGAAGTATTGTTGAACCGGCCCTCTTTACCGTAAGCTGCCTTTGAATTGTCTGATTCTTTTGTATTAGATTTTTACACCTTGCCTCTGCAATATCTCTTTTCCTGTATCAAGTTTCTGAAAGTTTTGGTCCCATTCATATTACCCTCCTTGTTTACAAGAGATAGCATGAGAGCCTTTTGCTGATAACTCCCCCATGTTATATTACACGCTCCTTGATATATAAGATGTCCTAGGCACTGGTCTTTCACAACTAAAGGCTGTCTCTAGGAACCACAACATCTTTTTGGCGCCGTTGCCGGGGAACGAAGTTAATAAAATTTAAATCCCTGGGCCTCGGCAAAACCTAATTCACTCTTCAAATAGGTGAGCATGGAGAGTTGAGAGTTGTAGATCCCTCACCTTGGTGAATCCACATTCATTTATTAGATAAATTTACTTGCAGTCCTGGCTCCTCGAAAGCCACACTTGAGGTCAGATAATCCATAGCCAAAAACACCTTCAGTGTCTGACCCAGAGAAGATCATACATAGAAGAAATTGGAGGGAAAGAAAACCAGTCCACACTGAAATCCCTGAATTGTCTATAGAAAACTTCCCATCCTCTTCTTCTCAAGCAGCCCAAGTGCTAGGTCCTAACTCCGTTGTGGGAGATACTGATTACTCTTTAGATAGTTCACCCCGAGGAGGTGTCCAATTTAAAGATAATTTTCATCCCACTCCTGAGGTCGAAGAGGTCAAGGAAGTCACCGAAGTATCTGCTATTAACAGACCATTGTTCCCCTCAACACCTCAAGTTGTTGTTCATTACATTCCTATTTTTATTCATACTCCACTTCCACCTCCTCCTCCTCCTTTTACTCATCAAACTATTGCACTACCTCCACCCCCTCTAATGGCTAATGTTCCAGGCTTATTTTTAAATAAATATGCCCCCCTGGCACTACCTCAAGTGTTGAATGATATGCCACAGAAACTTGAGAAGGTCAAAATCCTAGTCCCCTTGACTGAACTACTGAAACAACATGCATATCAATCCCAGGTCATCTCTTTCACGCTCCCCTCTAGAAGCAGCAATCATCTCGGATAGTCTCAACCTTCAATAAGAAATACCCATGGTTGTATTTGGCCCACATGTTGAAGAATTAGATGCTTCTACTCCTCCCTTCTATGTGTCTCTAGTGATCCATGACCTGCTATTACATAACTGTATGCTAGATTCTGGAGCTTCCCATAATCTACTGCCTCTGTCAGTCATGGAACAACTAGGATTACAAATCACCTGTCCATACAAGCATCTCTATTCATTTTATTCCAAAAGAGTTAAATGCCTGGGGATGATCAAGGATTTGGTGGTCAATTTGGCCCAAATCCCAACAAAAAGTGTAGTAATGGACATCATGGTGGCTGACATCCCAGTTCGCTTCGGCATGTTGCTATCAAGGTCTTGGGGAACAAAGATTGGTGGGTCTATCAAGTTGGACTTAACATATGCCACTATCCCAGTTTTTGGTGGCCAGGAGAGGAGGTTGTACAGGGAAACTAGATTTGTCAAGATGGTTACTAAGGCTGACAACTATATTAATTCACCAGTCTACAGTAAAGAAGGAGATTTCTCATGTTTGATGCTGGAAGAAGATCAAGATTATCCTCATGAACCATCCTTCTACTAGATCAAGGCTGAGTAGCCCTTAGAGAGCCATGAATCAGGAATATGGACACTTTATTTTGATGGAGCAAATTCAAGAGAAGGTAATGGAGCTGGAATACTATTGATTTCTCCTATAGGGAAATGGGTCCCATTGTCTTTCAAACTAGAATATGAAGCCACTAATAATGTGGCTGAATATGAGGCACTTATATTAGGATTGCAGACAGCCAGGATCATGAATATACAAAGTTTAAAAGTTCTGGGAGATTCAGAACAGGTGGTTAGACAAGTCAGGAATCAGTGCCAAACCAAACATCCTCGGCCGAGGGCTTATAGGAATGAAGTGTGGGACATGGTGGAGAATTTTTTCTTAGCATTTAATATCCAGTTCATGCCTCGGGAACATAATAGGATGGCCGATTCCCTTGCTGTGGCTGCTAGTACATTCCGTCCACCTCAGAACCCTCTCTTAAGGTATGAAATTGAGGTACGTTATCGACCATCAATCCCAGATAACATCAAGCACTAGCAGGTATTTGAGGATGAAGAACAGGTGAAGAGATTCCTGGAAACAATAGGAGAATTCTCCAATATGGAGATTGATGCTTGTGAAGAGGAGGAGGCTGAAGATACTTCAGAAAACAATTGGGAGAAGAAAATGGCAGGTAATAAAGTGTTGCAATTGAAGGGAAACGTTATACCTAGAGGGCTGGTGCCTCTAGAAATATTATTTGACAAGAGCGATGTCCCACTGCAGCAAAATAGAGTCACAGAAGAAACCAAGGTAGAAGACCTTAACCTTGGTACTGATGCGGACCCCAAGATCGTGAAGTTATCCAAGAAGGTCCCAGAAGAATATAAGGAGCTATACCTGAAATTATTTCAGTCTTATAAGGATGTATTTGCATGGTCTTATTAGGACCTAAATTTTTTTGATATTATCATCATGCAGCACAAAATTCCCCTGAAGGAAGATGCGAAGCCGCATAAGCAGAAGCTCAGATAGATAAATCCCTTGCTGCTTCCCTCTATTGAGAAGGAAATTAAGGAGTTGTTAAAGGCCAAAATAATTGTGCCATTGAGGTACTCTGAATGGGTGGCAAACCTAGTCCATGTCCGAAAGAAGAACGGAGAAATAAGGCTATGTGTTGATTTCCGAAATTTAAATAGAGCATCCTTAAAGGATAATTACCCACTGCCTAAGATGGATCACATCCTGCAGAAAGTGGTTGGAGCTTCTAGGATGTCAATGATGGACGGATTCTCTGGGTATAATCAGGTGGCTGTAATTTCAGAAGATCAGAAGAAGACTGCTTTCACCACACCATGGGGTACATTTATGTATGCCAGAATGCCTTTTGGGTTGGTTAATGCAGGGGCCACTTTCAAAAGGGCCATGGACATTGCTTTTGTTGGGGAGCAAGATAAGTTTTTGGTAGTCTACCTTGATGACATCACTGTGTTTTCAAAGAATGATACTGAGAACATTAAGCATTTACGTAGAAATTTTGAGAAATGCAGAAGGTATGGTCTTTCTCTCAATCCACAAATTTCTTTATTTGCATTAGAGGAGGGTAAGATTTTGCGGCATATTGTGAGTAAAGATGGGGTAAAAATAGACCCTAAGAGGGTAGAGGTTATAAATGGCATTTCTCTTCCTAGAAATAAGAAGGAGGTGCAGGTGTTCCTAGGACACATTAATTTTCTGAGAAGGTTTATTCCTAACTACGCTAAGATAGTTAGATATATAACTGACATGCTGAAGAAAGATAATGAGGTTAAATGGTCCCAGGAATCAGGAGAGGCCTTTACCAAAATAAAAAATGCTTTTGCAGAAGCCCCAGTGTTAGCTGGTCCAGATTATGCCAAACCTTTCATGATCTTTTCATTTGCATCACCTCATACAGTGGTAGAAGTTTTATTGCAGAAAAATGAAGAAGGATATGAACAGCCCATCGCTTTCTTCAGTCAAGTGCTCCATGATGCAGAACTGAAATATAACATATTAGAAAATCAATCATACGCCCTGGTGAAATCCCTTAAAGCCTTCTGCATGTATGTCCTACAATCCCACATCACTGCATTTGTGCCTACAGCAGCTATAAAAGATATTCTTATCCAAGGGGATAGTGAAGGAAAAAGGGGGAAGTGGATTTCCAAAATACAGGAGTATGATCTAGACATTTGCCCTACCAAACTGATCAAGGGACAAGGGCTAGCTAAAATCTTATCCGAATCAAAATATCAGGCTCTGGGTATAAATTTGTCCATAATAGCAAGTGAAGAGTTTGAGACAAAGAAAGAGCAGCAGGGAGTGGAAGTAGCTACTCAGGAAGCACATATAAAGTATCTCACTAGCCCATGGTACAAAGAGATAGTGGAATATCTTCTAACACTCAGCTTTCCTCCAAGCTGTGATAAAGCTATATACAGAACACTAAGGTTGAAGTCACAGAAATACATAGTCACCAATGGCCGGCTATATTCGCGATATCCCTCAGGTAACCTACTCCTGTGCCTCACTGAGGATGTGGTAGAGAATATAATGGCCGAATTTCATGAAGGAATCTGTGGGTGTCATTACAGCTATAGGGCCACTACTCACAAAATCCTGAAGGCTAGTTTCTACTGGCCCAAACTCTTTGGAGATGTTTTTTCCTGGGTCAGAGCTTGTGATAAGTGCAAAATATTTGTTGAAAGACAGAAGTTGGCATCTCTGCCCTTGATTCCTGTTCACGTGGATGAACCATTCCAACAATGGGGAATTGACTTTATAGGTGAAATACACCCCCCGTCGAGTGGTCAACATAAATGGATATTAACTGCCACAGATTATTTTACAAAATGGGTGGAAGCTATACCTGCGAGGAATTCCACAGATGCTGTGATAATAAAATTCATGGAAGATAATATCATATCCAGGTTTGGCTGCCCTGCCAGAATAGTGACTGATAATGCCTAGGCCTTCAAGTCTGCAAAGTTTGTGAGCTTCTTCCAGTAGTATAACATTACACTAAGTCACTCTACAGCCTATTACCCACAAGGAAATGGCCTGGTGTAGTCCTCAAATAAGACTCTGGTCCGAGCACTAAAGAAGGCTATCAATGAGAATCAGAAAAATTGGGATTCCCAGCTGAAATTCGCTGTGTAGGCCAATAGGATTATGAGCAAGAGAGCAACTGGGAAGTCCCCCTATGAACTAGTATATGGGAGGGTAGCAGTATTCCCTATACAATTAGCCTTACCAGTAGCCTGATTCATGCAAGAAAGTCAAGAAGAGCCCGATGATGTGACCAGGAGAATAAATCAACTGGTGGAGTTGGAGGAAACACGGAACCAGGTAACTCAGAAGTTGACTGAATATCAAGAGAAGATGAAGTACCTTTTTGATCAGCATGCTAAGGACATGAAGTTGCAGATTGGTGATTTAGTGCTCATATGGGATGTCCGAAGAGATGAAAAAGGGAAACATGGTAAATTCGACCCATTCTGGTTCGGTCCTTTTAAAATCGTGGAACAAGGAGGTAACAACACTTTCAAGTTGGAAAATTTACAGGGAGATTTGCTTAACACCCCTGTAAATGGTCAGTTCCTTAAGCCCTACTTCCAGTTTTGATTCATGCAAAGACAACCTGGTGTATTATACTGTATAGTAGTTTTTGTTTCATCTTTGTTTGAATAATGTGGATGTCGTGATGAATCATGAAGTGAAAATTAGAAGTGATGAAGAGCAGAGTCTGCATAGAAGATTATCAGGTGGTCTACGGAGTTCTCGACACGCCCAGGGATGAACGTGCCATCCCCAGGTGGAGCCAATGTTGATCATGTTGGCCCCCTATTAATTTCTGACAAGAAAACAGGGGGTTAAGATGTCTTTAAACTTTCAAGGAATGTATTCCTTCTAAAAAGACATCTTCCTTGAAGCCAACTTATGCCCTGCCCTTTGGTAAATCCTCACTGTTGTTCCCAGTTTTATAAAGCCTCTTTGATAGTGAAGAAATGCCCAAAATGCCTCCTCCTTTTCCCCTTATATCATCTCTTCTAAGCCTTTGTTTTCATCTCTGTCTTCCCCTTCTAAATTCCCCACTTACCCTCTAAATCCTCCCCAAAATTCCCTTTAAATCTTACAAGTTCCCCTTGTTTGGCCTGATTTCCCTTTTCCCCCCTATCATTACCCTTTACCAGCCTTGAAATACACTAAAAAAGGGCCAAAAACCCACTTTCCAACTTATATCATGGCCTAGCCCCTATCTCACCAACCCGCAAACCACTTCCCCACATGCCCAAGCGCCAGAACCAGGTGCCAAGGTCTTAAGCGCTTATCACAATTGCACCGTTGGGAGAGCACAAATCTTCGCTAAACGTAAAACTCTGATGCGATTGAGTTTTGGTCTATAAGACCTCTACCAAGATCTCCATCGTTGATCTATCACTAAGATCCAACGGCCCAGTGCTGATTGCACTCCCGTTTCCAATCGCAATCATAATTTTCGTCGTGCTACCCCTTTTCTCCCTTCGATTTCGATCCCCTGATTACATCACAGCCGTCGATCCATGATATGATCCAACGGCCCAGCGCTAATCGCTGCACGCTCATCTCCCTTCCCTTCCGCCCCTCCAATTACATTGGAACCGTCGATCTCCCGCCAGATCCGACGGCTGGCACTCCATCGCATTGCGCTAGTCACATTGTGCCCCCTCCTCTGCACCTTACGATTGCGATCCTTCGATCCGATCCCGACTGTTCATCCCGTAAGATCCAACGGTCCAGATTAATCCCTCTCCTCTCCTTTGTGCTTACCTATCTCCCCTTCCGACTAGATCCCCACCATTGATCTATCACTAAGATCCAACGGCCCGACGCTGATCGCACTCCCATTTCCAATCGCAATCGCAACTTTCGCCGTGCTACCCCTTTGCTCCCTCCGATTGCGATCCCATGATTTGATCACAACCGTTCATGGCCTTTAATCTGACGGTCCTCGTTGAATCGCCCTCCTCCCTTGGCCGGGTACCACACCATGGTCTCCATTTCATTCATTTCCTATGATTTTCTGTGTATTCACCCGGAAATTTAAAGCCTTGGGCTCTACACTAATTGTTATTGCTCTGCCTAACCTCGTATTAACAGCTCCATTCATCAATCCCAACTGTCGATTTTTCATCTTCCCACCTAATCAGATGTTTCACGATTCCTTCTGCTCCAAATCTTCATCAGTTCACCGCTTCCACCATTTCCACCACCGCTTCGCAGGCCTTCACAGCATCGCTTCCACCATCCCTTGGATTTTATAATTAGTTTATTTCATTGTGCAGGGTCCCAAAGAGTGGAAAATTCACTCTATTCTCCATAATCGCAATCAACGCGATTCGGAACATAGAGGTGCCACTACAATAGCGGCAGAGTGTATCAGTAGCAAGGATTAAAGGGGTTTAAACCTGTTATTGAATAATTAAAGCTTAACCCCGCATTCAAAAGAAGAAGGCGTAGTTGGAAGACTGAAGAACACACGCAACAACCATATCTGTGTTTGAATATCTACGAGATGTTTTTCTCTAAAGCAGTACATCTTTCCATTAAAGCCTCCATACCTCCTTGAGCCCTTAAACATATAAACACAATGACTAAAATTTATACGCCTGTCAGTCAGCAGTTGTGAAGCATGGAGGCCTAGCAGATTTTCCACCTAGCTCATTTATTCCAGAAGGACCGATGCAGAGCTCCAAATTGACAGAAAGGACTTCAAGAGCACGTCAGAGGTCAATATTGACCTGACTAGGACTCCTGAAGCAGGCTACAGAGTACATACAACACTACAGAGTCATTAAGTAGTGTGGGTGTGAACGCTTATGCCGTCCTGTCTTAATGAGATGAATTAAACATTCATCACCTACTTCTTTTACTAGTTTTATTTTCTCCTATAAAACTCCCTAAGAACATATTATTGAAGGTTCCAGATTTATTAGAAAACTATGCAGTAAGAGGATTTTGTATACATTTTTGCTGAACTCTTGTATGAATGCTCAGATCCCGTTGGGTTTCAGTGAGGAGGAGTTCCATCTGTAAGGAGGATTCTAGTCTTTGGTATTTCACAGAATGTAACTTCTCCCTTTATGTGTCAGTTTAATTGTTCATCTTGCTTTCATCCATAATTCCTGTATCATGTTTTGGAATGCATGTGGCTCACTGGTTTTGGCGCGAATTTATCCTAGTTGATACTCATGCTAGAATCAGTCTAGCACTTTAAATATAGCTCATGCATGATATACTATTCCATCTTCACTTCAACCATACTTCCACTATATTAGCTTCTGTGGAATGTTATTTTTAAAATGCTATTATTATGTATGGATTCTTAAATTGGTAAGCCCATTACATGGTGATATGTGTATCTGGATATCATCTATATGACAGCTAGTATTCTCTCACTCTTTCTTATACAGTGAACACCTTCAGATTTCTTATCTCTGTGAAGTATTGTTGAACCGGTCCTCTTTACCGTAAGCTGCCTTTGAATTGTCTGATGCTTTTGTATTAGAGTTTTACACCTTGCCTCTGCAATATCTCTTTTCCTGTATCAAGTTTCTGAAATTTTTGGTCCCATTCATATTACCCTCCTTGTTTACAAGAGATAGCAAGAGAGCCTTTTGCTGATAACTCCCCCATGTTATATTACATGCTCCTTGCTATATAAGATTTCCTAGGCACTGGTCTTTCACAACTCAAGGCTGTCTCTAGGAACCACAATAGTTACAACCAAGAAAACCAATAAAAATTGGAAAAAGGTAGAAAATCCCATCATGCAATGTGAATTACAACCTTGCGCCATATGCGACATAGTAGGCCACCCTATCCACATCTACCCAAAGCTGGATGAGAAAAAACTTCTTCGTAGATCTATGGTAAATATGTTGGCAACATGTTTCTGTAGAAAGGAACCAACAACAAGAAATCAAGACAAAGCATTGTGTACCAACCACGCATGTGCCATCTGTGGCCATTATGGGTATTACACCCATAATTTCCCAGAAATTCCGTGATACAAGGACGCCTTACATGCCATCGAGCAATCCTATCAAGAGTATCCCTCCGTCTAGTGAACTAAAGAAGAAACTCACATATTTTTATAACTGAAGGAGGCACGACAGTCACCAAAAAGACTCCCGTACATCCCCCCTTCCCCTATCAAGCGTTGTGCACTCTGCGATGAACATGAACATTTCATCACAGAATGTGTGGCCTTGGAACTGTTTCAATGATGGTACCCAGTTTATGTAGTATACCATGTTGACTCTTTAGCCATCTGACATCCGTGTCAGATAGGTGGTGGAAATCACCCACTACAACATTGCCAATATATCCCTAGATTCCGTGCAGCACTAACTAGTTTACGCACGGCCATAGTAAGCCTAAGCCTCTCCCTTGATGACGAATCTGATACAGAATCCATGTATAACTTGACGATGCAAGAGGATGTAACGAGTAGATTCATTCTCTTCCTGTTAGCTAAAAAGCAGCCAGTCTGGGAACCCTTAGTCACCCCCAACTATTGGGTGTGGAGCCTGATTATCTTGTTTACTTTGTATCACAGCATTGGACCCCTGTACCTTAAAAGGGGTAGCAATTCCACCCGTATTTAATCGCTACCGTGGGGGGTCCAAGGGGGGGCGGCAGTGCTTTTCGAAGCCCTCCCCTGGTGGGGCGTTTCAAGGGCAGCACCCCTGAAGCTAAAAACATATGTAAAATTGCCTTGTAAAAGTATAGTAATTTCTAGTCAATCTGGGCCGTTCATAGGTGGATGATCTGATGGTAGAAGTTATGTTTAGTTTAGGGTTTTTTTTGCCCTAGAAGGCAACCCCCTTGTATATATGAGGGTATTGTATTTCGTTTGTGTATTACGTGTGTATTCTCAGAGCGAGAAACAGATAGGGAGACTGTGAGAGAGAACAGAGGATATTACAGTGGATCTGTTGTAGGTTTTGTCTCTTCAATTTTTGCTCGATAATAGAAAGGAAGGACTGGCTGTTCAGGGTGGACGTAGCCCAAACTGGGTGAACCACGTATATCTGTGTCTCTCTGGTTTTATGTGTTTTGTGTGCTTGTATTTTTCGCATATTTTATGTTTTGCATTGCTCCATAATATATAATTTTCTAACAACTGTTATTATAGCCGAAGGTCTATTTCGCTGATAAACTCGCAGGAAAGAAGGGTTCCTGGTTCGAGTGGGAGCAATGGCGGAACATGGTAAATTTAGGGTTGAGAAATTTAACAGCCACAACTTCCCGTTGTGGAAGACGCAGATGGAAGATTATTTGTATCTGAAAGATCTGTACCTACCATTGAGCGGAAAAACAAAGAAGCCGACGGCCATGAAAGACACGAAATGGAACATTCTCGATAGAAAGGCACATGGAACAGTACGGTTGTGCCTTGTGGCGTCAGTCGCCTTCAATATTTCGAAGGAAACAACAACAGAGGGTTTGATGCAGACATTGGTGAAACTATATGAAAAACCCTCAGCCTCAAATAAGGTATTTCTTATGAAACGATTATTTAATATGAAGATGTCGGAAGGTGGATCTATTGTAGATCATTTAAATGATTTTAATACAGTTACCAGTCAGTTAAGTTCTGTAGGGTTAAAATTTGATGATGAAGTTAGGGCTCTTTTATTTCTATGCTCATTGCCAGAAAACTGGAATGGTTTATTTATGGCCATTAGTGACTCTGTCTCTCGATCTAGTACTTTAAAGTTTGATGATGTTGTCAGTGCTATCCTTAGCGAGGAAATGTGAGGGAAAAGCTCTGGTGAGACATTGGGTAATGCTTTGAGTGCAGAGTCTAGGGGAAGAATAATGGTAAGAGGAAAGAGGTCGGGTTATCGCAGTAAATCAAGGAAAGGTAGATCCAAGTCCAGATCGGGGATAGTGTGCTGGAAATGTGGAAAGAGAGGACACCTAAAGAAATATTGTAAATCTTGGAAGGGAAAAGAAGGAGATGCACAACAAGAAAACAATCATGAAGCAAATGTGACAGGTGATGTGTTACAAGATGCTTTGATTCTTTCTTTCGAAAATGTTACTGATTCTTGGGTTGTAGATTCAGGAGCTTCATTCCATGCCACACCTGATAAGAAATATTTTCATGACTATGTTCAAGGAGATTTTGGACAAGTTCGTTTGGGTGATGATAAACCCTGTAAAATTGTTGGAATGGGTAAAGTTATTGTAAAACAATAGAATGGAAACCAATGGCTACTAAAGGAGGTAAGGCATGTTCCAGATCTAAAGAAAAATCTGATTTCAACAGGGCAGTTAGGCGGTGAAGGTTGTGTGACAACTTTCACGGATAAAACTTGGAAGGTCACCAAAGGAGCCCTGGTAATAGCAAAAGGTGAAAAGGTTGGTACATTGTATTTATGCAATGGTATTTCTAACTCTGTTAATGATTTAACTTCCAAAGGAGCAGATGCAGCATTATGGCATCATAGGCTTGGACACATGAGTGAGAAGGGAATGAAGATTCTTCACTCAAGAAATTTGTTGCCAGGATTGAAGAATGTTTATTTGGATTTCTGTGAGAATTGCATTTATGGAAAACAAAAGAGAGTCGGATTTCTCAGAGTTGGGAAAGAAAAGAAGAGCGAAAAATTGGAGCTTGTGCATACAGATGTATGGGGACCTGCTCAGGTATCATCTCTCGGTGGCTCTCGTTATTATGTTACTTTTTTTGATGATGCAACTAGAAAAACATGGATTTATTGTATTCAGAATAAATCTGATGTATTTGATACTTTCAAGAAATGGAAAGCTTTGGTTGAGATTGAGACAAGAAAGAAGTTGAAGTGTCTTAGATCAGACAATGGAGGTGAATATTGCGGCAAAGAGTTTGATAGATACTGTTCAGAGCATGGAATTCACAGAGATAAGATAGTTCCAAGAACACCACAAGAAAATGGTGTGTCAGAAAGGATGAACAGAACAATCATGGAGCGTGCAAGGTGCATGAGATTGCATGCAGGATTGCCTTTACAATTTTGGGAAGATGTTGTAGATATTGTTGTTTATATAATAAACAGAGGGCCTTCAAGTTCCTTAGATGGTGGTATTCCAGAGGAAGCATGGACAGGTAAAAAGGTAAACTACTCTTTTTTAAAGCCTTTTGGTTGTGAGGCCTTTGTCCATATTAATAAAGAAAATAGAACAAAGCTTGAGGCAAAATCAAAGAAATGTACCTTTATTGGATATGGTGTTAATGATTTTGGATATTGCTTATATGATTATGAAAATCACAAAATCATTAGGAGCAGAGATGTAATATTCAATCAAAAGGTCTTGTATAAGAATCAGTTGCAGGAAAAGAAATAGGAAAAAGAAAGCAAGGAATACATGGTTCTTGATGAGATAACTGAAAAAGTAAAGGTGCCTGAAAATAATAATAATAAAAAACCACAGTAGCAACAACCACCACAACAGCAACAGGTACCTCAAACACCTGAAAGTGGTGTTACAAGATCTACCAAGATAAGTAGACCCCCTAAACGATACTCTCCTTCATTATATTATTTATTGTTGACTGATTCTGGCGAACCCGAATGTTATGAAGAAGCAATGCAGGTTGAAATCAGGAAGAAGTGGGAGCTAGCCATGGAAGAAGAGATGGACTCCTTAATGCATAACCAAACTTGGGACTTAGTCAAGTTTCCTGCAGGTAAAACTGCATTCCAGAATAAATGGGTTTACAGGCTGAAAGAAGAATATGGAGGAAAATAGAGGCACAAAGCTAGATTTGTGGTGAAGGGGTTTGCACAGAAGAAAGGTATTTATTTTGATGAAATATTTTCTCCTGTTGTTAAAATGACTTCAATTAGAACTATTTTAAGTCTTGTAGCAGCAGAAGATTTACATCTTAAACAATTAGATGTAAAGACAACATTTCTCCATGGAGATATGGAGGAAGAGATATATATGGAGCAACCAGAAGGATATGAGGTCAAAGAGAAAGAAAAATTAGTGTGCAGGCTAAAGAAGAGCTTGTATGGCTTAAAACAGGCTCCAAGGCAGTGGTATCTAAAATTTTACAAGTTTATGTTTGAACAAGGTTATACTAGATGTCACTCTGATCATTGCGTTTATCTGAAAAGGCAAAATGATGGTAGCTATATTATATTGTTATTGTATGTAGATGACATGCTTGTTGTAGGGTCTAACATGTAGGAAATAAATGTGATCAAAATAAAATTGGAAAATTCATTTGCAATGAAGGATTTGGGAGCTGCAAAACAAATCCTTGGTATGAGGATAGCTAGAGACAGGAAAAATCGTAAATTAACGTTGTCTCAGAATGAGTACATAGAAAAGGTGTTGAAAAGATTTAATATGCAGAATGAAAAACCAGTTAGCACACCTTTTGCTAGCCATTTCAAACTTAGTAAGGAGATGTGCCCCAAGACCCAAGAAGACATGGATTATATGTCTAAAGTTCCATATGCATTAGTAGTTGGAAGCTTAATGTATGCAATGGTCTGCACAAGGCCTGATATTGCACATGCAGTGGGAGTTGTAAGCAGGTACATGAATAATCCAGGAAAAGAACATTGGATGGCAGTAAAATGGATTCTCAGATATTTGAGAGCCACAAATCAAGCATTATGCTTTGGTGGTTCAAACATTTCTCTGCAGGGATATGTTGATGCAGATATGGAAAGGGACAAGAGATACAGGATGAGCAATTTGCTGTGATATGTATTTACTGTAGGTGGAACAATTGTTAGTTGGGTTTCAAAAATCCAAAGTGTTGTTGCACTTTAAACAACATAAGCAGAGTATGTTGTTGCTACGGAGGCTAGTAAAGAAATGATTTGGTTACAAAGGGTTATGAATGAATTGGGTAAGAAGAATGATATTGGCACGTTATACAGTGGTAGCCAAAGTTCCATTCATCTTGCAAAGAACTCACCATTTCATTCCAGGAGTAAACACATATATCTCAAGTACCATTTCATACGATCAGTATTGGAAGATGGAGAGTTGAAGTTGGAAAATATACACACTAGCCAAAATCCTGCAGATATGCTAACAAAAGTTGTAACCAGGGAGAAAATAAGAATGCGCTTAGTTTCAATTGGTCTTCAAGGATGATGATGAAGAAGAGGAACAAATAGGTCCAAAGAGGAGTCATTGTCCAACAAATGAAGCAGCGGTGGAGTTTCTACAATCAGTGTCCAAGTGGGAGATTGTTGGGTGTGGAGCTTGATTATCTTGTTTACTTTGTATCACAGCATTGGACCCCTATACCTTAAAAGGGGTGGAAACGCTGCCCATAATTAATTGCTGCCGTGGGGGTTCTAGGGGGGGCAGCAGCGCTTTTTGGAGCCCCCCCCTAGCGGGGGGTTTTGGGGGCAGTGCCCCCAAAGCTAAAAACAAATGTAAAATTGCCTTGTAAAAGTATAGTAATTTCTAGTCAATTTGGGCCGTTCATAGGCGGATGATCTGACGATAGAATTTATGTTTAGTTTACGGTTTTTTTTTCCCTAGAAGGCAACCCCCTTGTATATATGAGGGTATTGTATTGCGGTTGTGTATTACGTGTGTATTCTCAGAGCGAGAAACAGATAGGGAGACTGTGAGAGAGAACAGAGGATATTACAGTGGATCTGCTGTAGGTTTTGTCTCTTCAATTTTTGTTGGATAATAGAAAGGAAGGACTGGCTGTTCGGGGTGGATGTAGCCCAAACTGGGTGAACCACGTATATCCGTGTCTCTCTGGTTTTATGTTTTTTTTGTGCTTTTATTTTTCGCATATTTTATGTTTTGCATTGCTCCATAATATATAATTTTCTAACACCAACCGCCCTCCATGGAGAAGACCAACATGTGCGTTATGTAACACACGTAATCATGTGTTTGCCACATGCCCAGACCTAGAAGTGATACGCTGCTAGTACCATATCACATTTCCAAACGAACAGGATGGGAACACCCATGTAAATTTTTTTTCTAGTATGTCACGGAAACCACCATGAGCATTGTTGTATGTATATCCCGCAAGTGCAACCACTAATTGACATGATACATTTATTAGAGACACAACGTTGAGATATCATCAATCCATAGCTAAAAAACCATAATGGAAGGTATATTTCCCCGAGGAAACTTACCCCATTTCCACATAGACACGTCGGGAAAGTTAGAAAGGTGCATCGACCTAGCACAACCCATGTCTAGACTAGGCTAGCATGCGGACTATGCGACAAAGTCGGCCACTAGGTAAACCCGTGCAAAGAACTAAAGCACCTGACAAACAGATTTCGCATGGTATCCTCCCTCCCTCAGCGACACCTGTCTAACCAGTAGAAAATCACACACTGCTATTGTCATATCTTCTCAAATTTTCACCATACTATGAAATATGAACACCTCCCCAAGATTCTAGTGGCAAGAGTAGCATTTAGTCGACACTCCTCAAAAGAGTTAGACATACCCAATCCAAAAACTCGAAAATGGAAGAGAGGGCCATCTCCCCTCGCCTGATCCCTTCTGAGTGTCCACTTCAGGGACAAAGAGTAGTGTTGGTTCCCAGACAATTTACTCAGTTGGCACAGTGGTACCATGCACCATTTGCACCGGCCTTAACCACAAGCTAAAGGCATGCCCATTAATGGAAACATTCAAGCACCTCTACACCAGGAACAACTTCCAACACATGGAAAGTGCTTAACCTAATGAGGAATCTAGCCTTGCTCTTACGCAAGCTCCCATGACAGAAATCCCCCCCCACCAAACGCCGAAGACACGATACACCATATATGATTCATATCATCATATATTGGAACCTTGACTCGGGATGTGTTCTTATCTGTCATAGGTGTCAATTCAGTTGCAACTACGAGAATAGTTTTACCAATGATGGTGCAAACCCAATCCATATGCACCCTTTCGACCGCATCCAGTTCCACCACATTGACGACGAAATATTTTTCATGTCTATAGACTAGCTCCTTTAGGAATGAACCTATTCCTCAGGGCCTCACATAGACTCAATCAACCTTAGGATCCTTATTTCAATCAGATGAGGACATCCTCAAGGCCATGACGGAGCCAAATTATCCATGGGATGAAATGTATCACTACTCATTTGTTCTCCATAGAAAAACATTCAGCCCTGACAAGAAGGGAAAACAAGAGATTTATGTGATTGAATCAAAAGATTTCCTTCCATCAGGGAAATTTTATTGGTCCAAGAACCCCATTTGTAATATTCCTAAATTAGCTTGCAGCTAATAGGAATATTAATTTTTCTTTTGAAATATAGATGCATGAATAATTGAGCAAGGAGGCTCACAATTTTTTCAAGTATGAATAAAAATCCCTCCTAGTGTGAAAAGGGATCATGAAATAACCAGATCAAGCATCCACATGTGTGAACCATGTCTAAACTATGTGGACAAGGTCAAGTTTGACAAAGTCACAACATGTAATCTTAAAGAGTGGATCCTAAATAAAGACAGCTCAATGTGAATGGAAATCAAGCTAACTAGTTAAAATGAAGACACCTTGAGTGTGGAAGAGGTTGATCACTTGACCAAGTCAACCATGACCATATCTACAATGAAGTCTAGATGCATTGAACCTCTTTGAGGGACAACGCAGTTCTAGAAGGAGGTTTTACATGTGAAAGAGGCTAAACTAATGAAGTGGTTTAGGGTTTTTCCAAAACTCCAATATTATAAAAGGAGGAGGAGAGCAACATGAAGGGGTTGTTGAAGATTATCATTTTTGAAGGTATTGTCTACTCAGACATCCCTTGTTGGGTCTTCCTGTTTAGGAATCCAACCTCCTTCCTTGAGAAGCTCTTGGAGGAGACTTGTGCTATCTTTTCCACATCAGGCTTTCAGGCCAAGCTTCACCTTACACCTACAATGCTAATCTTGTTGAGGGTTGGGTTTTCCTTGTGAGTTATAGCAGTGGAAGACACTAGATCTCCTCAAATCTAGCTTATACTAGTGGCTCTTCTCAGTGAGTGTGTCTTTTAACCTCCTGGAAGAGTTCATTAGCTGATTATGCTTCAGATCTACATCTTGGCATCAGGCCAAATCATTATTAGAGGCTACAATGCAGTTTATCTCCCTGGACTGCGTTATTTGCAAAGGATAAGTTGCAGGGTGTTGAGTCTGTATTTTGGAGGAGAGATCTCCGGTGTTAGGAATCTTCCTCTCACTGTGGTGATCCATGGATTGGCCATCCAATCCATGTTTTTTTCAGATATAATCTTCTATACCATTGTATTATTCAGAAATTTCTTAATCATTCCACAGATCTGCAACTTTAGATCTCAGATCTACTCTCTGTGCTTCATGTTCTGCACAAAACCCCAAGGGGAATGTATAAATCAACATTTCTTGTACACAAATCTATATTAGATCTAAATTTTTATATAAATATCTGCTCTAGATCTGAAGATTAATAAAATACTACTTCAGCCCCTAAAAATAACATTGTCATGGTTATTTAGTCTTTTCTTATGGGTGTAGCACCTCATTTCTGAGGATTTTTGTTGTATAATCTCATTCTTCCTCTTGTACAATGTATGGGCTGTAATGTAAATCTAATTTGCTGTTATAATACTGATTTCTGAACCTCAATATTAGCCTACTTCTTTCTTCAATGGATCTATGTTATTTTTGAAGCGGTCCTTTGCATATAGTTGTAGCCCCTCTCTTTGGGTGATTTTCAGCTAGACTAGTTTGTGGGAGATCTGTTTAACCCACCTAGTCTGATTTGTTTTTTATCTCCTTTTGGATTTAGATCTTAGATGAGCTGATATAAGGGATCTAGGAGCTACAAACTCATTTCTATGCATATATTTCTCAAAAGTACGTTATTTCAGCAGGCTTACTGAGCTGTCCCAATTTTGGAATATTACACCATTCTAGCACCCGATGCGTTAAAGGAAGGGAACATGTCAAACAATTCACCTACCATCAAGGTGAATATCTCTCAAAATCCTAAAAAATTCAAAGAAATTTCACTGGGGAAGCATGTTCGCCAACAGAGATAAACTCTTACACCCACTTGCTGCAAGAGTATCGATATATCTTCGCATGGGAATACTCAGAGATGCATGGGCTTAGTCCCACTGTTACACAAAAATTTTTCACCGTCCCTGAAATTCCCCATCCTACACATTGGAGGGCTTATTCCGTGACCTGTGATCAGTGACATAACTTGAAAACACTTTCATGGCATTTCCTTGAACATGTACTTTCATTGCCCTGAAGACATCTCCTTGTGAAAAACCCTAAAAATAGCCTTTTTTGCATTGGTGTAGGTACACAGTTCAGCCCTCGCACCAATGGGGGAAATCCTCCAAAGAGGGCGCGCCAATTGGCGCTCTATCTCAGAGCCACAACTGCGAAGAGCTTAATAAAGAGTTTTTTTTTAAAACAAGTGGCAGAAGATTGACCCCAACCAATTCCTAAACTGGTCTCTAATTTGAGTTGGGAGGTTTGGCTCTAGATTTCCATGTAGAGGAAGTGGTTTGCCACCTCTCATGGAAGCTTCCTTGAGGATAGGGAAAATCCCATGATTTTAGGGATCCCAACTCCCTTTCCACCATCTATATAAGCTTGCCATTTTCCTTTGCAAGCTAATCTCCAAGAATCTCCAAGAGCCTTCATACCGTAAAGAATGCTGCAATAGTCCTCATAGCGTCAAATCAATAGCAAGGAGATTGACGATCGAAGAGAGAGGCTTGTCCCCTTTCCTGACAAGCTTTACTGAGACATGTTCTGCTGACAACCCGCCGAAGGAGAATTCAGCGTCAGAGCCAGGTTGTATTTTCTTTTGTATGAATTAATGATAAGCGAATATTGGTTATGGTTCTACTCATCTTGTTCATTATGATCATGAGTTGTGTCTTCTTTGATTGATGCATAATTGTATATATTATATTTTACGCTTGTGTTTGTTGTGTTTCTTGTGTGTGCAGGTGTTCGATCATGACGAGCGTGAGGATTGTGATCTGCCGGAGCAAAGGAACGGGAGTGCTACCTTCTCTACAAACCACAGCGTTTGATTCAAGGTAAGCCTTCTTCGCAAGTTAGTTTATTGCAATTAGGAACTTGCGCCATAGCGTGTTATGATTGTTGCTAGACCCGATCTGGGCTAGTAGGGATCGCCTCTGTCCGCAGAGGGGATTTACCTCTACAACACCCACTATTGTAGAGTGCCATATTGACACCTGGTCTAACGTACCAAAAATATGCCAGAAACAACGTCAACTACACCCATCCAAGGCCGAAGTAATAAAATGATAAATCGACAAGCTTCAAAAATTCGGGTTTATCTACCCCATCACTTACACGTCTTTGGTTTCCAACCCTGTTCCCATCATGAAAAAACAAGGCACCATACCATTTGCACCGATTTTCAAAAATTTAACAAAGCATTTCCTAAGGAAAATTACCCTACCCCATTCATCTACCAATTCATTGATGCTTGTGCAGGTCACGAGACCCTCTCCTTCATGAATGGCTTCTCTAGGTATAATCAAATTCAAATCTGTCACACCGACCGGTAAAATACCACGTTCAATACTCCCTAGGGCACATTCGCATACAAGGTAATGCCATTCAGCCTAAATAACATTAGAGCCACCTTCCAGAGGCCATGAATTATATCTTCCATGGCTTGGCACACCTTATCCTCACCTACTTGGAAAACCTCACTGTCCGATCCAAGAAGCTATCAGACCACCTCGAGGTTTTGCGACTGGTATTCCAACGATGCTGGAAATACCACCTATGCTTGAACCCCCTCAAGTGCTTATTTTTCATAAATACATGAATAATTTTAGGTTTTATCATGTCCCAGCAAAGAATTAGAGTGGACCGCCTCAAAGTCCAAGCTATCAAAGAGGCACCTCCACCTCGAAACCTTAGGAAACTACAAAGCTTGCAAGGAAAGGCCAACTTTCTGAGATGTTTTGTCCCAGATTAGGCCACTTGCACTCAAGAATTCCTGCATCTCATTCGTCAGGACATCTTGTTCAAATGGGAGGATCAAGCCCAACAATAATTCAATGCTCTGAAAGACACATTGTCTTTAGGACCACTGATCAGTCCCCCCAGATTACAACAAAGACTACACCCTGTATCTATCAACATCCGAGAGGGCTCAGATGGGAAGGAGCATGTAATTTATTATGTCATAAAAACCTTATCAGGCCCTGCATTAAGATATGAGCATGAAGAAAAGACTTCCCTAGCGCTAATTCACGTAGTCCAAAAAATTTGCCACTAGATATCTTAAACACCAAAACGGTTATCACAGGTATTAACCCCATCAAATATCTACTCATGCGTCATTTAATGAAACACAAATACACCTACTCGATAGTCATTCTGCAAGAATACGACTTACATTTTCACTCCCCCAAGAGAAAAAAGGCGTTAATATTAGCAGAGTTCATTACGGACCTCCCAAGTCATATCAAAGGATCACCAGTCAATGATTCGATACCGGACGAACATCTCTTCCTCGAAGCAATCGACGATGCTTGGTATGGAGATATCCTCCTCTTTTTATGAACCAAAATTTCAGACCCCATCTCACTCGTGATGACCATCAGCACATTTTCCACTAGTTCCCCTCATGCCTCCTTATGGGAGATGTCTTATACCGACGAGGCATCGACACCATCTTATGTCGATGCATTACCCACGATCAAGAGGAACAGGCCCTTAATGAATGCCACAACAAAACTTGTGGTGGCCACCTCTCCAGAATGGCCACCACCAAAAAATTCCTATGGGCAAGATATTTTTTGCCCACTTTATTTCCCGATTGCATTTCAGTAGTCAAGAGGTGCGATCGATGTCAACGCTTCGCTCACAAGGGAAGAGCCCCTCCTGCTCCCCTACACCCTGTCATCGTTGCTCGTCCCTTTTCTAAATGGGGGATCGACATCATGGCTTGCAAACCAGCATCGTTGGGAAATCACAAATACATTATTGTAGCTATTGATTATTTCACCAAATGGGAAGAGGCTATGCTCACATACGAAAACGTTGAAGAAACTGCTACATGATTTATGTTCAACCATGTCATTGCCTGGTTCAGAATACCCAAAGAGTTAGTCTCTGACCAAGGGAAACACTTTGAAAATGAAAGTTTCCAGGAGCTTTCTCACCATCCCAGATTCACACATGAATTCACATCACCATACTACCCCCAATCCAATGGACAAGTAAAGGCTGTGAATAAAGTACTCAAAACAATGTTATAGCGTATGGTGAATAACCATAAAAAAAAATAGCACCACATGCTTTTCTCCGCCCTATGGGCATAACACATGGCAGTGAAAATGTCAACAGGGTTCACACCCTTCCACCTGGTGTACAGGGTCGAAGCCATGATTCCCATAAAACGTGAAATCCCGAATTTACATGCCGCCATCGAACTCCTGGATGACACCCAGCCTCTAGAGCAGTGCTTAGTACAATTAAAGTTTTTTGATGAGAGTCGACAACAGTTGCTCCAGCACAACGAGGCCCATAATAAGCGGGTGAAAGAATCATTCGATCGCAACATCAACCCTCGTTCATTATCGAGGGAGAGTTATTCCTCCGCCATGATGTCGCAAAAGAAGCCCTAGGGCCAGGAAATTTTAAAACCCTGTGGAAAGGACCCTACATCATAAAAAATTGTCTCCTAAAGGGGGCATACATCTTGACAGAGCCAGACAGAACATGCTAGAGTTACCCTGTCAGCGGTCCTTACCACAAGAAATTTTACCCATAAGGACCAAGAGGGCTTAGCTCTAGAGTCAACGTACACACACCAAAACTTTAATTTTTGATCAAATATTTGTCACAAAAAATGCTCTAGTGTCAAAAATGGATTTTCAACCCAACCATTACTTTGGATTCACTGATGGAGCATCATGATTGCCTCAAATTTTAGCGGCAGTTGCCTGGATAATCTATCACCCTGACCGATCACCATTCTTCACCAACGGGGTATGCATCGTTTCAGCAAAAAAAAAATAGGTAGAATATGATGTCGTCATTGGGATTATATGTGACATCTTCAATCAAGGCATTCACCACTTGCATATCTACCTAGATTCCCAGTTAGTGGTGTCACAATTAAACCAAGAATTTGAGGTACGAGATTTGCATCTGTTTAGAAAATATTTGCATGCAAAAATATTAAGTCGTCACTTTGATCACATTACATTCACACATGTGCCAAGAAATCAAAACCAGAAAATAGATCACATAGATAACCATATCCTAAACTGGAATGCATCTCATTTAAACCATCATACATTATTAAAAAAAAAAAAAAAAAAACCCATAGATGTCCATCAACACAACACATTATACATAAACACATATGAACATGGGAGACACTATATAGAGCCGCAAAAAATATCTCTCTCATATATATGTATCAAAAAATTTCTAAGTGCAAAAGAGGAGTCATGTATCTGACTCATAAAGTTAGCCAAAAAATACATATGTGCAAGTTGAAAAATTAAGGGAAACATCCTCATAACAGGTGCTTTCCTTGTGTAAAAAAAACCTCTAGGGCTATGCCCCTCTAGGTTGGGCACCTGGACCCACGAATACTCCTGGTACCAACACTAGGGAAAATGTCAAGACTGAGGCTGCCACCCGATGCAAATTCAATCGATAGCCCCTCTCATGGGCCATCAACGTCTCTGACCAAACGTCATCCAGATCATCCACAAACCCAAGTGTAGGCATCCCTTGGGTAAGTCATTCCACTCAACCCCATGCATCCTCTAGATCGTAGGCCCTGACCTCCAGAGTAGCCAGTTTCTCCTTCACCTCTGTAACACGAGCCTCCGACGCCTCGGTGCAAGTGATCGCCACAGCGTAATCAGCAGCAGCCGATCTACTACGCTCCCCATAGGGGCTATCCTCTCCACCCTGAGGCTGCACCGAATCCCCTCCCTGTCCCCCTGCTGAGAGTGAAATTCCTTGAGGCCTCTAGATCGAATGTTGGCCCACCAACTGAGCCATAAGACGTACGAACTTGCCAACATCTACAAGAGTAACAATACTATGTCAGTGTGATCATAATACATAGATAAATCATAAATAATCAAGTAAATGCATAATAAAATGTAAAAAAAATACCTGCTGGCCCCCACGCATATCCTATAGGAAGACCCATATATGGGTCTCCATGGAAGTCCATCCCTGCATACGGGTAAGGCAGGAACATTTGAGGATTGGCCTCAAACCAAGCCTCTATAGTGGTGTTCTAGTAATGCCCCACCCATCCTCCCTCAATGCGAGGCATCATGAGGGCCCACCTCCTCATACAAGGGTCACGAGGACCCCCAATAGGCACTTCCACCACAAGCCTTAGCAACAACACTCTCTTGCACATGATGCTACACAATATGTTAGCATACATGAATAATTTAGGTCCATCACGGACCTTCGAGATCTGAGCCAACATACCATCGTAGAAGTGACGGGAAAAATAAAAGAAGTGTCTGGCCCTTAGCTGGGGCTGAACATTGATCTGTGGGCCCGATTCCTGATTGGGCGAGGATGACCCCGTAAATCACACAATCACCGCTAGAGCACACCGCTCACCCAGGTTAGTCACAAAAACTATCTGAATACACCCCTCTGTGAGAGGTGCCTTGCCACAATGGTTAGCCGAGAATCAATGAAGATCCACCCTCCCAAGGGGAAGCGGATATGGGAGCACCTTACCCTAAGGTAGTAGCTTGGTCACAAAATATATATCCATCTCAGGACGGATAGCCAGATCACACCCCCGCAACACCATAACCTTGCGCCACCTGTTCCAGCATCAGATTAGGTAGCGCAATAGATGATCCTATGATCGCAAGAGGTTATTATCCAAGAACTTGAGAAGACCCCATCTCGCCAACTGCTGGCATGCATTACTATCATGTGCCACAGATATTTGGAGGTGAGTCCACTCCCTTGTTGGGTATGTGCTATATTCTTTCCATGATTAGTCGCACACATGGGGGGGGGTTGGGGTGACAAGGGAGGTGATGGCACCCCCCGTACGTTACACCGGGTGCCGCAAGGGGGTCACATTGGGGCAAAAACGCCCCAAGAAAAAAAATTTGGACCCTATTTTTTGGTGGGCAGGCCCGCTAATGGTTTTGTGCATGGTTTTGCACATGGTTTTGGGGCATGATGGTTTTCAGCTCCTGGTATTTTTTAGATCCGGTCAAGGGAACTATGGTTATGTTCTAATCCAAGGTCAATGGATTGGGGTTTATGTATGCTTTAGCATGTATATATATATATATATATATATATATATATATATATATATATATGTTGTAACACTAAAAGGGATATAATGAAGAATCGAACTGGTCGTCTCGCTTTGGGATCCATGAGAAAATATTTGTGTATATCTATTTTATGTTTTATGCTCTCGCTATTGTTTATTTTTTTTCTTTAAGATTCGTTTGCAGATAATTTATATACAAGGTTAAAACCTACATTCCTCTCCCTCCAGAACATATTTTCATCAAAACAAGCACACATCAACAACATAAAAACATCCAAAATTTGAAAAAATTTCACAAAAAATTTCCCAATTTTTTTTTAGCTTAGTCGTTGTGCCATTTCTAAAATAGGCACACCTTCCATGAAACTGTATCTTGTGCAAGCGCAAAAAATGTGCGCTCAAATCCCTCACAGACGTGAAAATTTTGTACAAAACCCTCAGTTCTATGAGAAAATTTCGTGCATATTTCTTGATCGCCCATGCGGTCAAGGCTAGAAAAGGCTAGGAATCCATAAAAACCTAGCTTGTATGAACACCTGCCCAATCACACTGAAAAAATTAAAACCGAGGATGTTATGGGGCCTACCTGGCTCAATAATCGTGAATCCTGGGTACTTAGGCTAACCGCAATGACAAGAACAGCTCCGCAGAAGCCTCTGACCTCTCTAACTCTCAAACACTCAAATGTCACAAATGAGCATAAATGACCCATATTGGCCTATATTTCGCCCTTTTTAGATTGTTTGGAGGACCATAATGAGATCTCATAGGGCCCAATTGAAGAACCGAAAGAAACACAATGATCAACACCTCATAACGCCTAAAGGAGGCTCCACACATTCACATCTCTGAAAAAATAATTTTTCAATAATGACATGTATGCACTCTCTTATCTTATTTTCATTTAGCGCATGTTTTCAATAATATTGGAATGAGGAAGATGCTTTCACTTTGGGTATGTTTGTTGCAGGCATTGTACAACACAACAAACCATCCATTGCTCCATCCACCGAAATTTCCAGAGTAGGTATCATTCTACCTCGAGCATAATAGAGTCCCAGAAAAACTATACATATGCTGACATAATTTCTCCACAAGAAATTAGTCATAGGTTCCAAACACCCAACCATGTTTATCATCTCCCCACCTTGCATGTGATAAATGTTGATCAACGGTTGTCATTGATGTCAACCCAAGCAGCACCAGGGGCTAACCAAATATTGCATGGGAATTTTGATCTACCAAATTAATATATTCTAGGTATATAAGGATTTTTATGGTTTCTAATTGTCGATATGTTTCCATTGATATATGGCACGCCATGTAGTTCTTCATGGTTTGAGAGATATTCATGTTTGAAGTTTTTACCCCCGATTAGTGGGCTAAAACCCCATGGGGTTGTGGCATGGGTCATTGAAAAGTCATAATTAATATTTTTCAAGATCCTAAAATCCCTCCCACGTTCACTTGTTGAAGCCCCTCTCTACCTAAGAATTTATATAAATTGTGATCCTCATATCCTCCTCATGCAAGGTATTTCGACATCTAAAATAGGTCATCGTGGAATTTTTTCTCTAAATTTTTTTCTACGAAGGTTTAGAAGTTGAAATGTTTATGAGGTGAAGCCAAAATCCTGAGGAATCTACTGTGAAAATTTCATATCAAGGTGCACAATATTTTTGGATATATGATCAGTGGAAGTCAATGTTTTTGCAAGCTCCTAAAATTCATCTCAAAGAAGTGACCTTGGTAAAATCGTCATAAATCTATCTTTGAGTATCAGATTGGAATTATGTAAAAATTGGAAGATAGTGCACAATATATAGTGTTCTCTCTATCAATTTCAGAGCCAAATGAAGAAACACTGACACGTGGCATGCCGTACAACTTCGCTCTACTGAAATAGTCCATAATTAGGGCATTGTGAGAGATTGGGTATAAATATCTCTTGAAGAATCCAAATTGGGTCAGACCTATGGCATTGGAAAGATGACTTAGAGGACTACTACAGTACCAAAAATCAGATATTGTGGATCTGAAATAACAGAGATACACCAGATTCAATATTGAGCTCCTAGAAGAAAAACAAAAGGCTAGATCATGTGTTGTCAAGGGCTGCAAAGGACCAGACTTCCTAGGGAAGCAAAGCGAAGTAAGGTGCAACAGAGGGTAGCATTACAAGAGCAGCAACCAAGGTACATAACAACAACAAGAAGTTCATCACATGAAGTATTCAAGTGGGCAACACTTCATACAATCATTGTAAAAGTATCATTGTACTAAGTCATTGTAAATATATTATTGTCCAAATTGTACTAGTGTCTATCTGCCAAGAGTTGAAGGGGTAGTGTTGGGTGGTCTAGGATCATCATTAGTTGGTTGTGTCATAGTTCGGGTTATTTTCTAGTGTGTCTTCTTCTTCTACATCATTCTACACTGTAAAGAGGAATACATTTTTCCAGCACGAAGTCCATTCTTCTTAATTTTCATGGTGGTAGGTACTAGGGGGACAATTAACAATGGAGCATCCATTTAGCCCGATCACTAAAGAATCTCGTGCTGAGTGTCAATCCAATGGAAATGAGACAATACTTTGCATTCTTAGGAAGTTGCTTTATTAATTGGCGTTGAATACGTTAAAGAATTATTAGAAAAGCATTTAGTGGTTTTGTCCTGAGTGGCTCGTCCCTGGCAACCTGCATTTGTGTTCCTCTTTTTTACTGCTATCATTGTACAAACACTGATAATAATTGAAGATTAACTAATGCTCTAATTGAAAGGAATACTGATTCACCCCCCCTCTCAGTATTTCCAACAATTGGTATCAGAGCTTGGTTCCTTCAATAGTAGTTTAACAGGTGGAAGGAGGTCATGGAGCATACCAAGAATGGTGTAGCTCTTTTCAATGATCATAATTATGCACTATGGAAAGGAAGAATGGAGGTATATCTCTTGCCACAAGGTTACGAAGTATGGGACACTGTTCAAAATGGATTTACATCAACCACAGATGAACACGGTAAGAAGAATTTGGTAAATCTGCTTATCATAAGGTGTTGGGTTGTAAAACTGCCAAAAATGTATGAGACAAGCTTGAGAATATATATGCAGGTGACTCAAATGTAAAAGAAGCAAAGCTTCATATCTATAGATCAAAATTTTAGAAACTCAGAATGAAAGAAATAAAATGTAATCACTGAGATCCGATCAATGAAAGTATTGGTTTCATGTGCAATGTATTTATTGATCCAGCTTTAATGTGTGAATAGGCAAGTATACATATTCTGCAAATGAAGTATATTGGTTTGCAGATGAACTAATAAGTTTTGTTCACTGTTTAAACCTGCTTGGGAAAAGTTTGCTTATAAAAATTTACTGTTTAAAGGAGCAGAATCTGAAAATATGCAGCAAACTTATATAGTATGACAACAAATAATTGTTTAAGCGGTTCAACCCTCTCTTGGGCTACCTTCGCTGGATCAAGCCTCCCAAAATGGGCTTGTCCTCTTGTATTAAAATGCTAAAAATATGAATACAACTGTATAGAAGCCTAAAATGGAAAAATACACTGCAAAAATAGATTCAGAAGGCTCAAATCTATATAAAATGACTAAACAATCACCTCCATTGGATGAAGGTAGTCCAAAACAGCTCTTCTTCCCTTAGGCCCTAGTGGCTCCACGACCAAAAACGCTAGTAAATTCTCTGTTAGAGTGCCCTGATGGCTCTACAAACACTCCCAACAGCTCCAGAATGTTGAAGAGACCCAGAATAAAAAAAAATTTCGTATCAAAAGGACTTTCCTAGCCAAAGTTATGGCTAACTGAAGTTTTCCCTTCAAAAGCTCCGCTAAATGTGGAGGATTGGAGTTAACTCCAGTTAAAAATGGCAAATGTACCAGATTTGTCGGACGCGCTCCAAATTTGGCGGCAACATTAAATATGACTGTTAGAAAAAGGCACGTTCACATGCGCTCAACCTGCAGCATTTAATTGATAACTAACGGTTTTTGAAAACTGTAATAGCTCAACCCCCGCCGTGACTTGCATTCACATGGAAAATGGTTACATAAATGTTTAAAATTATCCGCTCTAAAAAAATCCGCTCCAACCTTTGCATTGACCACGTGCCTTGGCACATAACTCCACTCTAAACCCACATAATACAGCACATATTAAAACCCACGTGCCTTTTACAAACTTTATAGTTATGGGTTTTTAAAACATTTCGTATTGTGGGTTTTTAATATATAGTGGGGTTTTAAAATTTAAATTTTAATAAGGTTTAAATATAATTTAAAATTAATTAAAATATATATTAATTAATATAATATATGATTAATTTAAATCATATAAAATATAAAAAATATATATCATTTAATAATTTAAACCTTAATAAAAAATAAAAAATTTCCCACATAATATTAAAAAAATTTCTTTCAAAATTGAAAGTTATTGGACGATTTCAAAATGAAATATCTCCTCCATACGGTAACGGATTTCAGTTTCGTTCACGGCGTTGGGATCGTATCACTGAGCTCTTTCCAGTCGATCTGTTCCAGAGAAATTCTGAGCAACTTCATTTTTGAGCATTTTCCCAAGCTCATATTTGAGCTCCTGATCACACCTCCCAAATGAGAGGCTTTTGGTCCCCAAAAGCTTACTGAAATGCTGAGCTAAACTGTAGTACAGAAAATGAGAGAATGAACATCCTCTTCTCTTCAGCCCTTCAAAAAATTTTGCCTTGAAAAGCAAACTGTTCACATGGCGAATTTTGTTGAATGAGCCATGTACTTGTGCCAAAACCTGACCAAGTTTTCTCGCCATACCAATCTGCCATACTGAAACCAACAATGACACTTGCTGAACTTTGTGCCCTCTTTGCTTGCATGCCTTTCCAACTCATGGAATCTTGCACTACTTTACACTAACACTTCGTTCTCTGCACCAAATGACACCAAAAGCATCTTGTGCAACATACGACATCAACAACAAGTTGACAATGAAATGTGCTATACAATTGACACACAAGATCTGTAACAAGTGTACACACAACTGACACAAGTCGATAAATATGTATGACACAATCAACACAAGTTGATAAACAACAAGATACATCTTGAAAAACACATGTGTATGTATCATGTACAATGAACTATATACAGTTCGCTAATTACACATACAACCTCTATGTACATGTGCAATTCCAACTCTTCTTTTAAAATACCAACAAGTACATCATCCCAAAAACATGTGGGTGATTAAGAGCTGAACCAAAAGATATTGCTGCAACATAAGTGAGTATCATCCTCATCTTTTACACCTCCATGGCGAAATTTTGCAACAACAAAGAAATTTCTTCAACTGAAACTACTTTTGCATGCAATCTTGCATCAACTTTTCAACTGAAATACATGCATACCAAACTGAAATTTGCATGTACACAATGAAGATGAATTACTACAATAAGAAGTTAATCCACTTCTCACCAAGCCAACTCCATGGCGTCTTTTGCGAATGCGATACACCTTCATGTGAATCTTCCATTTCAACATCGATAATGGACTCCATAGATCCACTTGCGCCAAACTGTTTGTCCCTTAGCTGCATATGCTTTGGACGATTTGTTGGATGCAAAGTCCAACAATGAGAGACATCATGTCCCTTCCTTTGACAAAATGTGCAATTCTTAAGCACTTTTTGAGAAATTTCTCTTTGCCTCTTCTGCTTCCTGTGTGCTTTCTTTTTCAACCAGCATCTTGAAGACACATGGTTAACTCCACCACAAAATGTGCAACAAAATTTTCTTCCATTCGAACAAGAAAAATTATTATTCTTTGCTAAAACATAATCAAATTGATCATGTGAATAATTATACCTATTTTGCTGCATGGAATGTCCATCCTTTTTGTGTTCGAAAGATGATGAACTAGTAGAGGAAACATCTTTCCTTTTCATACTTTCATCACTGTTCTTGTCTTGAAAACTGTTTGAACTAGAAGGCTCGCCATAAGCGACATGTTTACCCTCTACTTGCTGCAATGATGGCTTCAAACAATGGTAAGGAAGATTGCCATCATGACATTGATGTAATTGAGAACTTGGGAGAAATGTTCTCTTAAAATTTGCATTACATTCTTGAATGCATGTGCTCAAAGCTTCGCCATTAAGTTGCTCATAGCCAAGACCAATATTCTTGGGACGCTCCACAACACAAATAGGCTCAACAATGCCTTGTGCATGCTTTCCCAAACCTTTTCCTTCTTGATAGCCCACCTCAAACATTAGTTTGGACCCGATTCCCCTTGTATGTTTTTCAAAAGAACCAACATACTTTTCAATAGAGGAACTTGAAGACAAGTTGGAACGATTATCCTCTTCCTCAAGAATTTTCTTGGACAAAGATTCTTGAGCTTGAAGAAGCTGCAACTCCATATCATGGAGCCTTTGAAGAATGGCTTCTTTCTCTTCCTGCATAGCTAACAATTGTGCATGAAGCTTAACGCTTTCTCTTTGATCCTCAATGAGAATCTGCACCATGTCCTTCACCTTAAAAAACTCATTCTTCATGTCATCATTGAAGAATCTCGTGAAGGAGGAAACTTCACTTGTAGAAGAAGATGGAATTATGTAAATGTTCAAACAAACAAAAATAAATTCCAAAGAAAAGTCCCCAAAGCTTTCCGACAAATGACAAGCTTTCAACGAAATGTCAGTAAAGACCCCTTCTTAATCAAGCAGCCATAAAATAGTGAAATTGACTGTTTTAACACCTTTTGCACAAAATCAAATGCTCAACCAATTCTTAACCTAAGCACAACCAAGCTTAACCTAAGCTCTGATACCATCTGATCTGAAAATGGAAGGTACTTGAAAAGGGTGCAAGGTATCCATTTTCAATTATGTAAATGGGTGCAAAAATACTCTTAAATTTTGATCTGAAATTGTGAGAACAAGGTATTTCTCATACTGAGATTGACTGTAGGGGCATTTACCGGAAATTTCACCTTTCAAAGAAAGGATGAATCCGGAGGCTACCTGGCCCTTCTACAGACTCTGCCTAAAGAAATAAAATGTAATCACTGAGATCCGATCAATGAAAGTATTGGTTTCATGTGTAATGTATTCATTGATCCAGCTTTAATGTGTGAAGAGGAAAGTATATATATTCTGCAAATGAAGTATATTGGTTTGAAGATGAACTAATAAGTTTTGTTCACTGTTTAAACCTGCTTAGGAAAAGTTTGCTTATAAAAATTTACTGTTTAAAGGAGCAGAATCTGAAAATATGCAGCAAAATTATATAGTATTACAGCAAATAATTGTTTAAGCGGTTCAACCCTCTCTTGGGCTACCTCCGCTAGATCAAGCCTCCCAAAATGGGCTTGTTCTCTTGTATTAAAATGCTAAAAATGTGAATACAACTGTATAGAAGCCTAAAATGGAAAAATACACTGCAAAAATAGATTCAGAAGGCTCAAATCTGTATAAAATGACTAAACAATCACCTCCATTGGATGAAGGTAGTCCAAAACAACGCTTCTTCCCTTAGGCCCTAGTGGCTCCACGACCAAAAACGCTGGTAAATTCTCTGTTAGAGCACCCTGATGGCTTTGCAAACACTCCCAACAGCTCCAGAATGTCGAAGAGACCCAGAATCAAAAAACAATTCTTATCAAAAGGACTTTCCTACCCAAAGTTATGGCTAACTGAAGTTTGCCCTTCAAAAGCTCCACTAACTGTGGAGAGCTGGAGTTAACTCCAGTTAAAAATGGCAACTGTACCAGATTTTTCGGACGTGCTCCAAATTTGGCGGCAACATTAAATATGACTGTTAGAAAAATGCGCGTTCACATGCGCTCAACCTGCAGCATTTAATTGATAACTACCGGTTTTTGAGAACCGTAATAGCTCAACCCCCACCGTGACTTGCGTTCACATGGCAAATGGTTACATAAATGTTTAAACTTATCCGCTCTAAACAAATCTGCTCCAACCTTTGCATTGACCATGTGACTTGACACATAAATCCGCTCTAAACCCACGTAATACAGCACATATTAAAACCCACGTGCCTTCTACAAACTTTATAGTTATGGGTTTTTAAAACATTTCATATTGTGGGGTTTTAATATATAGTGGGGTTTTAAAATTTAAATTTTAATAAGGTTTAAATATAATTTAAAATTAATTAAAATATATATTAATTAATATAATATATGATTAATTTAAATCATATAAAATTTAAAATATATATATAATTTAATAATTTAAACCTTAATAATAAAAAAAAAATTTCCCACATAATATTAAAAAATTTTCTTTCAAAATTGAAAGTTATTGGACAATTTCAAAATGTAATATCTCCTCCATACGGTAACGGATTTCAGTGCTATTCACGGCGTTGGGATCGTATCGCCGAGCTCTTTCCAGCCGATCTGTTCCAGAGCAATTCTGAGCAACTTCATTTTTGAGCATTTTCCCAAGCTCAGATTTGAGCTCCTGATCACAGCTCAAGGGCATTGGAAGAACTCATCAACAATCAACGATCTTACAATGATAGAACTGGCATCGGTTACAAAGAAGAAGAAGCAAGACCTTCTACAACAAAATACAATGAACCTATGAGATCTGACATGCATATAGACTTCATTGGACAAGATTCACAAGAACAGCCTTGGAAGACAATTCCTCAACGAAAATTTCCATCCATGTAACAACATATTTTTTATGGCTACTGTTATTCATGTGGAAAATTTGGTCATAAAGCTGTAGAATGTTGCACGTACCCTAGGAACAAAATAAAATTCCAGGAGATATGTCAAATATGAACCTCCTAGGGCTCAGCAAAACATCAATAGATTTGAGAATTTAAGAAATAATATTGAAAGTTACAAATTTCGAAACTTTGGACACATAGGCAAAGACTGTAGACTTGAAAATCCTCCAGAAGAACCTTCGAAGCCATAGAACGAACGAACATTGAAGAAGAAGAAGAAGACTGATAATTGTGTTCTCGTTTTCAAGGCTCAAAACAACAAAGATGTGTGGTATGTTGATAGCGGTTGCTCAACGCATATGATTGGAGATAGAAATAAATTTGTATCTCTGAAAGAGAAGAAGGATGGAACCGTGTCCTTTGGAAATGATGGATCTTCAAATGTTATAGGATCAGGTATTGTCACTCTTGGAAGTAAAGATGCTCTAGCCAAGAATTTTCTATTTGTTGAAAACATGAATCACAATCTGCTCACTCTTGGACAAATGTGTGATCAAGGACATACAATACTATTCAACTCCAGAAAATGTGAAATTAGGAAAGGCATGTATGGTGAAATTGTGGCTACAGAAAGTCGAGCTCCAAACGACATATATGTTCTGGATGAAGAAACTAAATCATGTCTAATAGCTAAAGAGGATGATATAATATTTAGTAGCAATGATGATCGACTAATTAAGAAGTTTGCTACAAAGGTGCAAGTGATTTCTAGATGTATTTACTTGGTGAGCTCACATACTTCTTAGGGCTTCAAATATCTCAACAAGAGAAAGGAATATTTATACGTCAAGCCAAGTACATCAAGAAAATGCTCAAGAAATTTAAAATGGAAGATTGCAAACCCATCCTTACTCTAGTGGTAACAAGTTGCAAATTGAGCATAGACGAATTATCTAAGGATGTGTATCAAAGGTTGTACAGATCTATGATTGGTAGTCTTCTATATGTAACAGCCTCCCGACTAGATGTTATTCAATAAGTTGGACAAGTAGCAAGATTCCAAGCAGCACCAAAATAATCACATATTATTGCCATAAAAATAATTCTTCGATATCTAAAGGGAACAACAGAATATGGATTGTGGTATCCCAAGGGTAAAAATCTCATTATTCATTCCTTTATAGATGCAGATTGGGCAGGAAGTGTTGATGATCGTGAGAGTACTCATGAAGCATTGGAATATCTTCACTAGAAGCTTGGGATTCTTCCAAGTTCTGATTAGATTTTCCTCATTCAGAATATAAAGGGGGAGTGGAAGTGTGTATGGGTCCATAGGATGGTTGTGTGTCAAGGGGAGTGGAAGTGTGTATAGGTCTGCAGGATGGTTGTGTTTCAGGGGGAGTTACCCTTTGTCGTTGATGTCAAAGGGGGAGAGAATGTTGTAGGAGGAGGTATCATGATCGTAGGGGGAGTACTTGTGTTGCCATCAATGCCAATGGGGAAGATTGTTGATCAGTGGTTGTCATTGATATCAACCCAAACAGAACCAGGGGCTAACCAAATATTGCATGGAAATTTTGACCTACCAAATTAATATATTCTAGGTCAATAAGGCGTTTTATGGTTTCTACTTGTCGAGATGTTTCGTTAATATATGGCACGCCATGTAATTCTTCACAGTTTGAGAGATATTCATGTTTGAAGTTTGTACCCTTAGTTAGTGGGCTAAAACCCCATGGGGTTGTGGCATGGGTTATTGAAAAGTCATAATTAATATTTTTTAAGCTCCTAAAATCCCTCCCATGTTCACTGGTTGAAGCCCCTCTCAACCTAAGCATTTATATAAATTGTGATCCTCATATCCTCCTCATGCAAGGGATTTCGCCATCTAAAACAGGTCATTGTGGAATTTGCGCTCTAACTTTTTTTCTACGAAGGCTAAAAAGATAAAAAATTTAGGAGCCGAAGCTGAAATCTTGAGGAATCTACTGTGAAAATTTCAGATCAAGGTGCGCAATATTTTCGGAGATATGATTTGTGGAAGTCAATGTTTTTGCAGGCTCCTGAAATTCATCTCAAAGAAGTTAGCTTGGTAAAATCGTCATAAATCTATCTTTGAGTATTAGATTAGAATTATGTAAAAATTGGAAGATAGTTCACAGTCTATAGTGTTCTCTCTATCAATTTCAGAGCCAAATGAAGAAACAGTGACACGTGGCATGCCTTACAACTTCGCTCTGCTGAAATAGTCCATAATTAGGGCATTGTGAGAGATTGGGTATAAATCTCTCTTGAAGAATCCAAATTGGGTCAGACCTATGGCATTGGAAAGATGACTTAGAGGACTACTACAGTACCGAAAATCAGATATTGGGGATCTGAAATAACAGAGATACACCAGATTCAATATCGAGCTCCTAGAAGGAAAACAAAAGGCTAGATCATGTTTTGTCAAGGGCTGCAAAGGACTAGACTTCCTAGGGAAGAAAAGCGAAGTAAGGTGCAGCAGAGGGTAGCATGACAAGAGTAGCAACCAAGCTACATAACAATAGCAACAAGTTCATCACATGAAGTATTCAAATGGGTAGCACTTCATACAATCATTGTAAAAGTATCATTGTACTAAGTCATTGTAAATATATTATTGTACAAATTGTACTAGTGTCTATCTACCAAGAGTTGAAGAGGCAGTGTTGGGTGGTCTAGGATCATCATTAGGTGGTTGTGTCATAGTTGGGGTTATGTTCTAGTGTGTCTTCTTCTTCTACATCATATATCATTGTAAAGTGGACCATTTTCCCTGGTACGGGAGTCCATTCTTCTTTTATTCTTCTACAGGGTGGTAGGGTGGTGCTAGGGTGAGTTGTAGCTCATTGGGTGTTGGGGCATTCATTCAGTTTACTACTGAAGAATCTCGGGCGTTGGAGCGTCCATCCATTGGGATCTAGAGAATAATGCTTTTCTAGATTCTAGGAAGTTGGAGCTTTATTTTCAATTGGAGTTGAATATTAAAGAATTATTAGAAAAGCATTAAGTGGATTTTGTCCTGGAGTGGGTTTCCACCTTAAACATTGTGTGCATTTGTGTTCCTCTTGTTTGCTATTATCATTATACAAAAACTGATAATAATTGAAGATTAACTAATGCTCTACTTGAAAGGAATACTGATTCACCCCCCCCTCTTAGTATTTCCAACAATAAACATCCTTGTTGGTCAGTAGAGCCTCCTCTCCATGGTGCCCATCACTCAAAGTAGAGCATACATCAGAAAAATAATGACGCCATTGCCATACCACTTCAGTCTTGGAAGCACTTCATGCCCATTCATCCACCATGCATCAAGTCAAGTTTTAACAAATCAAAATAAAACCCCTTTCCCAAAATACCATTTTTTGCAAGAAGATCGAAAGAACACCAATGTGTCTCACAGTTGGCCTACCATACCTCCATCAGCATAGCCCACCTGCGATATTTTCCATCTGCTTCATCACCCTCACACAAGAGACCAATCAATGGGGCCCCCACCCTCAACAAAAACACCCTCCTCACATCATCAGTGAGCGATAAATTTCATGTTTTGGGGCAGGATCCAACCCCATTGTTTCATTCTTTTGGTAAGTGTACAAAGACCAAAAACGGTGAACAAAATCCCCCACTCATCCATCCATTTTTTTCCCATGGTAGTATTCCCTTCACCCTTGGTCAGAGTATCACACCTGTTAGTCATTAGTAATTTTTTCCTTTGTAGATGACTAAATGCTTATCCTAAGGTTTCTAGAAACAAAGTTCATAAACATTGTGAGTTCTAGAAATCTCACTGCCTTCATTATCCTTAAGATAATTTTGCACTATTTCATCATTCCATCATGTCAAGCTCTGCTTACCAGTCCCAGAAAACCCATTAGGAGATCATGTCACTCATTTTGTCTGTATTTTTTCACCTTTGGCCGAAATCCTATGATTTTTTTTGCCTAAAAACACCCCCCAACTACCTAAGGCCACTTATCAAACAACTCTATTGTGTCCCCCAAAAAAACCCCAAGCATCGATGGTCTCAAAATTGTCTTTGTAGGCTCTTTAGATAAATCAAGTACATTGGATTTTGGATCTTCAATACATCAGTTTTTCATAAACTCTGTTTTTCACTTGATGACCCCAAATTCTAAGTTTTAATCTAAAATCCAAGTCCTAGGAATCTCTCACTAGGTCACCTAGGGTTTCACAGTTCATAGGGTGGATTTGGTGTCCTAAAAAGCTCTGTTTTTCCTGTGTAAAGATACTGCTTTCAAGAAGAGGAGGGACAAGTAACTTTGTCCAAAATCATTCAAAGAAAGGCCTCCTTGGCCTAGTGCACAAATTCTGCAAGGGACAACTACCCTTGCTCATATTACTGCAAAAATATCAAGATGACCATAATCCTATAAAAAAGGTAAGGTAATGGGGAAAATCATCACAAGAAGACTATCAACAGCAAAGAGAAAGCAACAGTTATATGTTTTAGAGAACCAAGGTTTTTTCTAACTGATTTGGAAAAACAAGTGAACCGGTGCAAGGAAAAAGTTCTAAGGCTACAAGGATAGAAGGTCACCTCAACCCCATCCAGTGCACATTAAAGATTTTTAGAAATAATTAATGAGTTTTGAGAAGTTTTAGAGAACTTATAAGACAACACTATTTACTTTTTTCTAACAGCCCTAAAACCTAGAAGTTTGGGAAGAATGACAAACTGGTCAAAAAATTATTATAAATCCTCCTTAATAATAGCATATGGCATTCAAAGGGTTTCAAGTTGCCCTCTAAGGGTTTGACAAAGAAGCACTCCTTCCACCTCACCAAAAGGACAACTGACAAAGATTATTAGTGCAAGGGCCTAAATTTTTCAAATACAGTCAGAAGATTTCAAGGTAGTCAAATGGGAGGCAAGCATGAGATGAAAAGACTAAGGAGGAACCAGAGATATATCACTGTCAACATGGTCAAAGAAACAAAAATTTAATTAGTCTAAAAACAAAGCAGAGAAACTTACAACAAGGGTTTCCTTATCAAAAGTATATTCTGCAAAAGATAGCTAGCCACGGATGACACTTCTGCAGGATTGTGAAATATGGCTACCTACAAGAAGATTTATAAGGTCAAACAAACCTAATGTTCATCACAATGGAGGAACATACGAAGACTAAAGGAATTGTTGATGCCAAATACTAGGGTTTTTACACCAAGAGGTTTTTCACTGCTTCACAGAGAAAACATGATAGAATGTTAGTTAAAAGAAGGTCAAAAATATTCTTTTCAGTCTATCCACCAAGCAAAAAAAGGCATAAAAAATACATGACTGAATATTCCAAGGTAAATGTGCCAAAATGATCACAAGCTTACTATTTACAGGTGTTTAAATCCATGAAAAAGATAAAGTGAAGAAAACCTTCAAAAAGAGCACTAATGTCACTGTCTGACTTTTTCCTTAACAATTTGTCAAAATAACCTTCTAAATTTCAAGAATTTGGTTCATGTTTCCAAAATATGGGTAAAATCCAAATAATAAGCTTGTTTAAAGGTTTGTGAATACAAGAGAAGCATCAAAATGTAACATCCAAAGAAAAAAACCATTTTTTTATGGTTCTGCCACCTACAAGACAAAAGGACCAAAAAGTCAGTGAAAAGAAAGAAGGGAAAACAAACATTAGAAAGTGGGTTTGATAATGAAATTATTTTCAAAAAGAAGTATAAGGGTATTCTTTCCCTCTTCCTAGCTCATTTTTGTCTTTGCATGAGATAAGGAGAGCCTTTGATTCATTTTTTTAGGGTTTTTATGCAAAATTGTTAAAAGTTCCAGGGGTTGCGCACAGACAGAGGCACTACGCACAGAGCCATCAGCACTGCGCATAGAGGAGAAAAGGCAGTGCTAAAAATCACTGCGCTACGCACCAAAGGGTCAGCGCTACGCACAGGCCCAGTTTGGGCCTTAATTTCCCACCATTCAATGGTGCTGCGCATAGGGAAGGCCCGACTCGACCCGACGCTGTGCACAGGGAAGGCCCGACAGGAACGACCAGTTGGGTGGCATTGCGCACAGAGGAATTTTTCCCTCCAAAGTTTTTTCTTTGCATCCATAATCAAAGGAGAATATCAAAAACCTAAATTGGCTAAACCCTAATCTTCATATCAATTAAACATTTAACCTTCTAGGGAAAGGATTTACCAATTGGAAAGTAGTCATTGGTGTAAAGACACTCAATACAAGCTAGCCCTCTTTCTAAACTTTAAAAACATTCCTAGACTTACATCATTTTGCCTCCATTTGTTAAAATATTCCCTGACCACCACTCATTTTTCCTCCCTAGAACTAAAAGCTCTCACCAAGCTAAGACGATTTTGCTCAAGGACACAATCAGCCACCATGTTTGGAGAGGAGGTAAATTCCAGTAGTGATGAAGGCAAAAGGCCTATCAAGCCAAGACACAAGGGAGGAAGGACCAACAGGTTTGAGCCTTTAGATACCATTCAAATCTCCTCTTCTCCCATGATCCTGCATGTTTTCAAGATGCTGCATATTTTCAGTTCTATGAGAGGGTTAAACAGGTCCAAAACCATTCAGTTTTGACTAGGTTGTTCATTCTCAGCCTACAAAACCACCAGGTCAACCTAGCAGGAGTAAATCTTGAACTATCATCCGAATCCATTGCTAAAGCCAAAGGAATAGCAGATATTGGTGAGAGATGGTTCAAACAGAAGAAATTGTCCTTAAGCTACTATGAGCCCTTCCTCAAACCTAGTTATTAGCAGGGCTGCAAGACTGTTTTCCCCTTCTCCCACCTGCTAGACAGATATGCCCTAGTGATGAGATAGATTATCAAGTACTTCACTTGTGAGGGGAGGTAATCCAGGATTTATTCATATTACATAAGGCTACTAATGCACTTCACTAGGGTTAAATTTCTAAACCTACCATAATATCTATACCAGAGCATTAACAAAATGGCTTCAGTGGTCAAGAAAAGAAGTTATGCCCACCAAATGCAAAGCCTTTTTCAGCACTCCTTGGTTAAGATGATTTTTTTACACCAGTTGGAGCAGCAGGGAATTCCTTAGGAAGTTTTTATCTCACATGAGGTATTTTCAAATCCCCAAGCCTTCATTCAACAAAATTTTCCTTCCACTTCACACTCACTTACCTCCACTCCTCCATCACCTACACCTATGCCTTCTCCACAAATAAACTTACCTCTTTCTTCTTCTCCTGATGCATCAAATGAAGATGATGACAGTGATAGTGAGGAACAAGTAGATGACAGTGGTGATGAAGAAATCAGTAGGTCAGAGACAAATTTTAATGATGGACAAGGGGATCGCAGTAGCAATGATGAACAAGAATATGATGATGGAAATGATGAAAATAGTGGGGCAGATACAGAGTTTAGTGAGGAAGAGCAGGAGAATGATGATGTCAAGGAGGAGGGAGATGAGCATGGCAGTCATGAGGACAAAAATAGTGAGCACTTCTAGGATGATAGTGATGGTAGTGATACCAATGAATCACTCCCAAGTGCAGAAAAAGGTGGTGCTAATGGCCAAGATGAAGATCAATAAGATAGTGAAGAAAATGATGAGGATGAAAGTCAGCAAGAAAATGAGCAAGACAACCAAAGAGATAGTCATGACAGTCATGACAGCATGACTTTCATGACACAAATCAGCCTCCTAATGATGATAGAAGTGAAGATAGCCCAAGGGATCATGAAGAAAAATACCTTTATGAGGAACAAGCTCAAAGTGGAGCAAGTATTGAAGCTAATGATCAATTTGAAAGACAAAGTGACAGTATAGAAGGCAGTGAGGAAGATAATGATGATGATGATGCTAAAAATCAAGAAAGTAGTGACCCAATGAGGCATGCGGTGACTCATGGAAGCCATGGAAAAAATGAAAAAGATGGTGACAACAAAAAGGGTCACCACAACGATGAAAACACTTCCAAAACTACCATTATCACTCCTCTCACATGCACATACCACAGAGGGAAGAGAGATGTGTTTGCTGCCTCAAAAAGGCAAGGGGCCATCTCTTCTCTAGCTATCAAACCATTGGAAAAGGGCAAGGAAAAGATGGAAAGGGGTGAGCAGTAGGTAAAGGTGAGGAGAAGTAAGAGATTTAAGAAAACTACTCAAGAGCCTCAATTCATTGATCTAGATAGTGACAATGAGGACAAGGAGATGACCACCAGATTGCTACTCTTAACCAAAGATGCACAGTTTAAGGAGTGGGAAAGAGATTTCGAGATGGCACAATGTGTCATTCAGTATTACAAGAATGAGCACAAGCACTTAAATAAGGTGACAAGGGGCCTTGCTCTCGAGAAGAAAATGACCAAACATTATGTAAAGAAAAACAAGCTTGCTTGTGCCAAAATGAAGGAGGCCCTCATGGAGATAAAAACCCTAAAATAGGGAAAAAGGCATGATATCCTTGTATTTTTTGCTGAGGCTTCTCAACAAGTGTCCAAGACCTCTTGAGGTACCTCTCCACAAAGTTTGGGCCAAATTGAACAAAATTTTGTGTTTTTTAAATTTTGAGGCCTTTGTGCACAACACCCTTGGCGCTACGCACAAATTTGGTGAATCCTCAGCTCGCAAACTATACATTTTTTTATTCCTCTCATCATCATTAGTTTGCTCACAAAATTTCAAGTCATTTGGAGCAGTTTTGACCCCCCAAGAGGTCAAAAAACACCAAAATTTTGACCATTCTGCCTCATTTTTCAGGCACAGTGTTGTGCACAGAGAAGTGTTGTGAGAATGGGTTTTTGGGTAGGTAAATTGCACTCATTTAGGGAAAAAAAAGAATTTCTTGAAATTAGACTCATTAGGCTTTCCAACGAGCCATCACGGAGCCAAATCCGGCATCAGGAAGGGGTCCAAAACTTAGTCACAAAAGACCCTATTTTCTGCTTAAGTGGCGCTACGCACAGAGACTGTCTAAGTGTGTTTTGGACCAAAAGTCAACAAAACACACTCATTTATTGCAAATTGATATTTTTGAATTTTTTGAGGCAAAATACTCTAGAATTAGGTGCAAATAGTTATTTTGGCATTTATTTCTTAGGATATTTTATGCCTTGGGCCTTGCACGGTCTCTTGGCCATAAATGACATTTATGGTTGAATTTGACATTTTCCTACCATGTTTAGGGTTTTATTCCTCCTTTTCTCCATAAATATAGCATGATGCCCTCATGTCTTTCGTTGGCATTTGATGAGATTTGAGAGCATATACATGGTTTTATGAGCTTGGAGAAGAGATTGGTGTTGTGGAGTTGATGAATGGTTTGTTTGGCTTGATGATGGAGGAGCTTGTTTGTAGGATTCCTTATCTTGGTGAATGGTGATGTCTTCTTAATTTGTTTATGTTTTCTTGTTATCATTATGTTTCACTCTTCTTAGTTGCTATAAATCGAAAAATTATAGGTTGAGACATGCTCTCTAAGGCACCTCAGTCCTCCTGTTTGTTATAGCCTTAATGTTTTCCTCAGCTGGTTGTGTTTGAAGAATTCTTAGCTGCTATTCAAGCCTTCTTATGCGTGTTAGTTTATTTTATGGATTAATATATTGGTTAACAAATATGATTCATGGTATGCCTTGCTTATTTGAGACTGTCTAAAACTCTGTCTTGGAACCTTTCTTTGGAGTATTGTTTGATAAGTTAAGTCAAAAAGGTCGCGTTCGATCTTGCCCTTTGTTCATGTCTACCAACTTGTTTCAGAGTTCCTTATAGATTTATTTATGATGTTTAGGAGTTCCCTCTTCATAGATTGAGTTATTGTGTTATCTTGTATGTTCCCAAATTCTGAAGGTGAATTTACTAAAGTTAGAAGCTCTTATGCTTTCTATGTTTCACTGGAATGTTTATCTTGGATATTTATTTGTTTAAAACATTATCATTGAGTAAATGGTTTGCCATATCTCATTCTTAGAATATTTTTCTTGTCATATTTAAGACCCTCTTTTTCATAGGTATTTGACAAAGGATTCTTGATTGCCCTTTGCCCTACATTATTCACAAACTTGATGTCCATCCCATTTCACTCATGACCTTAAAGGATCCATTAACCTTGCTAGATTGGCCTTGGACTGCACTCTGATTCATTATTGAGATAACCTTGACTTTTATTGACTCCATAGCCCAATAGCTTTGGCAGACTCTCACTCCACCTATCCTACTTGACCATCTTACCCAACCAAAACAATCAAAAAACCCTACACTTAACAACTAGCCTAAAATCAAAACCCTAGAGAAAAAAGAACACATCCTTTGCACCCAATAGAGAGATCCCTCTCTGAGTCTAGGAATGCTAGGTCCTAGGACTCCAAAGATTGGTTCCATGTTACCCTGTCATTTGGTATACCACTCTGCCAAATCACAGGACACTAACATTCTGGCAATCACGGTGGGACCTTCTAAGTAAGTTCATGCTTAAAGATCCCTTAAAAGATTCAGAAACCCTTGACTGATAGTATCTGGTGGTTTATCTACCACCTCATCGCCACACTAACATTCTGGCAATCACAGTGGGACCTTCTGAGTAAGTTCATGCTTAAACATCCCTTAAAAGATTTAGAAGCCCTTGACTGATAGTATCTGGTGGTTTATCTGCTACCTCATCACCAAACTAACATTCTAGCGATCACGGTGGGACCTTCTAAGTCAATGACAAACTAAGTATCCATTAGGACTTCATAAACCTTTGTAAAATCCTAGAGAACTCAACTGATAGCCAAGAGTAGATTCTATTTGTTTCAACATAATGGAAAAATAGTGATTCAGTCATAGGACACTCTTACAAACCTTAAAACTACATATAGGAAACTCAGAAAACCCCAAAACACCCTTACATTTGTTTCTTGTCAGTTATTGGTGGTGGACCATAAACATACATCCTTAAAAAAACAAAAAATATCCACCTGGAAACTACAGTAGCCTCCAGTAGGCCTATTACTTCATTAGCACTCATTTGACTTCCTAGATTTGTTTCACACCAACCCTAAGAAGCTTATGAACCCATTTATATATTGTAAGAGTTTACCAAGAATTAAGAGAGGCCATCCTTCAGAAAATAGTCCTAAAACTTTCATCCTCTCTGAATTTTGAAATTTAAAATATGGCTTCACATAGGATCAGTACCAGATCTCATCCAGACCCAAACCTTCCCAACATAGTTGATGACCCAGAAAATTTTTTGTGAACAAATTCTAGATCTGGAAACTTAACCACTGTTAGGACCATCCATAGATCAAGCTATGTACCTGAACATCTTACAGATTTGAAAGATCCCCAGTTTGACTTGCACCATACGAGGAGCCTCTTCAAAAACAAATCTCAAACTGATATTGAACAAACTGACCTTGAACCCTTAGATTTGCAGTAGAGTTCTAGTAGAGAAGCCTCTCCTTCCACACCACTTGACTTTCAGCTTCTCCATCACTTCAACTCTTTCCATACCAAATATACTCAAAATCAGTTTGTTGGTCCAAGTACTTACACCACACCCATCCATACCACCACTGTGCAAACCACTCCACTTCATCATACACCTACTTTCACTAACCTACCTCTTGTAAACCCTCCATTAGCTCCCATCATGGCAGCTTGGTATGCCCCCTTGGTTTTACCTCAGCCTCTAGTGCCTTTGCCAAATGACTATCAGTCCAAAATCCCTCATTTCACATGGATTAAATCCATCACTACCCAATAGCATGTAGATAGGATCAATGATGCTTTTGATTACATGGAGATAGAAGAAGAAACCATTAATATGAGGATCTTTGCACAAATTTTAGGAGGAGAAGCCAAAAAATGGTTCAAGGCATTAACCCCTAACACAATATATGATCTCCTTTCCATTTATGAAACTTTCATAAACAGGTGGGAAGTCTAGAAAAATCCCCTCCAAATCTTGTCTGAATATAATAATCTTAAGAGGAATGTAGGGGAAAGTGTGCAATACTATTGCACAAGGTTTAACAGTGTCTACAATGCCCTCCCACCTCAAATGAAACCTCCACAAGGCCTAGCACTAGTGAAATTCCCTGAAGGTTTTGACCCTGACATGACTTTCCAATTGAGAGAAAGAGACCCTAAAACCTTAGAAGAAATGCAAAAGGAAACTATTAGTGCAAAGGTAAACTTAATTGAAAAAAGAGCCAGGTTGAAATTAGAAAAGAGAGTAACCTACAAGGATGAAACCATGCCCTCAACCTCTTCTTCTGATACCAAAATGGACAGCCTAATGAGAACTATGGAGAGAATGATAGAAAGGATAAATTTGAATGAAAGGACACCTCCTAGGGAAAACCAAGATAATTCCCAAAATATAAATAGAGCTCAGAACTTCAGAAGAGACACTCCTCAAATCAAACCAAGGGAAAGTGATCAACAAATAAAACCTCCCTTTCAACAAAAATGTGTAGATGAAGAAGAAGGAGAAATTGTAGAACCTAAAGAAATCCATATTAACCTAATAGGTTCTGATATTGAAGATGATGTTTTTCTCACCAAAGAAGAACAAGATTTATTTTCCTCAAATAAAACTGACACAAACTATGAGGATTCTGAAGACTACTGCTTGGGGTTTGAAAATTCCATCATGGAAATCCATAAGCAATATGATCTTAGGAGAAAAAGTACCTAGCTTTTTCCAAGAAAGAGAAAAAAGACACCGTTGTTCGGAAATTATATGAAAACACCCCTAAGAAAATAAAAGAGAATGTCAAAACTATGGCTAAGAAAGCTAAAACAAACAAAGGAAAAATGAGTCAGCCAAACAATGACCTTAGTTGTTCTCCACCAGTTACCCTGAGAAAACCATTTTGTCTAAAGCTCCAAATCAGAATCAGAAGATTAAAAATGCGGAAAGGTTCGTGGATGATAAAGCTGATGTGAACATATCTGAAACAAAGGTACCTTCTAGCTTTGAGGGGGAGATTGCCAAAATCAAGATAAATATGCCCCTCATTGAACTGGTTACTGAACCAATGTATAGGTCTCAGACTTTGAAGGTACTAAACATAGGAAATGATGCTGACATTTTACATTTGGTTGATTACACACCTGAGTTGTTGTTTGGACCCAAAATAGAAGGAAAGTATCAAGAGGGAGCCATTCCCTCTTTCTATGTCAGTTTAAATATACATGACAAAATTTTACATAATGCCATGCTTGATTCTGGTGCCTCCCACAATCTCATGCCAAAAGTTGTGATGGATATATTAGGCCTTGAAATAACTAAATCATAAAAGGACCTGTACTCCTTCGATTCAAGTAGGGTCAAATTCTTGGGCCTGATCAAGGATCTTTGTGTTAACCTGGCACAAGTGCCTGCTAAGAACCTAGTCATGGACATAGTCGTGGCAGATATTCCTCCCAAATATGGCATGCTTTTATCCAGATCTTGGGGAGCCAAGCTTCAAGGGAACCTTCAACTAGATATATCCTATGCTACCATCGTTGTTTTTAATCAAACAAGGAGATTATACTGAGAGTCACATATGAAATATATGGTTAGAAGTCAAGACAGGCCAGATAATACTCCTCTTTATTCTATTCATTCAGATATTTATTTTTTCATCTTATATAATGAGGAAGACATTAATGAGGAGGTATATGAAGTTGAAACACATCAAGACACACTACAATAGCCAAACCAGTATTTACATGAAGAACTCACTATTCAGAACTATAGTAGCCCTAAACAAACACATGATGACAAAACTAAACTTGAATTTCTACAAACTAAAAATGAAACCTCAAAACCAATAGTTAGTTTGAAATATGAATCAGGTTGCTCTAAAGGAGGAGAAATCTCATAAACAAAAATCTTCCCTTTTACCTATCCCAAAATGCTAAGGTTCCCTCAGAGAATAAAAATCTTGGGGGATCTGAATCAAAGGAGTCTTATGTTTTTACCTTTTCTAGACACCTCATTATCAAAAAAATTTGTCCCTCTAGAAAGGTTGTTGACTCTCACAGATGTTGCTATGAATCCTAAAAGGATGTCTGTAAGAATACAATGTAGGTAGCCTAAGAAGACCCAAAGTGATTAAGTTATCCAAAGCCTTGTAATTACACACAAAACTAAAATACATAAGGTTGTGCAAGAAGTATTAGGATGCTCTTGTGTATAGGAGTAAAAGCTCAAAGCCTGATGACATAGACATTGTTCAAAGGGGGCCATTTTCCATGAAGAACTATGAAACCCTTGGGCAACTGGTATCGCTAACAAAGAAAGCCAAAGGATACAGACTATGTATGGACTTTAGACACTTGGGAAAATCCTCCATGGAGTTCAAATACCCTTCTCCCAATATCAATCATCTTATGCCCAGGATAGGAATTTATAACAAGATAACATTGATTGGTAGTGTTTCGGGTTTTCATGAAATGATACCACTTCAAATCAATCAATACAAATACATTTTCAAAGTTCCTTGGAATAACTACATGCTTGACCAAATTTCTCTTGGAATAAGGAATGCTGAAGACACCTTCCAAGAGGCCATGACACTTGTCATCAACTTTTTCGCTATGATATACATTGATGATATCATAATTTGTTTGGGAGCTGATGAAAAATGCCTCCTTCACCTAAACATTTTCTTTCACAGAAACAAGGTTTGGAAACAAAACTCAAAGAAGAAATATGAAGGAGAACTTGGCCTGTTTGAAACTTTCTAGCAGAAATTTTGTACCATGCCCTCAAAAATAGATAGCCATGTTCCTTATCTACAAGAGTTGAATAAAAAAGGGATGGTAAATTATCCTGTGGATGACAGGGTGATCAAATACCATGGCCATTTAGAGTCCCAATTTGAATTTCTCACTCATTGTACATACCATTGTTAAAGAAAGGTTATAAAGAGAAAAAACACAAAAAAAAAAATAAAAATTGAAAAGAGGACAGATTTGAAAAGAGGTAAAGCCCCATACCCAAAAAATAGAACTACTGAAAGTGTGTAAGCCTAAATACCGCTACTAGTGCATAAAGAAGTCTTGTTTTAGTCATCTAGCCTAAGCATGGTTGAAACATGTTTTAAATTTATTGTTGATAAGTTAGTGTAAGATAGTTGGTCAAATTATTCAAGCTTGACTTGTCAAAAGATAGATTAGGGAGAAAGATACTGGTTCCACGTGCTTAAAACAGAACCAAGGAGAAAAATGGGGATGAATAGAAAACAATGTGTCCTAGCCTTGATTTTTCTAGTCCTTTTTTGGTACAAAAATAACATTTGTGTGCAGCTTGTTCTTATGCCACAAACCCATGGTAAGTCAGATTGTCTAAACCTGATTTAAATATGCTTTCAATTTCATGTTTATAGCTTAGTGAATGGATCTTGTCAAATAGCTTAAACTTGATAGTTGAGTAGTCTAGTTAGAGAATCAAAGGAGTTCATTAGCATAATCTGAACTCCTAGAAGAAATAAGATAGAAGTAGATAGTTTGTTTTGTTTTCAAAATAAAATATGTCAAGGTTGCTAGTCCAAATGCACCTAAGGAAGAAAAGATGTTAGGCAAGTAGGTTGGGTAGGTAGATATGAAGTTGAGCTAATCATGTATTTTATATTATTGAGATCATAGCTTCAAGCAAGCATCAACAAGTAAAAAGTGGTAAAAATGTGCCCAATGGATGAGGCACTAGTCTCCATAAAGCCAGAGATCTAAAGTTCTGGACACCTCCTGAAAAGGAGCTGCCCTCCCCAAGTGGAGGCATTGTTAGTCATAAGTAATTTTTGCCTTTGTAGATGACTAAATGCTTATTCTAAGATTTCTAGAAACAAGTTTTAGAAACATTGTGAGTTCTAGAAATCTCACTGCCTTCATTATCCTTAAGATAATTTTTCATTATTTCATCATTCCATCATGTCAATCTCTGTTTACCAGTCCCAAAAAACCCATTAGGAGCTCATGTCACTCATTTTGTCTGTATTTTGTCACCTTTGGCCCAAATCATTTATTTTTTTTTGCCTAAAAACCCACCACATCTACTTAAGGCCACCTATCAAACAGCTCTATTATGTCCCCCAAAAACACCCCAAGCACTGATGGTCTCAAAATTGTCTCTATAGGCTCTTTAGATAAATCAAGTATGCTGGATTTTGGATCTTCAATACCTAAATTTATCATAAACTCTATTTTTCACTTGATGACCCCAAATTATAAGTTTCAATCCTAAAGCCAAGTCCTAGGAATCTCTCACTAGGTCACCCAGGGTTTCACAGTTCATAGGGTGGATTTGGTGTCCTAAAAAGCTCTGTTTTTCCTGTGTAAAGATATTTCTTTCAAAGAAGAGGAGGGACAAGTAACTTTGTCCAAAATTTATCAAAGGGTCTATTATCACAAAATTAGACCTGATAGGTTGCAAATCAAGTTAATCTCATGTAAATGTTTCAGACCAATCTTTTGGCTGAGGCTTAGCCTCCTCAACCTAAGAGTCTCTCTCAAGGGTTAATGATTTTTGATAAACATGTAGATGGCTAACTCTATATGGGATAAAAGCAGATAAATGATATAAATTTGTTGTAAATCACATTAGTAAGTGTACATTGGGCTTATGGAGTCATAATAGCTTCAACAAAACCAAAACAATCTACCTAGCATGGAAGTCAAGGCATATCAGAGTTCAAGTCAAGGAATACACATGTAGAACAGTGAAACACACAGTGAGTTTGTCTATGAAGGAAGTCAGAGCATCATTGATGAATTATGAGTAACATAAGAAAACACCACTGCAATAGAATATTGAAAATATGCCATCAGAACAAGAACATACAAGAACTCCTCATGAATCTTGAGTTGTCTAAGTAGAAAAATCTGTATTAAGCTGAAAACAGTCACTTACAATAAACACAGTATTTTTTGCTAAAAAATGTCCAACCCTTTCTATTTCGACTCCTTGATCTTTAATATATCATTTACATCATAATATAAGCTTCTCAATAGCTTGATACATCAAATTCCTATTTTTGACACCTATCCTAGCCATAAAACATGATATTTATTACAAAAACAACTGTAAACCTAATACAGAGTCCTATTACAAATAGAATTAGAACTCTTTTAACTCAACTCAAAACAAATTTATCTAAAATTAATTACATCATTTTCCACCTATATTTCCATAAAGTTGAACCCTGATGATGAGCTCCAACCTGTTATGACCATAATGCTGATGATGTTCATCTCCTGCAAACTAGGAAACTGCTCCCTTGTTTTTAGGCTTAGGATTATTCAAGCTTTGAAGACACTTTAACCACCATGAACTTATGAATTCGAAGTCATTTTCTATCAGGATTTGAAATAACATGTGTTAAAAATCATTCATAGATGCCAGCTGTACAAAATCATCATCAAACTGCCAAAAATAACCAAAACAGACATGCGCTATGAAAACAACACAGTTTCGTAGCGCAGTCTTTTTAACCCTTTATCTCCAAAATTTTGGTTTCTTCTTTTCAGATTTATCTTCATTATCACTTAGCACAACTTCCCTAGAAATTTTAGGTCTTCATACACATATTTTCCCTTCCAAAATTTAAGAGAGAGAGTGAAAAAGCATGCTACAGCAGTTTCGTAGCGCTTTTCACTGATTTTGCACTATGTGCACTACGAAACTGCTGTGTAAGCAGTTTCAACCAGATTTTCTTCAAAATTTGAAACAAAAAGGTGCCACAAATTTAGAAAATAATTGTCTTAATCAAAACCATCATCTATTTGGACTAAAAACATAACCTTCATAAAATTTATTCCTCATTTTCCATTTGAGTTTGCTTTGAATTTGTCATTTTGTACCTTTGTTCTTTAGTTAATTTTGAGGTTGTTTTAATTGCAGCTCCAAATCCTCCACTTGGCCTCTTATCTTTCTACTACTGGCTCTCAAATGCATGTTGATCACTCTAACAAATTTTGCTTCTTTAATGGCTGGAACTGTCCATGTAAAAACCTGCTCTGCATTGCTTGGAATCTCTGACCTAGAAACTGTTTGTCCTTCCCAAACAACCTTCATCCTCTTGAAATTTGTCTTTTCAATGTTGTGCTTTCTAGCCCTCTTTATCATCATTTCCATCTCTTTTTTTTCTAGCTTCAACCTTTCTTCCAGAAGTTGACACTCTGTCATGTGTTCCTTTCCCTTCATTATCTTGTTGGTTGCATGCTCCACTATAGGTGATGAGAGATCAACCACCTCTTCAAGGACTCTAGCTGCTTCAATAGTTACTTGGATATCTTTACTGCCTTCTTGGAGTTTCTTTTCATGCCTGGTTAAAGGTTTCCTAGCTTGAAAAACAAAGGCTGAATTCTCACCTTCAAATTCCAGTTTCTTTGTTGATTTCATTTTTCTCTGTTGTGTTCATCTACTTCAATGAAATCTTCCTGCACAATGGGTGATTCTTCTATATCAATTGCATGAAGTATATCATCTAAGTTTCCTTTCATCATTGGGCTGTCCTCTGTCACTGAAACAACTACTTTTCCCTTTGATGTTGTTGCTTGGCTTTTTGTCTTTCTCTGGATCTCTTACTTACTGGCCACTTGTTTTTGTTTTGTTTCTTTTACCCTTTCTACTCTGTTTTGTAGGTGATGGGGTTTTTGCAACAAGCACTGATGTTTTCTTTGTTCTATCTTCAACCTGTTTCCTTGGTTTCAACTTTACAAACCTCTTTGCTTTAGTAACCACTAGCTGACTGGATTATGCTACTTGTGGTGAAGGATTCCCCTTAATCTTAGGGTTTCTAGCTGGGGTTAGGGCTTCCATTTCAAATCCACTATAAATAAAAAGGAAGACCAATCCATATTTATTTTCTGAAGCTCATTCAAAGCTAGTAACTTTATCAAACTATGATAAAACAAAGATGTTTCACAACCATAAGATTTAGCTTGGACTTTGTTAGCCATTTTGGCAAGGCTTATATGCAAGTAAAATGGTAAATCTAATGATATCATACCTGTGAAATGCAACAACAGTTTGAAATGATAAGTGTACACTTTATGGTACCTACCTTCACATGTGAAATATATTTGAATATTGAATAGCAACTTTGCATAGTTGTCCTTGATACAACTTCTGGGTATTGCATTGTTCAAGTACATGTCTACATATTCAGGTTTCATAAATTCCTTCCATGGTTCCATGTCGAACCTAAAACCTTTAAACCAAGATTCCTGTCCCCTTGGTATCTCTGTCACAGCAGATATGATCTCAGGTGTAACTGGCATATTTATCATTCCAATTTTAATAGTGGTTCCACTGAAATGTAAAGAAAACTCTTTGGACACCTGAGTGTGGCAACCTTGCAGCTTTTCACAAAATTTGAGATAGCCAGCTTTGCTAAAAGCCTCCATTACCATTTGATCCTCCACAATAGCATTTGCATTCTCTGGCTCGTATCTTAGACAATGTCCCCCTCTATGGACCTTCTTCTCCTCTGCCATGTTTCTTGTAAAGAAAACTTGTTATCTTCTCTAAAACCTGTAAAAAAACCTATCTTGATTTGATGAACAACTTCGCTTGATAATGGTGAAAGTTTCCTTTGAATAGAAAAACCACAAACTTATCTTTACTACTTCAGAGCTTGGACAACATATGTGAAGGTAAATGAAACAGAGATGACTCAATTAGGCAAAAAATTTGAATTAGAGATGTCACCTCATGACTAAATGATGTTTGATTGATATCCTATCATGACTATGATGACTGTAGGGCATGTAAGTACATCGAATCTGGTAACTAACTGACTCACCATACCCCTATCATATCATTCCACAACTGAAACTGACAGATCTCGGCTTATTTGACACGATAGCTAAGAAACCGTGCTTTCGTAGTGCTCACAGTGTAATTTTCACACTTTGTGCTACGAAAGTAGCAGTGCTTTCGTAGTGCAAAACTCCATTTTTGAACTAACGACGCTACGAAACTGTGGATTTCTAGCTAATTGTAGAAAATTATCCCAAAACTTACTTAAATGACTCATGAATGAAAAATGTGAACTTTTTGACCATGGAATGGACCTATAAAGACCTTATTTGAATTCTAACGATGAACACTAAACCTATAAAAACTATGACATACCCTTAACCATACTAAAATGACTTTCAAAATTATTTAGACCATGATCAAAAAAAAGTTGGCATACAATGTTTTGAATTTATTTTTTTATTTTGTTTTGGTGATAATAGGGTCATTCAAAGAAGGGTATCCTTGGCCTAGTGCAAAAATTCTGCAAGGGACAGCTACCCTTGCTCATATTATAGCAAAAAAGATCAATATGCCCATCAACATAGAAAAAAGGAAAGGTAATTGGGAAAATCATCACATGAAGACCATCAACAACAAAGAGAAAGTAGCAGGCATATGTTTTAGAGAATCAAGGTTTTTTGTGACGAATTTGGTAAAACAAGTGAACCAGTGCAAGGAATCAGTACTAGGGCTACAAGGAAAAAAGGTCACCCCAACTCCATCCAGTGCACTTTAAATATTTTTAGAAATAATTAATGAGTTTTTAGAATTTTTAGAGAACTTAGAAGACAACATTATTTACTTTTTTCTAATAGCCCTAAAACCTAGGAATTTGGGAAGAATGAAAAACTGGTAAAAAAAATGATGATAAAGCGTCCTTCATAATAGCATATGGCATTCAAAGGGTTTCAAGCTTCCCTCTAAGGGTTTGAAAAAGAAGCACTGATTCCACCTCACAAAAAGGACAAATGACAAAGAGTATCAGTGCAAGGGCCTGAGTTTTCAAATACAATCAGAAGATTTCAAAGTAGTCAAAAGGGAGGCAAGCATGAGATGAAAATACTGAGGAACCAGAGATATATCACTGTCAACATGGTCAAGAAACAAACATGTAATTAGTCTAAAAACAAATCAGAGAAGCCTCCAACAAGGGTTTCCTTATCAAAATTATATTCTGCAAAAGATAGCTAGCCATGGGTGACACTTCTGCAGGACTATCAAAGATGGCTACCTACAGGAAGATTTATAAGGTAAAATAAACCTAATGTTTATCACAATGGTGGAACATATGAAGACTAAAGGAAATGTTGATGCCAACTGCTAGGGTTTTTACATCAAGAGGTTTTTCACTACTTCACAGAGAAAACATGACAGAATGTCAGTTAAAAGAAGGTCAAAATTCTTTTTTTTTTCAGTCTATCCACCAAGCAACTAAAGGCATCAAAAATACATGACTGAAGATTCCAAGGTAAAGGTGTCAAAATGGTCACAAGATTATTATTTACAGGTGTTGAAATCCATGAAAATGATAGACTGAATAAAAACTTCAAAAAGAGCACCAATTTCACTGTCTCACTTTTTCCTTAACAATTTGTCAAAATAACCTTCAGCTTTTCAAGAATTTGGTTCATGTTTCCAAAATCTGGGTAAAAGGCAAAGAATAAGCTTGTTGAAAGGTTTGTGAATACAAGAGAAGCATAAAAATGCTCCAGCCAAAGCAAAAAACCATTTTTTTATGGTTCTGCCACCTACAAGACAAAAGGACCAAAACGTCAGTGAAAAGAAAGAAGGAAAAAAAACATTATAAAGTGGGTTTGATAATGAAAATATCACCAGAAATTTTGGCCCAATTTCCGACGCCCAATTCGTCGTTATTCCGACACATAGTCGTCACAAGAGCGACAATTCGAGGATGGGAAAAACGTGGTTTGCCATCCCGTCGCAATTAAAAAGTGTCGCACTACCGACACTTTTTCTGTCACTTCCAAACAAGCGTCGCTCTTCCGACGTTTCCCAAACCATCGCGCTTCTGACGTTTGTAAACTGTCGCACTTCTGACGAAATGTGATCCGACATTTTGAACATTGCTCTTCTGACGTTTGTAAACCGTCGTAATTCCGACGAAATGTGGTCCGACGTTTTGAACGTCACTCTTCCGATGTTTGTAAACTATCGCAATTCCGACGCACTGTGGTCCGACGTTTTGGACGTCGCTCTTCCGACGTTTGTAAACTGTTGCAATTCTGACAAAATGTGGTCCGACGTTTTGAACGTCTCTCTTCCGACGTTTGTAAACTGTCGCAATTTCGACGAAATGTGGTCCAACATTTTGAACGTTGATCGTCCGACGTTTTTATACTGTCGCTCTTCCGACGTTTTTAAGCTATCGCAATTCCAACGCTTACAAGGCGTCGGTATACTGATGGCGGGTTCAATTTTAAAAAAAAATGAAGCTTTAAAATAGGACAGTAAATCTCCAATATTTGTTATGAATTGTGGGCATTCCAATGGCCATGAAATATTAATATAATAAACCACCCCGCAGCGCTTCAAATATAAACAAACATTTTTTTTCACACGAGAAAAAACGTTGTTTTGAATATATTATATGAAGTAAAACAATCCATGAAGTCATTACATTTTCACATCTGAAGATTGGAACCCAAATATCCATCCAGAAAAGTGGAAGTCCCACCCCAGAAAATGATAGAAAAATACCCCATGTCACATACAGGGACATGATATAAAACCCAATAACGGTCCACATGGAGATTATCGACAATCTGAGAAAGCATCCAAATATGCCTGAGGCATCTATAAGAAAGTGAAATAGCAGTATGTAGAATAGTAAAGCAACATATAGAGTACCGACGTCCATTGTTCCAAATACAAATTAAAGTACCCAAAATCCTTGAAGAGAGAAAAACACTAATCATGTGAGGAGTGTGATATGTCCAAAATATAAAAATACCATCAGACCATATCAATAAACCAACATCGCTAGTTTTGAAGGTAGAGTGATAAACATTAATCATTTTTTTTTCATAAGAGAAAAAACGTTGTTTTGAATATATTATATGAAGTAAAACAGTCCATGAAGTCATTATATTTTCACATCTGAAGATTGGAACCCAAATATCCATCCAAAAAAGTGGAAGTCCCACCCCAGACAGTGATAGAAAAATACCCCATGTCACATACAGGGACTTGATATAAAACCCAGTAACGGTCCACATGGAGATTATCGACAATCTGAGAAAACATCCAAATATGCCCGAGGCATCTATAAGAAAGTGAAATAGCAGTATGTAGAATAGTAAAGCAACAAATAGAGTACCGATGTCCATTGTTCCAAATAAAAATTAAAGTACCCAAAATGTGGAGAGACATGTACTGTTGATATACGCCTCACACAAAAAGCGTCCATGACAGAGCAAAAATATGTATAAACCCAGGGTCGATTGTATGTTCTGGCTCGCCTTTTCCTGGAAATAAAAACCATCTGCAAAAACCCAGGCTCACTTGATTCCAAAATTGGTAACCATCTGTTGCATCTGAGATGTAAGGTTCAGGCTCGCTTGTTTCCATTAGTAGCCTGCTACAGCATCCACCTTGTTCATAGCAAAAAGGTTCTTGTAGATATACAGAGAAAGAGTATAATATGTAGACCATATAAACATGGCTCTGTATTTCAAAAAATAGGTTTAAAATAGAAACAGGGCAACATTTTTTTTTTCCAATTGTTATGAACATAATTCGACCATGAAATATTAACATAATAAACCACCCCACAGTGCTTCGACTATAAACAATCATATAAACATGGATTTTTATTTCAAAAAACAGGTTTAAAATAGAAATAGGGCAACATTTTTTTTTCTAAGTAAAGTTAATCTATTAACAGTGGGAATAAAATTACACCGAAGTATAAAATATTGCCCAGACTCATGGAAAATTTGTCATCAAAAAGTCAAAAAATTAAGAAGACTACACTCATACGGGGAAACCAGTCTTGAACATTTACATAATTCAAAAATATTACAGAGGTCCAGCACAGTAATATAATCTAAAACATGCCCAATTAAGTGGGCCTGCGAAGCAAGAAAACCAAATTAACCAAAATACTCCTCCGGTGGTTCCTCCACGATTCGAAACCATCCTTTGGAAGGTCCAGGATTGCTAGGTGCTATCTCCACATTCATGCCACGGCTCCCCTCCTGAAGGCCCGAATGCTGGCTGACTTTTTCTGAGCTAAGACCCGCCGAATGGGTGCATTTTTCCTCTGTTTGGGCCTCCTCACAGAAAACCACAGTGACTGAAGTTGTGATTCATGGGTGGTTCAGAGAGAAATTAAAGGAAAAAAGCACAGTGTGCGTCATGGGAGAAGGTGAAGTAGTGGGGAAATGAGGAGCAGGGGAATCCATACGGTGGCCAGATCCTACAATCTGACCCCTCCCACTCCTAGTGTTGGATAGCGACCTACGTAATAATCACTGGACTGGGAAGACGACTCGGTTGTGGGGCTGGAGGGAGTGTGCAGGGGTTGACCTCTAGTGCTCCCCCTGCGGCAACGCATCCTTTGACACAGGCGAGGCATGGGTGCAGTCTCAGCAGTGGGCACAAGAGGAGAAGGAGAAGCATAATTCCAAGAAACAGAGGAAGACAGACACAGACCAGACTGAGAGAAATGCAGATATGCAACAAGGTCTTAGCAGTAGTTCAGCTGGCCACTTCTCCTTCTCATCACAGTGAGCAGGCAGTGTAACCCAACAACCGGCTCATTTGAAAAACCATAGCGAAACTCCATTTTATCGACCCGACTGCAATGCAATCGAAGGACGCCCGACATAATTAATCTCTGATCGTTAATGAGAGCCAAAGGCCGGATCATATTGGAGCATGCGGAATTGCTAACAGGAGTGGAGGTCTGATCTTGAACAGTGTTAAAACTTAATGCGATTTGATGTGAAAACCTTGGAACTTAAATATCGGCTAATTGAATAGCGTTAAAACTTAATGGGATTGATATGAAATTGCCACATCCATGTCCCATTGTCTTAAACGCCATCGAATGCACCCGCAGCCGGGAGCAGGGAAAGTTTTGATTGAGGACACGTGGCAAAAATTGATTGGAGCGGATCTTTTTTTGGGCTGCTCGCGTAGTGGAAATCCGGACCCGAAAAAGATTAGGGAAAATTTGATAAGAAATTCGCGTCACAACTCTCCCTCTGTACGCCAGCCCAACTTCGGACTCGAAAAAGATTAGGGTGGAATTCATTTGGTTTTCGCGTCACAAAATTGGCCGATGTCAGAAGGCTATTTTGGAACACGAATTTGGTTTGAATTATGGTTTATCGCCGTTTGAAGTCCGGCGGGCTTGACTTAAGAACAATTTTGTTTGATCCCATCTTATAAAATTTGTGTTGTTTTTCTTTGATAATACACATATTTATAATAAATCATTGGAATACCACACTAAACATGTGGAAAAGTTATATAAATTATTGAGAACAATCATTTTTATGTAAAAATATCCAAATGTGCTTTTGGGAAATAAGAATTGGAGTATTTGGTTCATATTGTTTTAAAGGAAGGAGTGAAGTTGGAGCCTCAAAAGATGCAAGCTATTACAAAATGACCTATTCCTAAGAAAATCAAGGTTCTTAGAAGATTTTGTAGACTTACATGATATTATTGATCATTTGTTAAGAATGATGCATGCATTTCAAGTCCACTCACATATCTCTTGAAGAAAATATCATTTATATGGAATGATGAGGCTACTTTGGCATTCTCTCTTTTAATGGATGCCATGTCTTCTGCACCAACATCGGTTGCACCTACTTTTGGTAAAACATTCATAGTAGAGTGTGAGGCACTAGGACAAGGAATTTATGTAACATTAACACAATAAGGGATATCATTGGCTTTTAAAAGCAAGGAATTCAAAGAAACTATTTGGTGAAATCTACGTATGAAAAATAAATGGAAGCAATATTACATGCAATAAAAAATGGGGATAGTATATCACTGGGAGGTACTTTAAAGTCAAGATATACCATGATAGCATAAAGTATTTTTTGAAGCTATGGATTTCAATGGAAGATTAACAAAAATGAGGAGAAAAAATGCAAAGTTTTAATTTTGAGATAATCTGCAAAAAGGGTAAGGAAAATTTAGTACATGATGCTCTTTCTGAAATAGAAGAGGCCTCAAATTTATATCCAATTACATTTTCTATTCCTAGGTGGCTAGAAGAAGCTTGCCATAATGGAAAAATGACAATAGTACTAAACAAAAACTAAAATTTATAAAGGATGGGATGAACTCTATGGAGAATTGGGAGTGAAAGAGATATACTTTGGTGCAAATGTAGAATATCTTTATGCACGCAGGCATATTTGAATAAAAAAATATTAAGGGAGTCCCATGTCTCTCTGATGGTAGGACGCAGGGTTCCTTAAAACATCTCAAAGGATCAAAAATATATTTTTGGAAGGAATGAAGAAAGATATTCAAAATTTTGTAAGAGAAGGTCAGGTTTGCATAATAAATAAAAGAGAGATAGTAAAATATCTAGGGTTACTTCAACCATTCCACATACATATTCAAAGACTAGAAGATATATCAATAGACTTTATTACATGGTTACTGAAATATAAAGGTAAGTATTACATTTTTGTGGTCATTTATATAGACAAATTTTGTAGATTTTTTTTGTAGAGCTCAAAGTACATAAACAACAAGCCAAGTGGAAGAAGTGTTCGTGAAAGAAATTCATAGTCTTCATGGTTTTCCTAAAGTAATAGTAACAAGAAACTTTTGGAAATAATTATTTAATATGAGTGGAGAAACACTAGCCGCCATGAGTTCTACATATCAAACACAATCAAATGGTCAAACAAAAATAGTTAACAAATGTTTTTAAGGTTATCTACAATGTTACTCTTTAGAAAAGCAATCTTAATGGATGAAGTGGGTTCGTCAAGGAAGAATGGTAATATGATACTACCTATCACACATCTACTAAAATTTCCCCATTTAAGGCCCTGTATGGATATCCAACTCCTAGTATCTCATACTTTTTGCAAGATAATTCCAAAGTATAGGAAACAGAGTCACATATGGAAAATACTAAAGAAACTTTGAAAATTATTATGGAAAACCTTCAAATGACATGAAACATGATAAAAAAACAATGGGAATAACATTGAAGTGAAAGATAATTTGAGGAGGGTAATTCGATATTTTTTAGATTATAGCATTATAAGCAATCTTCATTAAAGAAAAAGAAGAATAAAGAATTAGCTCAAAAATGTTATGGCCCTAAATAATTATTCATAGGATTGCACAAGTGGTATAGAAGTTATATTTTCCTTCTTCTTGCATTCATAAGGTTTTTCATGTATCTTGCCTAAAAAAGTTTTTGGGAAAAAATATGCCAATGTAAATAGAACTTCCAAAATTAGATGAAGAATGAAAGTTGATTCTTGAACCACAAAAGGTTATAGATAAAAATGTTGTATCTCTTTGACATATAACCATTATGAAGTACCTAATCAAGTGGAAGAATATTCATCTAGAAGAAGGTACATGGTAAAATGATCAATTCGTGATGAAATACCCACGACTAAAGGGTTCGTTTGAAGTTTTGACAAAGGTTTTGTTATATTTTTTATATAACACGCGGCAAAATAGTTTTATTGTTTGTTAAGGTCCCACACAGTGATCAAATTTGAAGGGTAGGTCCGAATTTCAATTAGAAGGGCATGTATCTATGTCTCCCTTCCATAATGAAAAGCTTTAAAAAAAAACTTTTCAATTGACCACAATAAATTATTTTTACATTTCATTTTCAGAAAGACAAAACCATCAATATTTATATTAATAAAAGACTGTTACATATACAACAATGAAGAAGGTTCCATCTTTCATTTCTTAAATATCTCATTGGCAATGTCAACATAAGTCTTGAAGACACTATTATAAGAGTTTGGATACATACCACCGGGATATAGGAGATTCTTATGTGTCAGATTGTGTAATGCAATTTTGACTTTATCTCACAGGGAGCAGCAGCATGGAGGTCTGGATTTTTCTTATAGAACTTTTTTATTATTATTTCAAACATTGTTTACAGATATGAATACAACAATGAAATTATGATCATGGTGGACAATTAGTCAAGCTCATGATGCCAAACCATGATGATTTAAGTTTGGAATTTAACATTTTTACTTGTTAAAGACAAATAGTCAAAATCACTGACAACTTAGTATGCCATAATTAATAATCATTCCCTGTTCACTTTTGTTAATAGGTTTATGTCACACGATGATATCTCTTCTCTGGCATTTACTTGTATTGAAGATCACTATTCTAGGATCAAGGAGTTATTTTCTCCAAAAATAACCCTGCCAAACTTTGACAATGCATCAAGGATATCTTTCTATGCTTCATAAGTACATATGTTCTACTTCTAAATAATGTCTTGGAAGTGGTTGTTTTGATAGAAATTATTCACCAGTTGGTTTCATACCAAAGTCTTTTTCTCATTTTCAGCATCCAATAAATGAAAAAGATAATGGTTTAAAACAACATAAATATTTGAAATTTTGCAAGAATTGTCTGGCACACTTTGAATATGAATTTGGAAGTCAAGTGCATGATGTTGCATAGGATCAAGTGTCATTTTGAATACCAAATGTTTCACAAGAAACTTCTCAACATGCTACCCTGCAGTAAGGATTAAATGACAATATTGCATCAACTATTTCCATATTAAAAGTGCACCTAGGCCATAAGACTAAACAACTACAAATGTTGTAGATCTAACAAGACCACACAATCAAATGTATTCCACAAGGCAAATACTGTATGAAAAATGAAAAGGAGTTTTCAACCAAAAATACCTTAGACAACTAATTCAATTAGATACACCAAACCATCAGCAAAAAGGAAAACTAGCCTACTCAAAAGGCAAGTGTTTACCTCCTTTGACAAAATTTTGAGTTCCGAAACAAGGGCCTTTATTGTCTTGTCAATGCCCCTAGTAATTTGAATGGGGTTTGCACCTACTGCAACAACCTAAACAAAAAGGTTTCATTTCAAATTATTTTCCACAAATTTAAGATACACCCATTGTCAGTTTTGTATTTCCTAACAAGCTCATAAATTTTGACAAAAGAACCAAAAATTTTTAATACCTGATAGCAATTTTTTCACTCAAAAACTATCTTAGATTCAATAAGCCCAACCCAAAACTAAAAAACCAAACACCATAAGACCCTACAAAAATGAATAGATGATCTTAATCCAGTACTATCGACAAAAAGTTACCTTTACACCCTCACTTATTAAACCCTGTGCTGTTGAATTTTAACTTCAACTGCTGCAGCAGAAGGACGGATGCAGTAGCAACATTTTTTTTTGGAGGTTGCTTGCACGCCATCCAGAAATTTAATTCAACATTTAAAATTCCTGCAAGTTTTTTTTGTAGACGGCCGCAGCCATATTTTTGTACAGGATTGTATTTAAACAAAACAACCAGCATTAACGCAATTCACCAACCAGAAATTAAACAAAGAGAAATTTACCTGACAGTTTTGTAAATTCAAAAGGAGGACATGTGGAGCATTAATATTGGATCGCATGAAATTGAAGGGAATCTGAAAACCTGAAAACCAGACCCGAATTTTTTATAGGGCACATTGGATTGAGAATTCGCGTTACAAATTAGGCAGACGTCAGCATCCCATTTTGGAACGCGAATTTGGTTTGAAATTCAATCTATTCATACTTTTGAAGTTCGACGGAAATGGTTCTTTAATGTTTTGATAGTTTAATTTTGTGTATGCTTTAATATATACATATGTTTTAAACATATGTTATATATATATCATATGCGAAATGAAAGGTGGGCCATAGAATTTAGTTTTAATTTTATTTTTTTTAAAAGAGGGTTTATTATAATATGTTTTATATGTTACGACATATAAAAATAAAAAGGACAAAAAAGCTTGGTAGTTTTTTTTATAGACAGTACGTAAATTTTTTATTACACAGCAGTGTGTAAAAAGTGAAAGACCGAGTGTAACTTTTTAAGTGTGTATGCACAACAGTGCGAAAGTGAAAAACACAGCTGAGTGTTTTAGAGACAGAGTATGTTTGTTTTGAACAGACAGTGAGTTGGTTTTATGCACTGCGTTTTGTAGCAGTCATAATTTTGTAATCCCTCTCAGTGAGGAAGAAGTGTAATAGTTTTTTTTTGAGTTATTGAAGGGAATAGAAGTTTGTTTTCAAAGTATTGAAACTATGTCTCCTGTCAAAAAAAAATTTATTTTCTCTGTGTTAGAGGAAGGGAGATTTATTCTCCATTCATTGTTCTGGAATTTTTCAATATTCCAACATGTGCAAGAACAACAGATGTTTTGGTTCCATCCCCAGCTAAATCATTTGTCTTTGTCGCAACTCTCCTTACCAACTTGGCCCCAATATTTTCAACTGGGTCCTCTAATTCAACCAATAAAAAGGCCAAAACCATAGCATTGAGATACATTTGATTACACTGTCAATAACAATAAAATTTGACTTAGACATAACCCTTTCCTTTTATTGTTGTGAAAAGCTTTATGCATTACTCTAATGTGGCTAGTCCATAGGCCAAGTAGACCACTGGGTAACAAATATGTTTCCTTTCACCTTTGAGTTTTCAAATTATGCCTACCAAATCTAAGACATTTAAGAGGGGGAACTAATACAACGTTAAAAGGAAAACCAGAGCACATATCTACAAATTACCTCCTTAGCTACTGTCACACCATAATTAACTATTTTTGGAGAACCATGCTTGCTCTCCAAGACAACATTTTGCCCTTCGCCCCAAGGGTGACTCCAACAAGATCAACAAGTTTGTTCACACCGCTTGCAAGACAAATTGACAATGCTTTCAGTAAGTGTGCAATTGAATTCCAGACCATATTCAAAAACAAACCTCCATGAAAAATTAAAATAACAAATTAAAATCAAATATAAGTGGACAAGGAAAGATCCACCGCAGTGAAGTTTCACGTGCAGGTGACCTTCCTTTAAACATAATTTTTTCTCTGACATGCAATTTTTTTGTCACTGAGCCATCCTTGTTGAAGTACAACTCCTTTTCCATAGCTCTTGTATTAACTACCTTCTCTCTCTCACGTAATCTCAGAGTCCCTCTTCTGCTTGAGCGATTAAAGGAAATGGGTGAAAAAACTGAAAGAGAAGACAATTGTCTACCATAATTATCAAACATTGCACCCAACTTCTTCCCCTTTCCATTGTTACCCAATGAGGTAGATGTGGAAATTGTTGTCATACTGCCCAAAGCAGAGGCCATCTTCTCTTATCCTGAATATAGAATTACAAGATCTTCATATTAGTATGAACCTTAACAAACATGACTCCCATTGCTAAAAACCACTTTTAAGTTGTAACAAGCAAAGCCAAAGCTGCTTCAAACTACATTATCAATCACAAGGTATCACCATCAAAGCTATAATTTTAAGATAACAATTTATCTACCATTGAAACTATAATTTTAAAATTGATACACCTAGTGATATAGACACCTAGTGAGAGTAGAGGTTAGGAAATTATAATAAGAATTATTACAAGATATCACTCACAATGCAGTTGATTGTTCATTGTCTTCTGTAACTATAATTTTAAAGAAGACACACTTAGTGATATAGACAACACCAAGTGAGAGCAAAGGTTATGAAATTATAATGAGAATTATTTCAAGATATCATATTACTCATAGTACAGTTAATTATTTATTGTTTAGTGTAATAATTGTTTATTATTTATAAACACAATCAAACATATTATGAGGGACGGTGATGAAATTGACAACGGTCTCATAACAAACCATAACGGGCACATCCCCTGGCAAGATAGACTCTGAATAAGAAAGAAAGAAAAATAAAGTGATTACTTACAGGATCATAGGCTTCCTGAAGAACAAGATCCAGAGCAGCATCTGTAACCCCTAAAGCAACACCTCTCTCTGCAAGAGGAATCGCTACATCTTTCATATGTAGTCTAGCAAGTTTTCTGAGCTCATCACGAGAAAGAGGATCAAATACAACTATCTCATCAAGTCTATTCAATAGCTATGGCCTGAAATGTCTTCTAACCCGCAAAAATATTCAAAGGCATGTCAAAGCACTTCAGCCAAATTCGTGATAAAATTATATGAAAAATATGCATACACAGAGTCCAGGAGAATGAAACGGCAGGTGTATTGGCAGTTGCCAAAATGCAACAACTAAAACAGTAGGTGTATTGGCAGTTGCAGAAATGCAGCTACTAAAACGGCAGGTCTGTCGATGGTTGCAGGTGTGTGGATTTTTGCTGGTATTTTCAGACCGATTCCATGGAAATATACTAAAAACCAGTGGTGTGTCAAACCTAGAAGGTAACCCGAGAGACTGTGACCGTCAGATTAGACAAGTAATAGGTGTCGTGCCTAGATAAGAATTGTTGACGAAAAAAAATTGATCTCTTTCATAACAGAAGGCCTATTGGCCTAAATATCTAGGACATGTGGCATTCCATGATAAAGACACATGGCGTGTGTATTTGAGTTTTTCAGGTGGTCAAGTGGACCGAAAATAGGTGAAATGTGGCACCACTCAGAGATTTACATGTGCTAATTGGTACGAGTGGTAGACAATTGGCATGCTCAAACAACGAGGTGATGCGGGAATGACATGAGGGAGAAAATATCAAAAAAGCCCCAAATCTGGAGAACTAAATCTCATCACCAACCTGAGACTGACAACTTTACATGATGTAACCTATGAAATCGTAAATGGAGAAATCATAGTAACAATAAATTAACCTATGTAACAATAAATTCGGATTCATCCTGGGAGTGGTAATGGGAGAAATCACAGTGAACAACAGGAAACATGTAGAGTTGCTTACAATCAAATAGATGAAAAAACACATACAAAAAACCTAGATAATAATCATGAACAAGATTAATATTGAATTATGAACTGTAAAGGAACTTACAAAATGTGACATTACGAACCTGGTCAAGTGCACAAGAAAAAATATTTTAGACATGACCCTGGTTGACAAGTTGTATTGCTCATGATGTAAGAGGATTTGTACCTGCACTGCCAAGTCAATCAAAATCCATCATTATCTATACAATAAATACAAGTAATTGATGTAGTATTTTTTACTCTAAGATGCATTCTTATGAAAATGTTAGAACATATGTTGAAAATGTCAAAACATACCCGAATAAGCTCCTCTTCGTTTCAAGAACAATTTATTGGAGTCGCATGAACTTGGAACAAGCCTCCCATGATCTGAAAGAGTAGCAACTAAGTCAACAGTGACTTTTTTGTTGCTACGCTGGATCAAGGGAGGTTTGCTCCAAGATTAAATCTCTCCAATAAATTATTCTCTACTAAACAGGGCCAACCACGTGAAGGTGGAAGCTCTTATGGCCCCTCCCCTCCTCACATCACTCTCAATTCCCCAATACCCAATCTATATTTCATTTTTTACTTTCATGAGCATAAAAAAAAATATTCAATAACTAATAAAAAAACAATTCAACAAAAGGTACGCAAGGAAACATTGCAATTAATGCTTGACATAAAAATAGTATGATAAATGAGTTTTTTATATAACGCAAAAAACATTCCAAGTATGGTAACATTTGTCTTATAATAATACAATATTTTACATTATCGAATTTTCTTTTTCTTTTTCCTATTTCTAAAGCTCCTAATTACATCATCAATATCATCATGCTCTGCTCCTGTTTCGTGCCTTTCGACCCGCACTGTTGACCTAGTTGCGTAGTCACAATGTCTGGTCTCATCCAGTGACGGGGCATCGCCTACAAAAACAGATAATATTAAATTTTAATTGTCACTTTTTAAATATCATTGAACTAGTTCGGTAATATTAATAAAAAAAATTGCAATGAGATTATTTACCTGGTGCACCAGTTGTCGCCGTTGGGATTGTTGCCCTATCTTCCTCTCTGGTGGTAAGATCCTCAAGGGAAACATTCTCTGTCATTTAAACAAAAAACGTTATAAGGACAACCATCAAGGTATAATTAGAAAAAATTATAAGTGGAAATTAATTACTGTCACGACCCTCACTGATAGTAGCATTGTCGGCCTGGTCCCCACTACAATGATCAAGTTGCACGTGAGGATCATCTACATCTGGCTCTAAAACTGGGTTATTTGCCTCGTCGGTAGTGCTGCTCCCCTGATTTAAACAAAGTTGTTAGACATTAAATTTATGGATGAAAACAAATATATTGAAAGGTTAATGTTTTACCTTATCAGGCATTCTGGATCTTGGGACCTGCCCCAAGCTTCTGCGACGTTCAACTACGGCTTGATAGCCAAAATGGAAAGCAATATTTTTATCTTCCTCTGTAGTTTCTGTTCCGAAGTCATCACCCTACATTACATATGATTGTGTATTTTTAATCATATTTTATAGGATTACAAAAACGTTGGAAGGTGATACAATTAATTATAAGATGTTTAGCTACTTAATTAAAATTCTTGCGGCTAATTTCAAGTAACTGCCCTGGCCTAGCTTGTGATGGCCCTTTTTTTCAATCCTAGCTTTGGTTGCCTTCGAGGTGTCAGACAACCTAGCATCAAAATATTGAGGTCAGATATGACATAGCACACTTTTATTTTAGACATAGAGAAAATTAAAGCTATTGAATTAAAGTTGTAATTTACCTTGCGGGTCTAGTTGGCATTTTTCCTTCTTTCTTTGCCCTTTTCTCTTTTCCATCATGGATGAGTTCTCTCCACTCACTCTCTAGAACTGTGAGAGGATGCTCGTATCTAGGGTTAAATTTCAATTGCGTCCTATAGGTGTCCCTCGTATATTTCAAATATTTTCTGGCTACCCGAGCCACCGTTGTTTTGTCAAATGTGTCGACCCTAAAAAGGGCTTCTAGATAATCTAGAAGTTCTTTTTTCGGGTTGGAATTCTGGAAATTCCACCCTGTGCGTATGGTTGGGCCAAAAATTACCAATGCATGGCTCTCCAAAAACCTATAGAACTCATTGACTCCTACACAGAAAAAAAAGATATTATCATAAATTTAAAAATAAAAATCATGATAAATATGTTTTAGATAGAGTACATGAAATAGTTAAAATATTAAAATTTACTTGGGAGTTGTACGTGCTTTATAGGGACACCTTCATCATTCACCAACAACGTGCCATTAATGGTCCCTGTGGAGTTGACACGTGTAGCTCCAGGAAACGCAATAATGTAGTTGGCCATATCAGCCTCATCACTGCCAACACGTTTAGTGGTTGGCTGGGTGTCTGCTTAGGCAGGGTGTGTTTCTTGGTTGGCACCTAAAGGAGTAGAAGCTGTACAAGAGGGTTGCTGGGCAATATCTTGCCCTTGTGTCCCACTACCACCAACACCGGGTTCAACAAGTGCCAGATAATGCTACATACAAAAGAACTTTTTGTTAGTTTAGTCAATGTAAAAATTAAAAATCAAACTATCACAATTCATCTCATGTAGAACAAAAAAAATATCCTTTTGAATTTTTATTACTACCTAATATGTTTCTAGCTGGCTCATAAGTTTTTTTATCCTCTCTTCTGTTTCAGGTGTTTGAGGCGCGTCTATAAAAGTATTAAATTCCGACCTTGCTTCTCGTGCCTTTTTTCACAACAAGAGCGCTAGAGATAGGGATGAAGAAAGCTCTTCCTCATAGAGGGAATCATTAGGTGTACCATGGCTAGGTGTCTGCATATTTGAACAAAATTAATATTATTTCAATTATTTAAATAACTAAAATACCTGAAGATAGAGCAATGCTGGCACTTTACATGTTCTTCCGCTAGCCTCTTTCTGCGATCATCCCGTCTCGGGGTTGTTCCTGTACTGCCCTGATCAGTCTGCCACATTGCAATAAAATTATAAATGTAAAAACTTGAAAACAATATATAACTTGAAAACACAAAATGAAAACTGAAATAATTTCTAATAAGACACCAGAAGAAAGAGTTAGAGTTTCAAATATGCCTTTCATTGAATTCAGTCCTGGAAACATGTCATTGAACATTAAGGCACCCAAATAAGAGACGAGTTGACAATGAAGACCTTATTGAATATATTGTTGGAGAAACTTCTAGTAAACTTATTGTGAAGACCTTGAGGACATTTTTGGAGCAAAATTTTTGAAGTTGATGGTATAGCATTGTTGGAGACGATCTTGAAGGGCCTTGAAGTGAAGCTTTTGGAGCAACTATTGAAAACTCCTTAGAGCATTTAAGTAAGGAACTTTCTATCTTCCATCACCTTTTTCCTTTCAATATCCTTTAAACGATTTTTTTGATATTTAATGTTTTAAATCACGTTATAATTCTTTGATTATATGTGTTTGGGGACTTTCCCTTTGAAATTACCCAAAAATACCCTGGCAATTTTATCTTCAGGATGCATGTCTGACCCTATTGTTCAATATTTTGATTGATAGTAGTAAACATAGAGAGTTAGAGGGCTCTTGACTTGGTTTGGTTGGGCCATTAGATCCCTAACATCTACTAGGGAGAACCCCCCTTGAGTTGGAGGAGAGCTAGCCTGAAGTGAAAAGAGGTTGGTGAGGTGACAATGGGGCTATTGAATTACACATGGTATCACACTTTAGCTTTAGGACTTTATCTTGAGAAGTGTGAGATTTTGCTATATCAATTCTCAAATTGTTTACAACACTATTGTTGAGAACTAATAAGAAGTGATGTTGAGGGGTTTTTGGGTATAAGAAACAATACCATTTAAAAACTATGGTTCTCAGTCCTTGGCATTCCTTCACCTGGGCCTAGGGGTACACAAGAATAATTTCACACTAAACCATGCAAACTTAAAAGTAACTTAAAAGATCCATAAAGTAATAATAATCATAATTCCTAATTTCCTATTGTACAATATAATGCAAATTATTCAAACATGAAGCAATGAAGACATACAATGTCTGAATTTCAAGATTGATGAACCAATACAAGAAGTTAGAAACTACAACTTTGATTCAATACTCTGTGTCCTAACTCCAAGAAGGAATCTAGTTTGTAGTACAGAACATGCATCGTGTATTATCAATTCTTAATTGAAAACAACTAAAGGTCATCTACCTCATCAATTCCTTCCCATTTTGTGTTTTTATGTTATATTCCTTATAAAAGTGTCAAATTTCTCTCAAAGTAAGCAACCACTGAATAAAATAAAAAATAGCTGAGATATGATTGAGAAATGGTCATTTATTTCTTGAAAGGATCTTCACAATTTCTTTGGTTGTTTTTCATCTCAAGAAACAAGAAATGACCTAAGAAACTATCGTGATGTAATATAAGAAACAACACGGTGCAATGGCTATTTTCAAAGCCAAATGATGTCCATTGATGACATGGCCTTTATTTGGTTCCTATTTCATAGGAATTTTGGGTAGAAATGGAACTTTGTTGTACCATTTCCAGTAGTAAAAAGGGAAAACCTTCTTTTTCCCTGGGAAATAATTTACCTTTCCTTTTTCAAGATAATCTATATCACAAAAAATATGAAATATATTGCACACATTCTTGGATAATGTGAAAGTGGAAAAGGAATACCCTACACAAGTGATGCACACATGTACATTTGAACACTAATAGATTTTTGTAGTTGAAATGCAATGCTTGTTTTCATTTAAATGTAGGTTTTTTAAAGCAGGGATAAATAATGGCTACCAAATTAATAAGCGTTTCTTTGGGAAAAATTTAAATCTTGTATTGGGTGATGAAGATAATAGAGGGCATTGAATCTTGATTCTTGACATTGTGTTTAACTTGAATAACTCAAATGATTATAGATATCAGTGGATGAGTTCTTTTTTTCAAGTATGTCACTCAAAACTCTTATGTAAAAGCATTGTATGATGGCTAGCATTTGCTTGTTTCCCTTTCTTCAGTTCAATGTAAAAAGTATATTAATATATTGGAGCACGAATGATAACTACAATTGTTTGCTCTGTAGTATATCCAACCCCAAGATTATGAAAATTTTTCTCAAGTGGAGCTATTGGTTATTGATGAAGCAGCTGCAATTCCATTGCCTGTTGTAAAGGCTCTGCTTGGGCCATATTTAGTGTTTCTGTGCTCTACTGTAAATGGGTAATAATTATAAATGAGCCAACCACAATCACAGATTTTGTAACCATTTGGTTTCCATGGATAGTGATGATGATATTAACCCTATATATCAGTGACCTATATCTATATTAGAATGATCTCAACATTGACCTTGATATGGTTGTATGGATGTGACCTTTGGTATGTCATCAGAAAATCCCCAAATATGGAGAACTAAAGCTCATCACTTTCGATCTGGAGTACTACCCTTGTGATAAAGTTGATGACTTTCAATCTCCCATTCTCTACCACTTTGCACTTCACCTTCAATAAAGATCAGACCAAGGGAAATTCGTTACTGGGTGTTGAGATGGATGATTTTGTCGAACTAAAATCCATAGCTTAAACTTCATGAAACTGGTGGAGTCAAATTCATGCAAGCACAAACAAATCTTACACATCCTCTTTGAAACTCATCCGAAAGAACATTGGAAGACATCTAGAGAGAACACTATAGCCTAACACAATCCAATGGAATTGACCAAAAAAACCCAAATAGAGTCAACCCTACTATAGGAGGAAGGGCCTGCAGTAAGAACTTACCATTTTGCAAGAGTTGAGGATGAATGCTATTCTGCAAGAGCTTAGGGTGAATGCTGAGGGCGAACGCTGAGGGTGAATGTAGGGTGAATTCTCTTCTGTAAGGGCTCAGGGAGAATGCTGAGGGCGAATGTTGTTCTGCAAGAGCTCAGGGCAAATGCTGAGGGCGAATGCTATTCTGCAAGAGTTGAGGGTGAATGTTGAGGGCGAATGCTGGGGGAAAATGCTGTTCTACAAGAGCTGAGGGCAAATGCTGAGGGAGAATGCTGTTCTGAAAGAGCTAAGGGTGAATGTTGTTCTGCAAGAGCTGAGGGAGAATGTTGTTCTGCAAGAGCGGAGGGTGAATGCGCACATGATATGATAGTTTTTAATAAAATCATTTTTATGTAGCGCACATACAAGTGTCATATTTTTATGTAGTGTGAATATAAGTGTCGTTATTCTGACGGTGGACAAAGCATCGCTATTGCGATGGATGCCTCCAAACATCACAATTGCGACACTTAGACATTGTGTCACACTTGCGACGTTTGGAGGGAGCCGTCGCAATAGCGACACTTTGGGGCATAGTGTCGCAATTGCGACGTCTTCCTCCAAATGTCACAATTGTGACACCTTGTCTAGGTGTCGGTATTGTGACACTTTTCTCTAAACGTCGGTATAGCGACGGTTTCGGGTGAGATTGAAACAATTTCGGGAAATTTCTGACATTTGGTCAAAAGCGTTGGAACCAAGTGTTGGAATTTACCCCAAATGTACTAGCGCATTTTTCAAAAAGATGTATAAGGGTCATCTTTCCCTCTTCCCAGCTCATTTTTATCTTTGTAGGAGAGAAAGAGAGCCATTGAGTCATTTTTTTATGGTTTTTCTGCAAAACTGTTAAAAGTTCTAGTCACTGCGCATAGACGGAGGCGTTATGCATAAAGTCATCGGCGCTACGCACAAAGGAGAAAAGGAAATGCTAAAAAGAACTATGATACACACCAGAAGGCTGACGCTATGCACAGGCCCAGTTCGGGCCCGACTTGCCCACCATTCAATAGAACTGCGCACAGGGAAGGCCCGACCCGACCTGACACTGCGCACATGGAAGGCCCAATGGGAACAGCCAATCGGGTGGCACTGCACAAAGAGGAATTTTGGCCAGATTTGCCAGAAAGTGGCCAAAATCACTTTTTTCTCCTTAGATTTTCCCCTGGCTCCTGCACAAATTTTGAAAAGGCTAGTGGTCACTCTTCTTTGCCATCCAAAGTGTTTTCTTTACATCCATAATCAAAGGATAATATCAAAAACCTAAATTGGCTAAACCCTAATCTTCATAGCAATCAAAAATTTAACCTTATAGGGCAAGGATTTACCAATTGGAAAGTAGTCATTGGTGTAAAGACACTCAATACAAGCTAGGCCTCCTTCTAAATTCTAAAATTATTCCTAGAATTACTTCATTTTGCCTCCATTTGTTAAAATCTGCCCTCACCATCACTCATTTTTCCTCCCTAGACCTAAAAGCTCTTACGAAGATAAAACCAATTTTCTCAAGGACACAATCAGCCACCATGTCTGGAGAGGAGGTAAATTCCAGTAGTGATGAAGGCCAAAGGCCTATCAAGCCAAGACACAAGGGAGGAAGGACTAATAGGTTTGAGCCTTTAGATACCATTCAAATCACCCCTTCTCCCATCATCCTTGCATGTTTTCAAGATTTTGGATGTTTTTAGTTCCGTGAGAGGCTTAAACAGGTCCAAAACCACTCAGTTTTGACTAGGTTGTTCATTCTCAGCCTACAAAACCACCAGGTCAACCTAGCAGGAGTAAATTTTAAACTATCATCCGAATCCATTGTTAAAGCCGCCAAAATACTAGATATTGATGAGAGATGGTTCAAACAGAAGAAATTGGCTTTAAGCTACTATGAGCCCTTCCTCAAACCTAGTTATCAATAGGGCTTCAAGACTATTTTCCCCTTCTCCCATCTGCTAGAGAGATATTCCCTATTGATGAGGCAGATTATCAAGTACTTAACTTGTGAGGGGAGGTACTCCAAGATTTATTCATATCACATAAGGCTGCTAATGCACTTCATTAGGGTTAAATTTCTAAACCTACCATACTATCTCTACCAGAGCATTGACAAAATGGCTTCAGTGGTCAAGTAAAGAAGTTATGCCCACCAAATGCAAAGCCTTTTTCACCACTCCTTGGTTAAGATGATTTTTTTACACCATCTGGAGCAATAAGGAATTCCTTGGGAAGTTTTTATCTCACATGATGTATTTGAAAATCCCCAAGCCTTCATTCAGCAAAATTTTCCTTCCACTTCACACTCACTTACCTCCACTCCTCCATCACCTCCACCTATGCCTTCTCCACAAATAAACTTACCTCTTTCTTCTTCTCCTAATGCATCAAATGAAGATGATGACAGTGATAATGAGGAGCAAGTAGATGACAGTGGGGATGAAGAAATCAGTAGGTCAGAGAAAGAGTTTAATGATGGAAAAGGGGGTGGCAGTAGAAATTATGAACAAGAAGATGATGATGGAAATGATGAAAACAATGGGGCAGATACAAATTTTAATGAGGAAGAGCAAGAGGAAGATGATGACAAGGAGGAGGCAGATGAGCATGGCAGTCATGAGGAAAAAACAGTGAGAACTTGGAGGAAGATAGTGATGGTAGAGATACCAATGAATCACTCCCAATTACAGAAAAAGGTGGTGCTAATGAGCAAGAAGAAGATCAAGAAGATAGTGAAGAAAATGATGAGAATGACAGTCAGCAAGAAAATGAGCAAGACAACCAAAGAGATAGTCATGACAGTCATGATAGTTGTCATGACTGTCATGACACAAATCAGCCTCCTAATGATGATAGAAGTGAAGATAGCCCAGAGGATCATGAAGAAAAACACCTTTACGAGGAACAAGGTCAAAGTGAGGCAAGTACAGAAGCTAATGATCAATTTGAAAGCCAAAGTGATAGTATAGAAGGTAGTGAGGAAGATAATGATGATGATGATGCTAGAAATCAAGAAATCAGTGACCCAATGAGGCATGAGGTGACTCATGGAAGCCATGGAAAAAATGAAAAAGCTGGTGACAACAACAAGGGTCACAACAATGATGAAAACACTTCCAAAACTACCATTATCACTCCTCTCACATGCACATACCACAGAGGGAAGAGAGATGTGTTTGCTGCCTCAAAAAGGAAAGGGGTCATCTCTTTTCCAGCTATCAAACCAATGGAAAAGGGCAAGGAAAATATGGAAAGGGGTGAGTAGCAGGTAAAGGTGAGAAAAATTAAGAGAATCAATAAAACTACTCAAGAGCCTCAATTCATTGATCTAGATAGTGACAATGAGGACAAGGAGATGACCACCAGATTGCTACTCTTAACCAAATATGCATATCTTAAGGAGTGGGAAAGAGATTTCGAGATGGCACAATGTGTCATTCAGTATTGCGAGGATGTGCACAAACACTTCAAGAAGGTGAGAAGGGGCCTTGCTCTCGAGAATAAAATGACGAAACACTATGCAAAGAAAAACAAACTTGCTTGTGCCAAACTAAAGGAGGCCCTCATGGAGATAAAAACCCTAAAAGAGGAAAAAAGGCATGATAGCCTTGGATTTTTGGCTGAGGCTTCTCAATAGGTGTCCAAGACCTCTTTAGGGACCTCTCCACAAACTTTGGGCCAAATTGAACAAAACTTTTTGTTTTTGAAATTTTGAGGCCTCTGTGCGCAACACCCTTGGCGCTACGCACAAATTTCATGCATCCTAAACTCACAAAATTTAAATTTTTGGATTCCTCTCATCATCAGCAGTCTGTTCACAAAATTTCAGGTCATTTGGAGCATTTTTGACCCCCCAAAAGGTCAAAAAACACCAATTTTGACCATTCTGCCTCATTTTCAGGCAAGGTGTTGTGCACAGAGCAGTGTTGGGAGAATGGGTTTTTGGGCGGGTAACTGGAACTCATTCATTAAAAATCAAGAATTTCTAGAAATTATACTCATCAGGCTTTCCAATGAGCCATCGTGGAGCCAAATCTGTCATTGGGAAGGGGTCCAAAACTTAGTCACAAAAGATCTTATTTTCTGCTAAAGTGGCACTGCGCATAGAGACTGTCTAAGTGTGTTTTGGGCCAAAAGTAAAAAAACACACTCATTTATTGCAAATTGATATTTTTGAGTTTTTTGAGTCAAAACAATCTAGAATTAGGTGCAAATAGTTATTTTGGCATTTATTTCTTAGGATATTATGTGCCTTGGGCCTTGCATGATCTCTTGGCCATAAATGACATTTATGGTTGAATTTGACATTTTCCTACCATATTTAGGGTTTTAGTCCTCCTTTTCTCCATAAATAGAGCATTAGGCCTGTTAGCCCCCCTATAAATTTTTTTACAAGCAAATAGGGGGCTAAATTGTTTTTGAGCCTTCAAGGAATGCATTTCCTCTGAAAACACATCATCCTTGAAGTCTCCTTGTGCCTTTTATACTTTGATAAATTCCCCTCTGCTGATTCCTATTATAAAGCCTCTTTGTTTGTGGAGAAATGCCTAAAGGCCCCCTTTTCCCTCTTATCTCCTCCCCACTTAGCTTCTATTTTGTTTCCCCGTCTATTTCCCTTTTTTGCCTTCTTGAATCCCCTTTATATCCTTCCCCTGCTCTTTGTTGACCGTATTAACCCTTATTCCCTCTTTCGTTACTCTTCCTTGGCTTCGAAATGCATTAAAATGGGCCAAAACCCTCTTCCCACTTTATAATAGGGCTCAGCCCCTTTCCGCCAGCCCTTTGGCTATTGTCCCCATGTAACCAAGCGCTATGACTGAGCGCTACTCCTTAAAGCACCCATCGCAAATCGCAGATCGCATTTTTGCGTGTTGTGTTTGTTAGATCCATCGCAAATATTTGCGATGCGACCGACTGATCGCACCGCCGCACTTCCTGCCCGTCGCAAATCCTCTATCGCGCTTATCGCATATCACATTCTCCCTCCGATCACATCTTCCTTCCCATCGCAAGTCTGCCCCATCGCAATATCGCAAGCGCAGATTTCTGTGTGGTGCCACTCTCCGCCATCGCATTTTCCGCTCTTGCGATTTGCGATCTCCGTACCGGGTCCCACCTCCGTGGCTCCACTTCATTATTTTTCTCCGTTTCCCTGTGTTATTCGCCCAAACGTTTAGTCTTTGGGTTTTTACACTATTAATCATTTCTTCCGCCACTTCTCATTGTTTTCGTTGTTCCCACTGTTCTGCCACCATTCCTCCGGGCCTCCAAAGCACTTCTCCACCATTATTGCCCAGGTTTATAACAGGTGTATTTTATTACACAGATAGCACAGAGAGGCCGTTTCAGCATTTGTCGGCGAACCAGCAGAAGGAATTCAAAGGGGGGTTGGTGCCTGTTATTAATGGAGTTAATGTTTAAACCCTGCATTCAAAGGGAAAGGGCACGGTTTGAAGACTTAAGCACGCAAAGGTCATATCCGCGTTTTAATATCAGCATAACGCATTTCCTCCAGGAAAGACGTTTACCTACAGCATTCCTCATATCTCCTCGAGCCCCGAAACGATTAATTACACCGACTGAAACCCATTCAAGGTAGTCAGGCAGCAGTAATGGAGGTATGGAGCGGCCTTGCAGTTTTCCCATCCAGTTCATTTGTTCCAGAATGGCAACGCAGAGTTCCAGACCGCCGTAAGGACTTAAAGAACATATCATAGGTCAATCTCGACCTGACAAACGTCTCCAACCAATCTACAGAGTACAGCTCAACGCCATTAAGCAGAATGGACTCGGTTCCCTCCACCATTCCATCTTAATGAGACTCACTTAATCGTTCACCTACTTCTGTTTCTTCCTCTTCTCCTATAAGAATCCCTGAGAACATAATGTAAAGGGTTGTTGTTCAGTTGTTGGGCATCTGCTATTAGAGGGATTCATTCCGACTGTTAGAACAGTCTTGGGAGGGAGTAGCAGAGTAGTTGTATGTAATAGGCTGGGAGGAAAGTCTGGACTGTATTAGCCATTGAGCTCAGTGTACATGACTGGTTTTACATCAATTAATCAAAGCATTTTTCACAGGATCCTGGTCTATTACTATTGGTGATGTTTTTCCTAACTCTGTTTATTACATTTTCATACTGTTTCATGTTCTTATGGTAGGCAACAGAAGTGTAACATAGGATTCACCCTTGCTAGGTGCCCTATGTTTCCTACTCTCCCTACCTGTAATGTTTTCTGCTTTATGTGTTATCTAAGAGCGAAGTCATGCGGTTTAACCAGTGCAGTGGATGTTATTGCCTGCTGGCTGATGTATGAACTTGTGGGTTTGCTACTTGGATGTTTCTTCGTCAATCTTATCTCTGTTTTCCCCTTGGGGTTGCTAAAGTAGACTTGGAGTTAAATGACCTCTAGTCCGATCTATAAGCTACCCCTTTTTCCACCTTTGAGAGCTGCCTTTGAGTACGTCCAAGCAGGTATGGAGTTAAATGACCTCTGACCTGATCTATAGACAGAAAATTGGTTGTCTTTCCTTCTTCCACTTTCTCTCCTTAATCTTCCATTCCACCATATGCCTAAAATATCCTATAGTGTAGATGACTTTCCCTTTGAATGCCTTGGCTAGTGGATGCAAGTAATTTCCTTTCATGACTTCATAGCCCAATGGATGGCACTATCTTGGCCTATCCTCTTTGCTGAAGCCTCCTGCTATTTTGTTCCCTTTCTCCCATTACTTTCTTAGCCTATGATCTCCTAACCAACCCAGCAACCCTTCAACCAAATCATTTTAAAACCCCCTTTGTGCTTCATAACTAGCCTAACATCTCATTTTGAGCTTCAAAGACATATCATTCTTAGCTCTATTTGGAGAGATCCCTCTCCGGGTCCAGGAGGGCTAGATCCTAGGGCCTAAAAGTGGTTCTGATGTTGTCTCATCTTTTGGTCTTGCCAATCTGGCCAAAACATGGGAACACCAACAAGGCCCTCATGTATTTTTTTGGCATTTGATGAGCTTTGAGAGCATATACATGGTTTTATGAGATTGGAGAAGAGATTGGTGTTGTGGAGTTGATGAATGATTTGTTTGCCTTGATGATGGAGGAGCTTGTTTGCAGGATTCTTTAGCTTGGTGAATGGTGATGTCTTCTTAATTTGTTTATGTTTCCTTGTTATCATTATGTTTCACTCTTCTTAGTTGCTATAAATTAGAAAAGTATAGGTTGATACATGCTCTTTGAGGCACCTCGGTCCTCCTGTTTTCTATAGACTTAATGTTTTCCTCAGCTGGTTGTGTTTGAAGAATTCTTAGCTGCTCTACAAGCCTCCTTATGCTTGTTAGTTTAATTTATGGATTGATATGTTGGTTAACAAATATGATGCACGGTATTCTTTGCTTATTTGAGACTGTCTAAAACTTTGTCTTGGAACCTTTCTTTGGAGTATTATTTGATAGGTCAAGTCAAAGAGGTCTCATTCGATCTTGCCCTTTTTCCATGCCTACCAACTTGTTTCAGAGTTCCTTATAGCTTTATTTATGATGTTTAGGAGTTCCCTCTTCATATATTGAGGTATTGTGATATCTTGTATGTTTTCCAAATTTCTTAAGGTGAATTTACTAAAGTTAGAAGCTCTTATGCTTTCTATGTTTCACTGGAATGTTTATCTTGGATATTTATTTGTTTAAAGTATTATCATTGAGTAAATTGTTTGCCCTATCTCATGCTTAGTATCCTTTTCTTATCATATTTAAGACCCTCTTATTCATAGGTATTTGACAAAGGATTCTTGATTTCCCTTTGCCCTACCTTACTCACAAACCTGATGTCCATCCCATTTCACTCATGACCTTAAAGGATCCATTAACCTTGCTATATTGTCCTTGCACTACACTCTAATTCATTATTGAGACACCTGTTAGCCACCTATAAATTATGTTATATCAACTTGTGGCTAAATGATTCTGGGTAGCCTTCAAGAAACAATTTCATTACTAAAATTGTTGGTGCTTAAAGTCTTTTTGATAATATCCTATCCTTTGGATAATTGTCACTGCTTTTCCCCTTTTCAACTCAGAGATTCTGTTGTCATTCCATGAAGAAAAACTGCTGCAAGAACCCTTTTCCTTTTCCCCCTTCTTCCAAAAATGACCTCATTTTACCCCTCCATTTCCCATAAAAATCCCTCATTTTCATGTTTTCCCCCCTTTTGATTTCATCAAAACCACTTTGATAAGGTCTAAGACCCCTTCTTAGCCTTATCGAAACTCTCAAATTCCTTTGAAAACCATTGAAAAACCACTAAAATGCATATTTTTGGACTTAGGCCCCTTGGGCTAAGTCTTTAATCCTCCCTTCCATGCGTCTTGGTGCTAGAACCAAGCGCCAGCCTTCCAAGCGCTTATCGTGTTGTCCAATTGTGATTAGCCCCTCCTCTTTAAGCCCCCAGTCATATTATCTTCTATGCGCCCAAAGGCCCCGCAGTCGGGTGCCAAGCCACATTGTAAATTAATATTTTAAACCTTCATTTATATTAAATTGAAATTTTTTATTATGACCCAAGGTTTTTCGCCGGTCCAAAGTTCAAATCAATCTCCACCGTCGATCTGATCTGCAGATCGACAGCGCGCTGTCCATCACCCCGGTGGTCCCCGCCAAGCACTCACCATTCCAAAACCAAGCGGTATCCATCACATCGCTTTTGAGAGCAGGGCGGTATTTATTATTTTGTAGTGATTCCATACACCTGTTGACGCGTGGCCTAAGCACTGTTCACGAAACCACCATTCATTGCGCATTAAAGTTCAGACGTGGAGTGGGCGCGATATTGATGCGCGTCGTCCGATCTGAGGCCACTCATCGGACGGAAATTGCTCACTGAAGAAGCCCGACAGTTAACCAGGGTACGGCGCGGTGTTTAACAGATCCCTGCCGTCGATCTGATCTACATATCGACGGCCCATATTTCATCGCCCGGTCCCCTCGTCCACAGCAGTGCCGGTGGTCCCAGCGCCACATCAGCATCCATGCGGCAGAAATCTACTGGGGTGGCTCTTCATTGGTTACGCGTCTAGTCAACAAATTTGGACCCGGGAAAATTATTCAGCATGGTTTTATTTAAAAGGTTTGAACTCTGGGTGTGTTTTATAAGGTTTATCGGCGCCTGTTCTCTGCCATTGATCACTTGGGCCGATCTCATCCGACGGCCCATGATCGTCCTGAACCCCGAACATGATTCTTCGCCATTTTTTTCCATAACAAAGGTTTCAAACCTTTTTCTTCGCTTTTTATTTTGTTTTTCCGAAATAACGTGACCCCTTCACGTTATTTTCACCTGCGCTCCCGACCGTCGATCTCTGCGCGATCGACGGCTCTGATTTAATTCCGCTTCCACCTTCCTTTGACTCCCTTTGATCAATCTCGACTGTTGGATGATGCCATCCAACGACCATGCTTCCTCCACATGCCTTTTGAAGCAGTTGACCTATACATGTAGGATTTCCTAATATTTTTTGTATTTTGCAGGGTTCTAATGATTTTTTCCTCTATGTCTGAAGAAAATTCAGAAGTAGAGGGTGACGATCCTCTCGCCTCCGATCCTTCAGAGAGAATCATTTTCAGGTTTCAAATTCATGTTTCATCAGTGATTCATCAACCATTGATGCCACATGATCCCTACGCAACGCTACATACTAGCAAAACACAACAAGTCAATCACAAATAAAAGAGTATAAATGTCGACAACAAAAATATACCAGAGAAAGGATTGAAGACAGATTTTGTGGGGATTACATCTAAAATGGTTTATCAAAAGCCTAATCCCCAATTTAAACACAGTTTGAAGAAAATATTGAGTGTTTTATCAATAGAAAAGCCTCTACCGCCACATCTGAGGAAAATTGATTCCTCCCAGCTACCGGAATGCCACCTGTGCCTCAAAGTATTCAATCAGAGGCAAAATTTTTTGATCAGGATCAGATATCTGCCTCGCAACCACCAAAGAGTAAAATTCTGCACACAAAATAATGAAAAAATATCAACAGATTAGCTTCGACATCACACAGAGCCTCAAAGGTCAAAAAAAGCTCCCACCGGGCTTAATCTTTAATGTAAATCATTTAATACAGAGGATATGTATGTAAGTTCCTTCATTGAGCCCCCAAAGGCCAAGAAGCCATTTAAGTCTGTATTAATTAGTTTTTGAGATCTTTTATCAGATCTCACCTCCTCATTCTTCTATATATACTTCTGAAGAATATGAGTGAGGGGTTGTTTGATCACTAGTTGTAATATTGGAACTCTCTGAAATAATACATAGTTTGTTGAAGTTGAAGAAGAATTTGAAGTCTTGAAGCCCTGATGATGTTGTTGCATGCTTGTTACTGTGAAGGCTCTATCATTGGATCCATGAGCTTGGTTGTTGGTGAATTATTCTAAACTGTTTTATGTTTTCCCTTGTTTTCATTATGTTCCATAATTTCTTACTACAGTAGGTTGAAAGTTTTAGGCTAGGAAATGACTCCTGGAAGCACCTTAGACTTGTTCATCCTTCATTGTTTTATGTTTTCTTCTGCTGAATTGTTTTAGATTCTTTAATCTCTCTCTTTAGTCTGCATGCTTGTTTATTTCCTTAATAGTTCGAATAGTTGGTTTCAGCATGATTTATGGTTCTCCTTGCTTGTCTGTTGCCACTTAAAAACTGTTATTGAAGTCTCCCTTTGGATTTATTTGTTTACAGCAAGTCAAGGAGGTCTGTTCTGATCTTGCCCTTTGTCCTTGCTTAAATAGTTAGCTTAAAGGTCTTTTATAGTCGTGATCATATATGTGTTAGGTGTTCCCTCTTCTATGACTGCAATTATCAGTGAAATATTTCATGTTTTCTAAGTCATTTGAAATAAAATCTTTGAGGAAATAGGGTGTTCCCCGAATCTTAGATTTCATTTTAAAAGTTGTTTTTGAAATCATTGTTTGCTTAAAGGTGTGATTTTTAGAATTCATGGTTAGCCCTGTCTATCAGAAAGCTCTTTATTGTTCAAATTGTGTTTTCAAACTCCCTTTGTTGAGAATTAAACTTCATTTTCCAAATCACTGATGTCCATCTCATTCCAAGAACCAAAGGATCCTGTGGCCAAGTTAGATTTTCCCTTTAATATCCCATATCCATTGATAAGTATGTTATGACCTCTTTTTGACTCCATTTCCCAATGAACCAGATGTTTCCCCATTCTATATATCTTTCCTAGACCTTTCATGTTCTGCTATGTCAATCCAACCAAACAAACAAACAAACACCTGCACTTAATAACTAGTCTAAAATCTATACTCTAAGCACACAAGATAAACCTTTGCAAACAAACATTCAAGAGATCCCTCTCTGAGAATAGGAGGACTAGATCCTAGGACTCTAAAGATTGGTTCTGATGTTGCCTTGTCTTTTGATTTTCCAAACTATCAAAACACGGGACACCAACATAATGGCGATCACGGTGGGACCTACTGAGAATACGGTGGTTTGAAAACACTTCTTAAAGCTCTTTAGGCCCTTAACTTGATAAAGAACACATTCTGGACTTATCCCACCGCTCACACCAACATAATGGTGATCACGGTGGGACCTTGAGTAAAATCTTCAAAGAAAAACACTCACTGTCTAGTATAACATAAGTAACCCCCCTCAAGAACTACCAATCAATGGTAATCATGATAGGACCTTTTGAATCAGTAACAAACTAATTAACCCTTAGGATTATCATAAAGCCTTATCAAACCTTGAAGGATTCAGTTACCAAGCCATAAGAGTGAAATCTGTACGATTTGACACCCTAGCTAAGTGTTAGGTAAGATTTAGCACACTCTCATAACATATAAAACCAGAATAACTCAGAAAAACCCAAAAAACATTTTAGTTTGGCTTCACAAATAAACACGATGGTGGAACCATCCAATATCTTACCTTCATAAAAGCTAAAAAGTTTCCACCTGGCGACTCCACTAGCCCCAGTAGGCTTATGATTCATCTAGGTCTTCAGGTCTCTTTAGAACTGTGTTAACCAGCCTTGAAGAAGTTTAGGAGCCTAGTCCCATACTGGATAAGACATCGTGAGAGGTGAAAACTTCCAAAAACAGTCCCTAAAACCTCAACCTCTCTCATTTTTGAAAAACAGTCGGGCTTCACATAGGATCAACACTAGATCCCATCCAGACCCAAATCCTCCTTTAATCGTTGACAATCCTGAGAGAATTCTGTTGCAGACTTCTAACTCTAGAAAATCAGCTGCTAATAGGAGCCTCTTAAGAACAAACTCTGTCCCTGAAAACCTTGTTATCTTAGAGGATTCACACTTTGATTTACATCATACAAAGAACATCTTTAGAAATATATCTCAAGGTGATTTAAACAAGACTGACCTTAACTTTGCAGATTTCCAACAGAGCTTTAGTAGAGAAGCCTCACCTTCCACTCCTCCTGATTCCCAGCTTCTTCATCACTTTAGCCTTTTCCGTAACAGGTCTGCTCAAAATCAGTTTGCTGGCCAAAGCGTTTATTGCACTCCAATCCATACTACCACTGTTCAAAACACTCCTATTTAGCCCACTTTTACTCTTGTAAATCCACCCCTTGTAAATCCACCCTTATTTCCAGCCATGGCAACATGGTATGCCCCATTAGTGTTACCACAACCTCTACTTCCCTTACCAAATGATTACCAATCCAAAATCCCTCACTTCACTAGAAAAGAGTCTACAATAGCCCAACATCATGTAGATAGGATGGAAGATGCATTTGATTACATGGAGATAGAAGAAGAAATTGTGAAGATGAGGATATTCGCCCAAAGTTTAGGAGGAGATGTAAATAAATGGTTCAAAAAATTACCTCCTAACAACATAAATGATCTCCCTGCCTTGCATCAAACATTTATCAACAAATGGGAACTCAAAAGGAACCCTCTCCAAATACTAGCAGAGTATCGCAGCCTCAACAGAAACAAAGGGGAGAGTGTCCATGAGTACTCCACTAGGTTCAATAGTGTTTACAATGCTCTCCCACCTCACATGAAACCTCCCCAAGGCATGGCCTTGGTAAGGTATCCTGAAGGCCTTGATGCTGAAATGACTTATGAATTAAGGGGGAGAGATTACTTAACCTTGGAAGACATGCAAAAATGAGCTTTGAGTGTAGAAGCAAACATAATTGAGAAAAGAAATAGGTTGAGATTAGAGAAGAGGGTAACTTATAGTGATGAACTACCACCCTCAACCTCAGCCTCTGACACAAAAATTGACAACCTAGTGAAGGTAATGGAGAGGATGCTTGAAAAGATCAATTTAAATGAGAGACTACCACCAAGAGAACCTCAAAACAATCAAAACAGAAATAGAAATCATAATTATAGGAGAGAAAACAATCAAGATAAGCAAAAGGAAAGCGACCAACAGATTAGACCTCCCTTCCAATAGAACTATGTAGATCAATATGAGGAAGATAGGGAGTTGGAAAGGTTGGAAGAATCTCATGTAAACTTGATTGGATCAGACAGTGGTGATGATGTTTTCCTCACTGAAGAAGAACAAGGTTTCTTCTCTTATGATCAAAATACAAACACTTATGAAGATTCTGATGAATATAGATTGGGTTTTGAAATTGAAATCATGGAGGTACATAAACAGTATGATCTTAGGAGCAAGGGAAGCTTAGATAATTCAAAGGATAAGAACACTAGCACTACTGTCAAGAAAAACATTGAAAACCAGCCCAAAAAGACAGCAGAGAAAACCAACATTTTGGCCAAGAAACCAGACTTAAACAAAGACAAAAGTGTCCAGCCTAATGTTGAACAGAGTACCCCTAGCACTTCAGCTAGTAGTCCTAACAAAACTGTCCCAATTACCAGTCCAAACAAGGTTCAGAAAATCAAATTTGCTAAAAAGAATTCGATTGAAAGGGCAGATGTAAATATCAACAAGTCAATTATTCCTTTCAGCCTTGAAGTAGAAATTGCTAAGATAAAAATTGCCATTCCCCTAGCTGAACTAGTAACCCAAGAAGTGTACAAAAGCCAAGTTTTGAAAGCTTTTAACTTAGGAAGTGATATTTACACCTTGAACTTGATAGTTGACAAACCTGAGTTGTTTTTTGTTCCAGAAGTTGAAGGAAAATACCAAGAAGGGGCTGTCCCTCCCTTCTATGTTAGCTTGAACATACACGAGAAAATATTACACATTGCCATGTTAGATTCAGGAGCTTCACACAATCTAATGCCCAAGGTGGTAATGGAAAGCTTAGGCTTAGAGATTACTAAACCATACAAAGATTTGTATTCTTTTGACTCAAGCAGAGTAAATTTTTGGGTTTAATCAAAGATTTATGTGTTAACCTAGCTCAGATCCCTGCTAGGAGTCTAGTAATGGATATAGTTGTAGCTGACATTCCCCCTAAGTATGGCATGCTCTTATCAAGATCTTGGGGAGCCAAACTTCAGGGAAGCCTTCAAATGGACATGTCTTATGCCACCATCCCTATTTTCAACCAAAACATAAGACTATACAGGGAATCTCACATGAATTACATGGTGAGCAACCTAGACAGAACAAACAACACTCCAATCTATTCTATTCAATCAAGTTTATATTCCTTTATCTTATGTAATGAAGATGAAATCACCCAACCAGATAAGGAAAACATGCACCCAATTAGTTCACCAGAACAATCAAATCTTTCCTTCGATCAAATTCAAAACATTGACAATCAACAGCAACAAGAAAATGAAAATGAGGCAGATGTACTTTGGATAATAAAATTTGATGGATCCTGTAACAAAACAAGTGCAGGGGAAGGTGTTTGGATCCAAAATACAAATCAAATTTTTTCATACAAATTGGATTTCCCATGCACTAACAATATCGTTGAGTATGAAGCCCTTCTCCTAGGCTTACAATTGCTTAAACAATTAGAAGCCCAAAGGATATCCATCCTAGGGGATTCTAAACTTATCATAAAAAAAATCAAAGGAGAATACTTAGCTAGAAATCCAAGGCTTAGGGAATATCGAAATGCTGCCCTTGACCTATTAAAAACCTTCGAAAAATATGAACTAATTTTTATCCCTAGAGCACTGAATCATCTAGCAAATGAACTCGCCTTCAATGCCAGCAACTGCCAAATACCTAGGATAAATGAAAAACTCAGTGTAAAGGTAAAAAACAGGCCTGATGTGCCTGATAACGAGGATCATTGGCAAGTTTTTTAATCTGACAAACACATAGATGATTTCTTGAAATCAAAAAACGATTTCAGCATGCCAATATCAAAGACTAACCATAAAGAAAACTGTTTGTATATTGAAAAAATCCCAAAAGTTGAAATGACATATTCTACTGATATAAATCATTATGAGAATCCTTTTGAAGCAGAGACAATTGATAATGCAAACCAAGAAGACTTGGAAGTTTTACAATGCAAAAATGATAAAATTCCAAGAGGTCTCACACCTTTAGAACACCTTTTTGATTTTAACGATGTAGCCAAAGAACCGAGAATGGAGCCTGTGGAAACAAATGTAGAAGAGCATAACATAGGTAGTCTAGCAGAACCCAAGATGATCAAACTATCCAGCACTCTCCCTGCTCACACAAAAATGCAATACATAGAGCTGTTCAAAGAGTTTAAAGATGTGTTTGCTTGGGGATACAAAGACCTCAAATCATATGATACCAGCATCATCCAGCACAAGATTCCCTTGAAGGAAAATCAAAAGCCTTTCAAAAAAAAAAAAAGGAGAATAAATCCTCTCTTACTACCTCGAGTTAAGGCAGAGATTGAAAAAATGCATGATTTTGGGATCATAGTACCCATTAGATTTTCAGAATGGGTATCAAACTTAGTTTCTATTAGAAAGAAAACAGGGGAAATTAGGCTCTGTATTGACTTCAGAAATTTAAACAGAGCCTCTTTAAAAGACAACTACCCCTTACCCAAGATGGATCATATACTTCAAATGGTAGTTGGGTTAAGGAGGATATCCCTCTTAGATGGGTTCTCAGGTTACAACCAGGTGTTAGTGCTCCCAAGTGACCAAATCAAAACTGATTTTACTACACCTTGGGGCACCTTTATGTATGTCAAAATGCCTTTCGGATTGATGAATGTAGGGGCCACCTTCCAAAGGGCCATGGACATAGCCTTTTCCGAAGACATTGGCTACTTCATAATCATTTACCTTGATGACATAACTGTTTTCTCAAAAACCGATGAAGAACATTTGATTCACCTAAGAAATTTTTTTGAGAAATGTAGGAAATTTGGCTTGTCATTGAATCCCAAGAAGACACTCTTTGGTCTCTAAGAAGGTAAACTTCTTGGCCATATAATTTCGGAAGAGGGAATCAAAATAGACCCTACAAGGATAGATGGCATATTGCAGATCAGCCATCCAAGAAGCCTCAAAGAGTTGCAATCTTTCATCGAAAAAATTAATTTTCTAAGGAGGTTTATTCCTAATCTTGCTGAGCTATTAAAAAACATTACAAACATGCTTAAGAAAGATGTCAGTGTAAAATGGACTTTACCAGCTAAACAATCATTCGAACTGGTCAAACAAGCTCTTACTCAAACACCAGTCCTGATTAGTCCAGATTTCACCAAAGACTTTTACATCTTTTCTTTTGCATCTGAGAATACAATAGTTGTAGTTTTACTTCAAAATAATGACTTGGGGCAAGAACAACCAATATCTTTCTTTATTAGGGCCTTAAGAGATGCTCCTCTCAAATATAACATCATGGAGAAGCAAGCCTTAGCATTAGTGAAAGCTTTAAAAGACTTTAGGGTCTATATTTTACACTCTCACATAATTTCTTTTGTTCCGCATACTGTTGTCAAGGACATTCTAAGTAAAGACCCTGATGGTAAAAGGGGAAAATGGATTGCAACTATTCTTGAGTATGACTTAGATATCAGGCCCACCAAACTAGTTAAAGGGAAAGGACTAGCAAAACTTATGGCTGACTCTAATTTCCAAGCACTAGACATGAATATGGTAGATGTGTTGGAAGAAATAGAAGAATCTACTGCTCCTTTTATTGAATAAACATTTATGAATTCTCCTTGGTATGCTGACATTATTTATTTGCTTTTATATTTAAATACCCCTCCTTCTTTTTCTAAAACTAAAGCTAGATTTTTAAAACAAAAGGCTTTGAATTTTTGCATCTTAGATGGGGTGTTATATTGGAAAAATGCTGTTGGAATTTTGCTTAATTTTTTACTTAAAGATGATGCAAGGAAAATCATGCATGAGTTTCATGACGGAGAATGTGGAGGACACCTCTACTGGAAGGCCACAGCAAACAAAATTCTTAGATCAGGTTACTATTGGCCTACCCTTTTCCCAGACAGTCAGAAGTTGGTCATGTCTTGCCATAAGTGTCAAATCTTTGATGGCAGGAGAAAACTTCTTCCCTTACCCTTACATCCTATCAGAGTTGAGGCACCTTTTAAAAAATGGGGGCTAGATTTCATTGGGGAAATCCACCCATCCTCCTCAGCTCAACACAAGTGGATCCTCACGGCCACTGATTTCTTTACCAAGTGGATAAAAGCTATACCCTCCAGAAATGCCAATGACTCTGTCATTATCAAGTTTCTTGAAACAAATATCCTATCTAGATTTGGTTGTCCTAGAAAAATCATAACAGACAATGCTACTGCTTTTAAAAAGATGGTTGACTTCTGTTACAAATACCACATAACCTTGGGCCATTCCACTGCTTACTATCCCCAAGGAAATGGATTAGCTGAATCATCCAACAAGAGCCTCCTCAATATCATTAAAAAGCCGTTGGAACAAAATCAGAAATCATGGCACAGTAAACTAGTGCACGCCTTATGGGCTGATAGGTTAACTACAAAGAAATCAATAAATATGTCCCCCTATTAGCTATTTTATGACATGGATGCAGTTTTTCCCACCTCGTTGGGAGTGCCAGTTATGAAGCTCCTTCAAGAATTGCAAGTTGAAGAAAATGATATGCAGAGGAGAATCAATCAAACCATCCATTTGCAGCAGACCAGAGAAGAAGTTTATGGAAGAACACAGTTAGTCCAAGAAAATATAAAGAAGCTATTTGATAAGAGGACTAAGGAAAACAATTTCCAAATTGGAAATTTTGTTCTTAAATGGGATTCAAGAAGAGAAGAGAAGGGAAAACATGGCAAGTTTGAGAACTTTTGGAAAGGTCCCTATATTGTTCATGCTGAGAGGGGTCACAATGCATTTTTCTTGAAAGAATTGAATGGAGAAGACCTATATGGAGGTCCTGTCAATGGAAGGATGCTAAAGCAGTACTTCTGCCAAGAGTCTTGAGTTTAAAAGCATTTTATTTTTTGTAAATATCATAGTCTATACATTGCATTCAAAGTTGGAAAATAAAAAATACAAAAAATAAAGAAAAGAAAGAAAGAGGGAAGATTGTGCAAAAAAAAAAAAAAGTATAGCCCCATACCAAAAAGGAGAAACAAATTCTGAAAGTGTGCAAGCCCAAATGCCACTCCTGGAAAACACACTTCTAGTTAGTCAAACATCCTAATCTTGACTAATTAGCTTTAAATTTTCTGCTGATAGGATAGTGAATTCGATTGGCCAAACTGTTTAATCTTGGCTTATCAGTAGATAGTTTAGAATAGAAATTAAAGGTTCAAACATGCTCAAAATCTGAACCTGAGTTCCAAGGAGAAATATGACTCAAATCTGTTTCAAGTTCTGAGTCAAAGGATGTAAAAATCTGGTTCTAAACAGCTCAAAATCCGAACCAGATAGCAAAGGAAAGACAGCTCAAGAAAGAGTCAAAACAGAGTTGAACAAAAGAGGAAGGAAATGTTTTAAATCTAAGATCTCAAACCTTCCATTTTTGTTTTAAAATTTTATGCAAAATAAATGTCTATGTGCAACTTGTTTTTATGCCATAGATCACAGCAAGTCAAACAACTTAATCTTGACTTGACTATTTTTAAATTTTTTGTTTTAGAATTTAGAGAAATGAAGTCTGTTGGACAGTTTAATCCCAACAGATAATAGATTAGGTAGAGAATCATATGGGCTCAACTGTCTAATTTGAGTCATAGAAATAGATTAAATTTCCTTCTTCCAAAAAGAATAAAATATTGTGAGAGAGTTTTCCAGTCCAAGTGCACTCTAAGAATAAAAAATGTTAGATCAGTAGGATTGGGTAGGTAGAAAGATTGTATTGATGAAGATCCATTTTTTTTATGGCTGCTAATATGTTTTCAAAACAATATCATCCCAAAAAATGAAGGGCAACCCAATGGATGAGGCAACTGATCAAACTCCCAGAGAATCCAAGTCTGAAATTCTTGATGCCTTCAAAAAAGGCACCATCCCCAAGTGGAGCCACTGTTAGCCACCTATAAATTCTGTTATATCAACTGGTGGCTAAATGATTTTGGGTAGCCTTCAAGAAACAATTTCATTACTAAAATTTTTGGTGCTTAAAGTATTTTTGATAATATCCTATCCTTTGGATAATCTTCACTGCTTTTCCCCTTTTCAACTCAGAGATTCTGTTATCATTCCATGAAGAAAAACTGCTGCAAGCACCTTTTTCCTTTTCCCCCTTCTTCCAAAACTAACCTCATTTTACCCCTCCATTTCACATAAAAATCCCTCATTTTTATGTTTTCCCCCCTTTTCCTTTCATCAAAACCCCTTTGATAAGGTCTAAGACCCCTTCTTAGCCTTATCGAAACTCTCAAATTCCTTTGAAAACCATTGAAAAACCATTAAAATGCATATTTTTGGACTTAGGCCCCTTGGGCTAAGTCTTTAATCCTCCCCTCCATGTGTCTTGGTGCTAGAATCAAGCGCCAGCCTTCCAAGCGCTTATTGCATTGTCCAATTGCGATTAGCCCCTCCTCTTTAAGCCCTCGGTCATATTATCTTCTATGAGCCCAAAGGCCCTGCAGTCGGGCGCCAAGCCACATTGTAAATTAATATTTTAAACCTTCATTTATTTAAATTGACATTTTTTATTATGACCCAAGGTTTCCGTCGGTCCGAAGTTCAAATCAATCTCCATCGTCGATCTGATCTGCAGATCGATGGCGCACTGTCCATCACCCGAGTGGTCCCCGCCAACCACTCACCATTCCAAAACCAAGCGGTATCCATCGCACCGCTTTTGAGAGTAGGGTGGTATTTTTTATTTTGCAGTGATTCCATACACCTATTGATGTGTGGCCTGAGCACTGTTCACAAAACAGTCGTTCATCGCGCATTAAATTTTGGATGTGGAGTGGGCGCGATATTGATGCGTGCTGTCCGATATGAGGCCGCTCATCGAATGGTGATCGCTCACCGAAGAAGCCCGACAGTTAACCAGGGTACGGCGCAGTGTTTAACAGATCCCTGTCGTCGATCTAATCTGCAGATCGGTAGCCCATATTTCATCGCCTGGTCACCTCATCCACCGCAGTGTCGGTGGTCCCAGTGCCACATCAACATCCACGTGGCAGAAATCTATTGGGGCAGCTCTTCATTGGTTACGCATCCAATCAGCAAATCCAGACCCAGGAAAATTATTCAGCATGGTTTTATTTAAAAGGTTTGAAGTCCGGGTGTGTTTTATAAGGTTTATCAGCGCCTGTTCTCTGTCGTTGATCGCTTGGGCTGATCTCATCCAACGGCCCACAATCGTCGCAAACCCCGAACATGATTCTTCACCATTTTTCACCATAACAAAGGTTTCAAAACTTTTTCTTCGCTTTTTATTTTATTTTTCCGAAATAACGTGACCCCTTCACGTTATTTTCACCTGTGCTCCCGACCATCGATCTCTGCGTGATCGACAGCTCCGATTTAATTCTGCTTCCACCTTCCTTTGACTCACTTTGATCAATCTCAACCGTTGGATGATGCCATCCAATGGCCATGCTTCCTCCACATGCCTTCTGAAGCAGTTGACCTATACATGCAGGATTTCCTAATATTTTTTGTATTGTGCAGGGTTCCAATGATTTTTTCCGCTATGTCTAAAGAAAATTCAGAAGCAGAGGGTGACGATCCTCTCGCCTCCAATCCATCAGAGAGAATCATTTGCAGGTTTCAAATTCACGTTTCATCAGTGATTCATCAACCATTGATGCCACATGATCCCTGCGCAACCCTACATACTAGAAAAACACAACAAGTCAATCACATATCAAAGAGTATCAATGTCGACAACAAAAATATACCAGAGCAAAGGATTGAAGACAGATTTTGTGGGGATTACGTCTAAAATGGTTTATCAAAAGCCTAATCCCCAATTTAAACATATTTTGAAGAAAATCTTGAGTGTTTTATCAATAGGAAATCCTCTACCGCCACATCTGAGGAAAATTGATTCCTCCCAGCTATCGGAATGCCACCTGTGCCTCAAAGTATTCAATCAGAGGCTGAAGTTATTGATCAGGATCAGATATCTGCCTCGCAAGCACCAAAGAGTAAAATTATGCAAACAAAATAATGACAAAATATCAGCAGAGTAACTTCGACATCACACAGAGCCTCAAAGGTCAACAAAATCTCCCACTGGGCTTAATATTTAATGTAAATCATTTAATACAGAGGATATTTATGTAAGTTTCTTCATTGATCCCCCAAAGGCCAAGAAGCCATTTAAGTATGTATTAATTAGTTTTTGAGATATTTTATCAGATCTCACCTCCTCATTCTTCTGTATATACTTCTGAAGAAGATGAGTGAGGGGTTGGTTGATCACTAGTTGTAATATTGGAACTCTCTAAAATAATACATAGTCTGTTGAAGTTGAAGAAGAATTTGAAGTCTTGAAGCCCTGATGATGTTGTTGCATGCTTGTTACTGTGAAGGCTCTATCATTGGATCTATGAGCTTAGCTGTTGGTGAAGTATTCTGAACTGTTTTATGTTTTCCCCTGTTTTCATTATGTTCCATAATTTCTTACTACAGTAGGTTGAAAGTTTTAGGCTAAGAAATGACTCCTGCAAGCACCTTGGACCTATTCATCCTTCACTGTTTTATGTTTTCTTCTGCTGAAGTATTTTAGATTCTTTAATCTCTCTCTTTAGTCTTCATGCTTGTTTATTTCCTTAATAGTTCAAGTAGTTGGTTTCAACATGATTTATGGTTCTCCCTGCTTGTCTGCTGCCACTTAAAAACTGTTATTGAAGTCTCCCTTTGAAGTTCTTTGTTTACAGCAAGTCAAGGAGGTTTGTTCAGATCTTTCCCTTTGTCCTTGCTTAAATAGTTAGCTTAAAGGTCTTTTATAGTCGTGATCATAGATGTGTTAGGTGTTCCCTCTTCTATGACTGCAATTATCAGTGAAATATTTTATGTTTTCTAAGTCATTTGAAATAAAATCTTTGAGGAAATAGGGTGTTCCCCGAATTTTAATTTCATTTTAAAAGTTGTTTTTGAAATCATTGTTCGCTTAAAGGTGTGATTTGTAGAATTCATGGTTAGCCCTGTCTATCAAAAAGCTCTTTATTGTTCAAATTGTGTTTTCAAACTCCCTTTTTTGAGGATTAAACTTCTCTTTCCAAATCATTGATGTCCATCTCATTCCAAAAACCAAAGGACCCTGTGGCCAAGTTAGATTTTCCCTCTAATATCCCATATCCATTGATAAGTATGTTATGACCTCTTTTGGACTCCATTTCCCAATGAACCAGATGTTTCCCCATTCTATATATCTTTCCTAGACCTTTCATGTTCTGTTGTGTCAATCCAACCAAACAAACAAACAAACACCTGCACTTAATAACTAGTCTAAAATCTATACTCTAAGCACACAAGATAAACCTTTGCAAACAAACATTTGAGAGATCCCTCTCTGAGAACAGGAGGACTAGATCCCGGGACTCTAAAGATTGGTTTTGATGTTGCCTTGTCTTTTGATTTTCCAAACTATCAAAACACAGGACACCAACAACACCCTTGAATTTTATTGACTCCATAGCCCAATAGCTTTGACAGACTCTCACTCCACCTATCCTACTTGACCATCTTACCCAACCAAAACAATAAACAAACCCTACACTTAGAAACTAGCCTAAAACCAAAACCCTAGAGAAAAACGAACACATCCTTTGCACCCAATAAAGAGATCCCTATCTGTGTCCAAGAAGGCTAGGTCCTAGGACTCCAAAGGATGGTTCCATGTTACCCTGTCATTTGGTCTACCAATCTGCCAAATCACGGGACACTAACATTCTGTGGATCACAATGGGACCTTCTGAGTAAATTCATGCTTAAACATCCCTTAAAAGATTCAGAAACCCTTGACTGATAGTATCTAGTGGTTTATCTACCACCTCATCGCCACACTAACATTCTGGTGATCACGGTGGGACCTTCTGAGTAAGTTCATTCTTAAACATCCCTGAAACGATTCAGAAACCCTTGACTGATAGTATCTGGTTGTTTATCTACAACCTCATTGCCACACTAACAACATATTTCACACAAAGCCACCATGACTTTCATAACCAACATATACCCACCCTGGATGTCCTACTGACTCCAGAGATTCCCGCATCAAAAATAGTTATGACTGCCTCCAAGCTGCTTTTTTATACTCCGAACTTGGGCCATTGAATTCCAATCATCGTTTTTCAGTCACCCCTCACCATCATGCCTATGTTAAACCCATCAAATTCGAGACCCTGGTCCCTTGTATTAGTAACTCTCTCGTTCAATTGAGGCTTCCTTTTTGTCGACTTCAACACCCATTCTCCAAAATGGAATGAGTACCTTGCATGTCCCTTCACCACAATAGGGGAATTCTTGGGTGGCACTGTGGCAATCATCATTTCCCACAGATGTCATTGATCCTCCTGACATTCAACTACGACACAATATTGCATGTCAAGATGGTATCTTACTTTAAAACCATTGCACTTTGCTAAAATTCGTCAAAGACCAGTTCCGTTATAAGCATCTCTTTTATCAATGCTTACATGGGAAGGTCCTAGTCATACACCCATGCGTACAATGAGAATTTATATACCATACCAATATTACACATGTGTGAAATACATTTCACCTATTGTCAAAGAAAAAAAAAACCTCGGAGGGTGTCAGCAATCGTCGTCATCAACCAAATCAACAGATCACTACCATATTAGTGACACAGACATAATTTTTTTTTTCAGATAGATTTTTTTAGCTAGCCAAAGCATCACGAGCATGGGAGATGCCTACCTCATAGATAAATTTTATTTATTGTATAATACTATTTCTTGCAGTGTTCCCACAGAACATGGTCACTCTTCTACACACTATAAGACGTTTCCAACTTTCAGTTGTAAGCAGGTCTCTCTCTCTCTCTCCACATAGTACACATAAAATAAACTATAATTTATTTTGGCTATACAGTTCTTCCTACACCTCACACATTAGGGGGAAAGAATTATCACTAGAAACTAAGACAAGAAAAGATGACATTATTAAATGTCAAGCGGACGGATTCATAGGGTTGAGGCACATTAGAGGATGTAAATTTTTTTAAAAATCTCTAAGGTCAAGAGGAAAAATCAAATTGCACACCAAATACTCAGGAAAAATGCGCCTTTTTGCTCATTTTTCTTCAATAAGCGCGCCTTTGCGTGACTTTCCCTCAAAAAGCCAAACGGTCCTGGGAGTGGTAGAAGTAACTTTCCAAGACCACTTGGAACACTCCAGGAGATGATCCCACACTTGAGGCCGTCCAAGGACAACCGCCTAAGCCACCTTGGGACCTCAAGGGAGCACACAAATGAATCAAATGGCACATAAAGGAATCAGCCCTCTCTCTTGGGTCACCATCCACCAATGTACCAAGAGAGGGAAGGAGAATTTGAATTCATCTATACAAGGCCACGAAGAGATGAAAAAAGGGAGAGAACATTATTATGCTGGCCAAATTTCCCATGACCAATCCAATATTTTGCAATCCAAAGCAGAAGTAGAGATAGGATTCGATTGTTGGCCATCCAAAAACTTCAATCCTTTGGAGTAGAGAAAGAGACCTTACACCAGTAACTAAAAGGTAAAAACGCCCTTGAACTGGGTCTTAGAACTCCATAGTTCTACTGGCCCTTTAGCAAGAGTGTAAACATAGTATCTTTCTTCATAAAAACAAGCAATAAGATGGGAATTTGATGCCAAAATGAGTATTATTGACATGTTTGACTCTTTATGAGATTTTGTGTTTATGTTTATTTTACTTGTGTTTTCTCTCTATATATGCATACTATATCATGATTTAGTGTGTTCAATGTTTTATAGCATGTTCACTAACCTGCCAACTCTTTTTTTCTGCCTATGACCAAGGCTTAGAGGCAACAACCACTTCTCTTAAGCAATTGTGGATTTGTACACTTATGCACCAAAACCAAAACCACAGTCGTAGCTTGTGAAAAGCCAATCTTGACGATAGAGTTATTCCGGACTTATTTATGAAAACACTCACAACATAAATTTCAAAATATGTGGCAATGAAAAACCCTCGCACTGATGAAAATTCCATCATTAAAGCCCAACAACTAGAGCTCATTTACACCCAATCTAGATATATCTACCATATCCTTCCAAATTCCCCATTCCTACAAACTTATAGAGAGTTACGAGACACGTTGAATATTGTTGATGGTCTGATAGGGTCCTTAGCCCAAAGTAAACAAACAATAGTTATTAGCACCCTGAATACTCTTATGATATTACACAGAATGTATCACAACTAGGGTACTATTATAGTCAACCTGCACCCTCTATGTCCATCTAGAGATCTGCTCAACGAAAAATATTGAGCTTCTCCCTCTGCCTCTAGAATCACTCGATTTGGAGAGATAAAAAATTTATTCCCCTCTCTCAAATAAATTGAATCTCCTCAAGAAACTCATCCTCTTGGAAAAGTGACAATGCTGCCCTTGGGAATTGCGATTTGCTACCCACACTGAGCAACAAAACTGCTTTCTTTCATTTCTGAGCTCTCCATTTGATCAATGTTTCTCTAATACCATGTGAAATTTCCAATACTTGAATCCTATTGCAACAAGCGGAAAATATTCTCCTAATTGTTAATTTAATTAAATAATTTATTTGTTGTGTCCTACGACAAACACTTAATAAATCACCGTACAATCTACACAAATAAAACTGTGAAAGAATAAAACATTAGAGGAAATGCTTGTTGGGAAAAATACTGAGAGGGGGGGGGGGGGGGGGTGAATCAGTATTTAGAGCTAACTGAAAATTTTTTTACTTTTCTTTTCTCAAAACCCATACGCTACTTTACAGAACAAAACTAGTGTATATACGCGGACATCCTTAAGGAAACTTGTGTATGATCAGAGCTCTTATTATGTATTTGATTCTTAAATCATTGCATCATTTATTCATCAGATGTTAAGCAGTAAGCATGTACAGTAAAAACAGAATAAACCATCACACATAAGCAACACACATGAACACCAGGATTTAAGGTGGAAACCCAAGTCAGGAGAAAACCATCGTTGCCGTCATCTCAGTCTTCAATATTTATTATAGAGAAAACATCTTACAACCATGTACTGGCGCAGACTCATACTAGCACGCAGGCACCCACCTGCAGAAGGCTACAAACTTCTCTCGTTTACCAGCCTCTCCTGGAAGGGAGCTACTACCCCCTGATATTAGCACCAACCTCTACTGGAAGAAAGCTTCCACTTTCATACTGAAGGCTTCAACCCTCAGATCCACTGTCGACCACGTTTCATCAATTTTCAAACTAGATCAAACAGCTTCAACACAACCCTTCATTAATCAACAAACATATTTTTCCCAGAACTTCAAATAGAAAAATGAGACCACTGTAGCCAGAATATCAGAGATAACCCAGACTTCAGAATAGATATGCAGATGTAAACTCAACCCAGAACATTCATTAATCAAATATCATACACTACTTATGTTTACTAAAACCGCGTGTATACGGGCTTCCCTTCTTACCAACCTGCGTATGCCTCTGTGCATAACATGGAGTGAATGCGCTACTTCTCTTCGCTAAAGTCGTGTGTATACGTGCTTATATGTGTAGAAACCTGCATATACTTCTGAGAACACTGATTTTTCAGAATGAGATCAAACTCAGGTTCAGATCTGAAATCAGATTTATGTTCAGACAATCTATCAATCATGCAGAACTGTTTAGACAGTTAATCTTCCTTCATTGAATCATCAACCAACAACCAACAACTTGATATTTCATCAACTTAATCAGTAGCATAATCATTATTCAAACAACCCAGATCTGTATGAATACATTATTGACAGATAGCAGCAAAACAGATCAAACATTTCATTCCACATACTTCAACAAAAACCTAGATTCCATACGCGCTTTTACTTCACTGAACCTGCATATATACGTGCTTTAATAAATACAAACTTGCGTATACATCTGCACACATTTCAGAGTTGAATTGATCTTCCATACACGCTTTTGCTGAAGACAACCCGCGTATATACGTGCTTTCTCTGCCACGAACCCTCGTATAGATCTACAGACATTATAGGGCATCACAATTCTTCAGACCAAATAAACAGATCAGATCTCACCCTTTACTTCAGAAAAGATTCACCAGATCACAGATCTAAACATTCCATAAACAGATCTATAAAATACATAGACATTTTAGATCTAGAGATCCCTCTTCATCATTTTCTTCATAGGTGCATTATGAATTCAGATCTATCAGCAAACTGTTACCCATTCCATGCAGATATACTTCAGAGTGAAGTATTCATTAAAACCCAGACACATGCACATACTTGAACTATGAGCTTCTTATCCTTATATAGATTTGGCCTTTATCAATACCATGAGTCAAAACCACTCAACCGCTGATGATATTCCTGGACGAGATCAAATAGATAATCAAGCGCTCAATACTTTAGGTCAATACCATGGTAATGTCTCCTGGTTTTATAAATTTAGAGTGCAAATAGGCATACGCTACTTGTCACATACATTTCCGTGTACATACGCGACTTCCCCTTTAGAAACCCGCCTATGCTTTGTGACATACCTTGTTCAACATTATTCTGGCACTTTCTGAATTCCTTTCTTCTGCTACTTCTGAACTGATCTGTAGATACATCAGATTTACATCATTAACAACTCATCAAGTCAGTTTCCATTCAATGACAACTTCATCAAGAAGGTTCCATCAAAGTCAACACATTGTATCACATTGCCAACAATCTCCTCCTTAACTCATCAAGTAGGTTTTCATCAAGGACAACTAATAGGTTTCCATCAAGAACAACTTCATCAAATAGGTTGCCATCAATTTTATCAAGTAGGTTTCCATCAAGGACAACACTCTACATCATATTTCCAACAATATCCCCCTTTGGACTTGATGGCAACCGTGATGGTGTTTGATCATCACAACAGATAGTTACATTGACTATAACCATTATTCAAACACCATGATACTCTCCCCCTATGACATCAAGGGCAAAGGGCGGATCAAAACCAAAACAAGGTTTTTCTTCTCATGTAGAAAGACGAGCTCTTATAGATCTGTTGTGCACTGAAGTTACCATGCTCCCCCTGAGTTCATGCTAAAAGTTCAAACATGTTTTTCAATGAAGTACATGACTATATGACCTTTCCTATCACCAAGGACTCATACTTACATCAATGATCCAACCAAGTGGATTTACATATGAGACTAAAGTACCCAACTAAGTGGGTTTACACATTTTGACTCAACTACCCAACCAAGTGGGTTTACAAATTTGAACAAGTCCTTACATGACTGAATATAACCATTTACATCATAGGTCTCAACATAACCTTTTCATCAAATTACAAATATGACTTTTTATAACCAATATCAAAAAGACCTCAAGAGAGAGATCAGATTTCAGAACCATCATAATGCTAACAATGCATTACACTCAGCAAGGCTAATGCTCCCCCTGAAACTTTGCATCCAATGCATCCTTTCCAAATGACCAAAGCTCCCCCTTAACTTGTGCATCCTGAACACTTTCAACAGCAAATCATCAAGGCATCTTCATTCAATATCAGAGAATGAAACAGAAATATAAGAGCTGAAACATCACCAGAGATACCCAACAGCACCACAGTTGTGCTGAAGAATGCCAACCCAGAAAAAATTTGTCAGCAACCACCCATACGTGGTTTTCTTTGTATAGAATCGCGTATATACACAAATTTCTTTCAGGAAAACTGCGTATTCAATTTAATCTTATACATTTAAGCAGATCTGATCTTCTGCATTGCAGAGACTACTCCCAACTTCTGTTTGAGATATTCAAATGCTTCCCTGGGTAGAGGTTTGGTAACATAAGTATCAAAGAACTTGTTCTTTGGAGGGAACATACTCCAACTTCACCTTTTGTTCAAGCACTTGTTCACGTAAGAAGTGATACTTGATGGGAATGTGCTTGGTCTTGGAATGCATAACAGGATTCTTTGAGATACTGATGGCACTTGTATTATCATACATAATGGAGATAGGAGGTGAACATTTGATTTGAAAGTCTTGCAAGGTTTGCATCATCCAAAGAAGTTGAGTGCAACATGATGCGGCAACCACATATTCTGCTTCTGCTGTAGATAAGGCAATAGAGTTTTTCTTCTTGTTGAACCAAGATACTAACCGAGGCCCCATATAGAATGCACCACCACTACTGCTTTTCCGATCATCAACGTTTCTAGCCCAATCTACATCAGTGTAAGCATGAAGAGTGAGATCAGCATTCTTTGGATACCATAGTCCAAAGTCTTGAGTTCCTTGTAGGTATTTGAATATTCTTTTGACAGCCTAAAGGTGAGACTCTTTTGGATTAGCTTGGAATTGTCCAACAATCCCAACTGCATGCATAATGTCTGGTCTAGTCCCAGTGAGATAAAGTAGACTTCCTATCATAGATCTATATTCTGGTTGATTTATCGTGGGAGAATCATCATGAGAACTGAGATTACATTTGGTTATCATTGGTGTACTTACAGGTTTGCACTCTTCCATGCCATATTTCTTCAGATTTTCTTGAGGTATTTTGCTTGTGATAAGAATTGCCATCTGAAGTTTGATGCACTTGCAAGCCAAGAAAGAATGTTAGTTCCCCAAGTAAAGACATTTCAAATTCTTGTTGCATAGCAGAAGAAAATTTCTGACTCATATATTCTTCATTACTTCCAAAAATGATATCATCAACATATACAACCACAATCAATAGTTTATCATTTTCAGTTTTTGTGTATAAATTGCTATCAGCAGACCCCTTTGAAAATCCTTGTTGATGGAGATATTTGTCAAGACGATAATACCAAGCCCTTGGAGCTTGTTTGAGACCATATAGAGCCTTTTTAAGTCTACAAACACGTTTTTCATCATTTCCCAAAATGAATCCTTCTGGTTGTTCTATATAAACTTCTTCTTCTAGATCACCATTGAGAAATGCATATTTAACATCCATTTGATAAACTTTGATTTGTTGGAAGCTTGAAAAAGCAAGAAAAATTCTTATGGCTTCAAGTCTAGCTACAGGAGCAAAAGTTTCTTCAAATTCTATACCTTCTTGTTGAGCATACCCCTTGCAAACAAGTCTAGCTTTGTTTCTTATAACCTCCCCATTCTCATTTAACTTGTTTTTGAATATCCATTTAGTTCCAATGACATTTTTGTCATGAGGTCTTGGTACTAATTCCCAAGTGTGATTCTTTTCAATTTGATCAAGTTCTTCATTCATGGCTTGAATCCAACATTCATCTTTGATAGCTTGATTGACATTGTGTGGTTCAATAGTGGATAGAAATGCCAAATAGCTAGAAGATCCCACAAGAGTCCTTCTTGTTTGTACACCTGATCCCTTATCTTCCAGAATTTGAGATTCTAGATGATTCTTTTGAACATATCTGGATGGAGATTTTTTAGATAAATCATCTTCAGATTCTTCATTGGGTTCACTGTCTATATCATTTCTATTTGATGTAGAAGGACATATGTCACCATCGTCTTCAACTGTTGTTTGTTTTTCTTCTTTTGGAGCTGCAGGAGACTCATCAATCACAACATCAATACATTCAACAATCTTCCGAAGTCTTTTATTGTAACATTTATATGCTCTACTCCTAGAGGAGTAACCAAGAAGTATTCCTTCATCTGCTCTAGGTTCAAACTTGCCAAGTTTTTCATATTTATTTTTGATAAAGCATTTGCTTCCAAAAACTCTAAAATGCTTCACAGAGGGAGAATTACCATACCAAAGTTCATATGGAGTTTTGTCACTATTTACATGAACATGTGCCTTGTTAAGAATGTTTACCGCTGTATGTGCTGCTTCTCCCCAAAATGTGTCAGGTGTTCCGAAATCATCAAGCATAGCTCTAGCCATTTGTTGAACTATTCTATTCATTCTTTCTGCTATGCCATTTTTTTGTGGAGTGCTAGCTACAGAGAACTGTCTTTTTATGCCATGTTGTTCAGAAAATTCAAGGAATTCATCCGAAGTATATTCTCCTCCTTGATCAGATCTAAGACATTTGATTTTTATATCTAATTCATTTTCAACCAGAGCCTTGAAGATCTGAAATTTCTCAAATGCTTCATCTGTGTGTTTAAGCAACCCAATCCAACACATTCTAGAGAAATCCTCAATAAATAAGATATAGTATTGTTCACCACGTGGTGAATTTTTCCTCACAGGTCCACATATGTCAGTATGAATGAGTTCAAGAGGCCTACTTGATGATCCTTCCTTGGAATTAGATTTCACTCTGGTCTGCTTACCGAATTGGCAAGATTTGCATATGATAGTTTCAGGTAGAGTAATATTGGGAAGACCACGAACAACTTTAAGTCTACTTGATTTGTTGATTTGAGAGAAGCTTCGATGCCCCAACCTTCTATGCCATAGCCAGTTTTCTGAAGATTTACTCAAGTAGCATTGTTCTTTGCAGTTATTCAATACATATAGGTTGCTTGGAGTTCTTTTTCCTTTTATAATTGTTTTACCTGTATCAAGATCACGAACCACACATTCTTTTGAACTAAAGACAACTTCAGTTCCTTGATCACACATTTGACTTACACTTAACAGGTTATGCCTTAATCCATCCACATACATGACATCATTAGCCTTCACCTTTTATTTTAGAAACACAGACCCTTTTCCTTTAATTACAGCAGGAGTATCATTTCCAAATGTAACTTTCTTTTCCCTTTTCTAGAGCACTATATGCAAGAAGTTTGTTTTTGTCACCTGTCATGTGTCTTGAGCATCCACTATCAATGTACCATTGATTTTCTTCACCTTCTGCAAATAACGCTATGCCACAATTTTCAACCTGTAATTCCTTCTTTTTTCATACTTTGGAACTTGAAGGAAAATGCTCCTTTGGCTAAACTTTTCTCCTGCATTCAGATTCTTCATTCCCAAAGTTATTGAAATAAGCACATTCAACTTCATTTAGAAGAGGAGAAAAGTTGTTATAGGTATTCTTCTTTGTTTCAATATCAATCCTTTTCTTTCTTGCTTCTCTAGTCATGATGGTTTTATATGCAACACATTGAACAACTTTATGACCAAAATTGTGACATAAGAAACATTGTCCATTGAAGAAGAAATTTCTGCGATCATGAAATCTTCTACTTGAATTTACCTATTGATTGTTGTTTCTTTGAAAGATATTCTTGTTGGTGTTCTTTAAATTGAGATGATCATGCTTTACCTGTAATTATTCTTTAATCCCTTGTTGAGTGGCAGAATGTTGTAAACCAGCTGTAGCTGCTTTTAGATAATTTGGTGTTGAAGCCTCAGAAGATTCTCCCGTATATCCAAGACCTGTCTTTATAAGAGGAGAACGTTGTACCTTGATAATCTCATCTAAGGTTTCAGATCCTTTAGAAAATCTAAGATTTAGAGTCTTTACTTTCTCAAATTCTTTTCTTAGACTTACCACTTCACATTCTAATTTCTCATTGTGTTTCTTCGCTTCTTCAAACTGCTTTTCCAGAGTCTCTATGGTTATTTTCCTTTCTTCTAAGAGTATTTTACTTTCTTCTAAGCGTATTTTGAGTTGATTGTTTTCTTCAAGAAAATCATTGTCCTCTAGAGCATCCACAAAAGTATCCTTTTCTTCTCTAGATTCAAATGACATGAGAAGTCTAAGATATTGTTCACATTCTTCCTCACTATCAGATAACCCATCACTGTCTTCATGAGTATAGTAACTTTTTCTAGTGTTAAACTGATTCTTATTCCTTCTTGCTACTTCCTTCCCTTTTGCAGGTGTTTCTTTATGAGGACACTTAGCAGCATAATGACCAACTCTTCCACACTCAAAAAATTTGAAAGGAAGCTTACCTCTGAACTGTCCTGTGCCAAGTTGGAGTTTCTTTACAAAATTTACCTCATCTTCTTCTGAGATATATCCTGATCCTTCTGCTTCTTGTACTTATTTCCCTTTTGTAGAAGCTCTGAAGATAGCCTCTTTGACTTCAGATGGTCCTCCTCTTCTCATTTCATATGCAGTTAGTATGCCATGAAGTTGCACCACAGTAAGATTTTGAAGATCCTGTTTTTCTTCAAGAGCAGAAACTTTTGACTCAAATTTTTTCGTTGGCGATCTTAAAATTTTCTCAACCAAAGTAGATTCAGTTATTTTTTCTCCCAGATTTCTCATACGATTTACAACATCATCAAGACGTAAAAAGGAACTGGCAATATTCTCATCACTATGCATCTTTAAATTTTCATATTCAATTCTGAGAGTTTGAAGTTTTGCACTTTTTACCTTTGCATCACCTTCATAACTTAGAATGATTTTGTCCCATATCTCCTTTTCTATATTTAGCTACATAACTTTGACAAATTCTGATTCAGTTAGACTTCCCGTTAGAGCATTGACTGCCTTTGCATTTGTTTCATAATTCTTCTTTTCAGTCGGATCTGTTGGTACTGCAACTGGATATTGTTGGGGCCCTTGTTTTTTATTATTTTTGAAATCATGGTTAGAACATTTTGAATTTTGACCTTTTGAGTTGCGGCATGAAGACACATGGCAATCGCGACCGCGTCGCAACTACCAGGAGTCGCGGAGCTATCAAGGTGGTGCGAAAGCATGAGATAGCTGAAGATAGAACACGCACAAGTGCAGATGAAGAAAACACATAGCAGAAGACAGAAAGCGGAACACGCAGATAGTAGGAGAGAAGCTGGGAGCATCTGAAGAAAAGACACAGAGGAACTGATAGTCGCGAGAGCAGGTGAATAAATAACAGTCACCCGGCTGGAAGAGGAGGATGCTGAAGAGGTTGCGAGGCTCGTGATAGGGGAAGACACATAGAGCGACTGTGGAAGAATCATGCATGACCTTCCTAGGGTTCCTCATCTTCTCTATTCTACCTTTCTGTTCCGAAAACCATCTGTATCAGATTTGTAAGCTATCGTTGAGAATGCCATGTAATCATGTGTTTGGCCAAGAGAATTAATACAATGGAAGGTTGATGTCTCGATAAGATGTTTACATGCCTGTAATGTGTTTATGCTAGTTTAAAATTTTATTTGCAAATGTCTGAATGCTTATTAAGTGATCTTGCGTATATAACTCTGTATATATAATCGATGCACTATCCTTCATGAGTTGCGACTTTGTTCCTTTCCATTGATCTCATCCCCTTCTGCATGTGGTTGTGGCACACCTCGGGTGAGACTCACTACTCTCCAGAGCAGGGTGAAAATGCCAGCGTGATCCTAGACTACATCGGACCCCTTTGTTGGCCACAACTCCTGAACCTGGGTCTTGTCCGCGAGACCTGACTTCTCGCCAACAGATATTGATATCCTCGTTCAAAAATGGCCCATACATCTGCTCCCATAGAGAGAAGATATGATCTCATCCTTATTTTCCATAAGATTAAATTTCTTCCGTTAAAGAGCGGAGGCTTGATAGATGTTGTTCCATCTTGATTGCTCATCTTGCTTGATCTTCCTTCTAGCGGCTAAGATTTTTCAGAAGGACCTGCTCTGATACCAATTGTTGGGAAAAATACTGAGAGGTGGGGGGGGGGGGGGTGAATCAGTATTTAGAGCTAACTGAAAAACTTTTTACTTTTCTTTTCTCAAAACCCATACGCTACTTTACAGAACAAAACTAGCGTATATACGCGGATATCCTTAAGGAAACTCGCGTATGCTCAGAGCTCTTATTATATATTTGATTCTTAAATAATTGCATCATTTATTCATCAGATGTTAAGCAGTAAGCATGTGTAGTAAAAACAGACTAAACCATCACACATAAGTAACACACATGAACACCAGGATTTAAGGTGGAAACCCAAGTCGGGAGAAAACCACCGCTGCCGTCGTCTTAGTCTTCAATATTTATTATAAAGAAAACATCTTACAACCATGTACTGGCACAGACTCATACCAGCACGTAGGCACCCACCTGCAGAAGGCTACAACCTTCTCTCGTTTACCAGCCTCTCCTGGAAGGGAGCTACAACCCCCTGCTGCTCTCGTTTACTAGCCTCTCCTGGAAGGGAGCTACTACCCCCTGCTATTAGCACCAGCCTCTACTGGAAGAAAGCTTCCACTTTCATACTGAAGGCTTCAACCCTTAGATCCACTACAGACCACGTTTCATCAATTTTCAAACTGGATCAAACAGCTTCAACACAACCCTTCATTAATCAACAAACATATTTTTCCCAGAACTTCAAACAGAACAGTGAGACCACAGTAGCCAGAATATCAGAGATAACCCACACTTCAGAATAGATATGCTGATGTAAACTCAACCCAGAACATTCATTAATCAAATATCATACGCTAATTTTGTTTACTAAAAACGCGTGTATACGCGCTTCCCTTCTTACCAACCTGCGTATGCCTCTGTGCATAACATGGAGTGAATACGCTACTTCTCTTCGCTGAAGTTGCGTGTATACGTGCTTATATGTGTAGCAACCTGCATATACTTCTGAGAACACTAATTTTTCAGAATGAGATCAAACTCAGGTTCAGATCTGAAATCAGATTTCTGTTCAGACAATCTATCAATCATGCAGAACTGTTTAGACAGTCAATCTTCCTTCATTGAATCATCAACCAACAACCAACCAATTGATCTTTCATCAACTTAATCAGCAACATAATCGTTATTCAAACAACCTAGATCTGTATGAATACATTATTGACAGATAGCAGCAAAATAGATCAAACATTTCATTCCACATACTTCAGCAAAAACCTAGATTCCATACGCGCTTTTACTTCACTGAACCTGCGTATATACACACTTTAATAAAGAAAAACCTGCGTTTTTTTTAAGACAACCCGCGTGTATACGTGCTTTCTCTGCCATGAACCCACGTATAGATCTACATACATTATAGGGCAGCGCAATTCTTCAGACCAGATAAACAGCTCAGATCTCACCCTTTACTTCAGCAAAGATTCGCCAGATCACAGATCTAAACATTCCATAAATAGATCTAGAAAATACATAGACATTTCAGATCTAGAGATCCCTCTTCATCATTTTCTTCATAGGTGCATTATGAATTTAGATCTATCATAAAACTGTTACCCATTCCATGCAGATATTCTTCAGAGTGAAGTATTCATTAAAACCCAGACACATGCACATACTTGCACTATGAGCTTCTTCTCCTTATATAGATTTGGCCTTTATCAATACCATGAGTCAAAACCACTCAACCGCTGATGGTATTCCTGGACAGGATCAAATAGATAATCAAGCGCTCAATACTTTGGGTCAATACCATGGTAATGTCCCTTGCTTTTATAAATTTAAAGCGCAAATAGGCATACGCTACTTGTCACGTACATTTCCGCGTACATACGCAACTTCCCCTTTAGAAACCCGCGTATGCTTTGTGACATACCTTGTTCAACATTATTCTAGCACTTTCTGAATTCCTTTCTTCTGCTACTTCTGAACTGATATGTAGATACATCATATTTACATCATTAACAACTCATCAAGTCAATTTCCATTCAAGGACAACTTCATCAATCAGGTTCCATCAAAGTCAACACATTGCATCACATTGACAACAATCTCCTCCTTAACTCATCAAGTAGGTTTTCGTCAAGGACAACTAATAGGTTTCCATCAAGGACAACACTCTGCATCATATTACCAACAATGCTACCACACACACATAAAATTAAGACAATTATTTTTGGATAAAAGCCCCTGGAAAAATCTAACTCAGAAAAACCGATGCAAAAACTAAAGATTTTATCATTATGCCATAGTGAGAAAACCTGAGTACAACTGGATGTTGAAATATTTCCAATCCTACAAAGAAAAATACGACAATATTTGGTCCACCACAATCTCCTGGTACAAGTAGCCTTTGAAAATACGGCCCTCTGACCCTTTGCGTCAGCCTCTTCGCTGCTCTACGTAGATGTATTGACATCTAGCCTTAGGCTGATCTCTGATGATGTCATTTTGCCTTCTTTTGGCTCCAAAGATGCTTCTCCTTCTCTCTGGGACTCATTCAAAGCCTTTGGAATTGAAAAAGTCTCTCTGTTTCATTAAATCAATTTTTCCTCTAGAGGCTAGTACGCTACCCAAACCCCAGCTTCTCTGTGGCTCTTCTACCTCTTTTAAAATGCACTCGCTCGATCTGGAATTCCTCCTCAAGCCTCACTATCTATGCCTCTCTCTCATTTCTTTGAATTATCTGACTCTCTCTTTGAAAACTAATTGTTGCTACTCTGGAAATCAATCTACAAAGAAATCGAACTCTCTAAATATATTCTAGATCACCTCATTGACTTCCTCTTATAATCCTCTATTGGAGCACCAACGACCAAGATTGAAACTTAATAAATGGCTAGGATCATCTTGGAGTCGATACATGTGAGTTTCTAGACTATTCTCGCCTTATCTCAATTAATATTGATTAATTAACCATATTCCCTAAGTTTATACTTAGGAAATATTAAAAAATTGGTTAATAATCTAATAGAGACACTTCTAGGCAGAATTTCTAGAAACGATTTATGGGTTTTGGAGATATAATGTATTTTAGCCTCTCCATAAAATTTTGTGGTTAGAACACATCTAATGCTACAAAAAACTAACATTATTGTACTTCTATTTGTTGATGGATGTATGTATTGATCATGCATATGTATCATGATTGTCCAATATTTGATGTATTGGTCAAGGAGAAACCCATGTTACGAACATTGTAAATTTTGTCCATGTCATGTATATGAACTTATTTCTTTATATGATTGATATAAAATTGGGATCATATAGTCATTGGTAGTGTTATTCATGCTTATGGAAAATATATGCGTATGTATAGCCATGAATTTTCTTAGGTGGATCATGGTAAGGTTATGGCGTTGATTAGAGTGATATCTTATAACTGAGCTCTTTTCTTCACATCAATAAATCAAATTTATAGTGTTGAACATTACAGGGGGGATACTTCTATCAGTTTGGTTCCACTCTTTTCCTTTAATTTCAAATGGCGAGAGAAGGTCTTGGTGTTTTGTAGGAGGTTGACATCAAGTCCAAAGGGGGCGATTATTGGAATTATGGATAATGTGGTGTACTTGATTTCAACCTAGATTACAACTTATCCATTATGTTATGGTGGATTTGTCACATTATGACATTGTTGGTATGCATGCGAAATTAATGTGCCTAGTTGAGTCATAGATAAAGGATGTTTCCTAATGATTAGGAAAGGTATTACATGTATCCTAATCATTATAGAGGTGTCTTCATGATTTCATATGTGTTGCAAATTATTACATTAGGTCTGGATTAGTTGCAGAAGGATGGACAAGGATTGGAACTACTTGAAGTTGAAGAAAACAAAGGAGACATAGGTGTTTTATTGTAGAAGTTTTATTGATGTTTTGAGGTATTATTGAAGTGTTATCAAATCTTGAAATTACCCCCAAGTGTTGGAAAAGGCATGCTAGAAGTAGGAGAAATTTTGGTAAAATTTTGATTGTGTTTTGACAACTTTCAGGGCATGGATAGAGAATAACATATGTTTCATTTCTTGGAGACCATTACCACCTATGGTAAGGCATTTTTTGTGTTCAAAAAGTGAGTTATAACATGATTTCCAATGGGAAGAAGTGCATTATTTCCTGTAAGTGCAAAAAAATAAAAACTTGGGGCTAAAACCCTGGTTTCTGCCTAATGTAATCTTCTATAATTTTGAGAAAGGTCCATTTGATCCTGTCAAAGTTTCATATCAAAAAATACATGGGATTTTCTATTGTTATTGGAAAGGAAGACAAGTTATAAAAGGAGAAGAATATGGATTAGTTCAGTGTCCATTTCCTGAGTTGTCTGTGTTTTATTTCGAATAGATGTGTGTTAGGGCACATGAGGAGGCTCAAATTTATCCCTCAATGATAGGTATGAAAGAGATATAAATGATATATTTAATGTGTGGCTTATTAATTAAAGACATACTGGTTTTATTAACATTTGAAGGACCTAACATCATGTTCTTATTGTAGATATAATTATGAGGATGCAAAAAAGAAAGAGATTTTATAAGACATAGAATGTGTCTTTGAATTTCTGAATTGCAGAGATTTGTTTCATCTATTGAATGATGCATATGAAAGAGAATCTGTGCATAAAATCGAAGTGATTGCAGGATTTTTGACCGAATATCTCCATTGTATAATTAGAGAAGGGTTTACAGTGACCTAGGGCAGAGATCAATTTATGCAGTAGTATGGTCACACATTTATTTGCAGAGATATTAAACCCAACATACTTCAACCCTTATTTTCACCATTTTTTCATTTAATTATTATAGATATTTGGGTATTGTTGGAAAAATATAACAATGTTGTCTTCGATATGATTTTGTTGCAGAGACATACGATTTTGTTGCGGAGAATAGGGTTGTGTGCTAGTGCAAGACAAAGTTTTTATCTTGTTGCGTTATGCATAGATATGATTTAAGGAGTTGATTGATCACGCTTTCTTTCTATGACAAAAGTGTATGAATTGCATTTAAATATAGTTGAAATCCTAATGAGTTCTATGATGGAATTTTACAGAATTTTGACAAAGTTTTGATTGACAAAAGTTGTATGCAAGACAATGGACAAAGGCTCATAGAGCTGATGTGAATAATGTTGTTGTTTGTCTTTTGTATTCATGGTTTCCTATTGATTATGCTACATGAGTTATTTTTTGCATGTATTGAATATTGGAGGGTTTTGTAGTGAAAGAGTCTTGATTTGTCTACATGTTGCTTGGTTAGGATTTGAGCATAATGCATATGATTCAGTGATCAACTTACATAATGGATTTTCCATGTTTTCTTGATGAACTAGTATGTTTGATGATCAATACTTAATCATAATGAATGAATATACTAGAAGCGACTTGAATTTTGTACACAGAGATCAACATAGACCTATGTTGCAAATATTTGTGATAGGTGTTAAATGTAGAACAATGTGTATCATGGCTGTTTCGTAGGGGTTGCCTTATTGAGTTGATTGAGTTTGAGATCAATATACAATGAGAAAATGGTAGTGTTATGAGTGATTTACTATGCATGATACTTATAGAGGATTTATTGTTGGTTCATGAGATGGTTTGGAAGAGACTTCTATGGTTGCTATTGCTATGAATTTATGATGTGTCTAGTTGTTTTTGCTATTGACATTACATATTGTATATTCAGAGAGTGTCTTGAATTGAATGAATTGATGTAATTATGAGTAAATTAGATTATTTGGGGATAACTTTTGAGTTATGGTTGCACTGAGTTAGTGACTAGTTAATGAGGAATGGGTATGTTGATGACTAATTTGGGTAGAGTGTAAGGTTTGGAACTTGATGAGAAATTTTCTTGACTTGGTTGATGAGAAAAGAATATGATTTGGTATCTAGCTTATTATTGAACAAAGATTTGGGTCTAGTGTTTGATAGTGTTGGTTGATTAGTGAGTAATTTCAGAGAGTTTATTGGTTTATTTGTTTGATCAATGATTTGGTTGCAGAAGGGTAATAATTGGTATCTAAATATTCAATGTTTGGTTTAACATAAGTGTATTGGTATTCAATAACTGAGAAAAATGGTTGATTATGGGTCCAATTTTCAAATTTGATGAAATGTGGCCTACAAGTTCTGATGGTGTATTTTAAATAAGTGGATTTAGTGTGAAATATTTTTAAACATGGTACACATAGTTTCTGAGGGTTGGAGCCTTCATTGAGGGAGTAGGAGCTTCCTTCATGTAGGATCTATTAAAATTGATCAGCGAGTAGCAACTTCCTTCTAGAAAGAGCTAGAGAATTTGTGGAGGTTGTAGCCTCCTGCAGGTAGGAACCTACTTACTGGTAAGAGTCTGCACCAGTACAAGATGTAAAATTTTATTTATAATAAGAAATAAGACAAAGGCAACAATAATGGTGGTTCTCTCTCAAATTGGGTTTCCACCTAAAAATCTAGTGTCCCCATATATTGATGTGTTGTATTCTATGGTTTACATGTTATTTTCTACTCATAGTTTACTAAATATTATCATATCAATAATACATTGCTTTTGTAATGAAATAATGGAGAAAATGAATTTGAAAATAAAAAGTATAAATTAAGTTAAAATTGATTGCATGAAATATTGATTCAACACCCACTTCTCAGTATTTCTAACACAAAGTTGCATCATCAAGATTAAATGATTTCTTGGTTAGGAAGGTTTCCTTGAGTTAGAAGGTGAACAAAAAATGCATAAACACAAATTTTTGAGCATATGGATGACCACCTAATGCGCCAGACTGGAAGATCACATCGCATGAGAAATTGGTCGATCAAACTAGAAGATAACTCTTGTTCTAACAATTTATCATTACGTGGAGTTTGAAGGTGATAAATTTAATCAACAAGAAATAATGGAATTGAATTAGAAAAGCTTGGATCTAAAGTAGAGGACGTGTTAAAATTAAATCTTCTCATGGTTTTATCTTCTCATAGAAAATCATGAGAAGCATGTTTCCTATTATCATTTAAATATTTATATGACATTTGAAAAATCAAGTTATTATATTTTTCTTGACATCTATATTACTTTATAAATCCTAGAAGATAAGTATTAAGGTTATTGTATGTTCTTTCATCTAGACTAGAATTATATGGACCATCTCAGATTATATTTAATTAAATCTTATAAATATTCGTACCTCGAGTTTACATACCTTGAACTTCTTTGATTGAGAGATCAATGTTCCATAATAATTGATTCTCTCCTTGGAATCTATAAACACAATGTTATATGACTAAAACATAGAAATAGCAACACTTGAGTTAGAAGTTGTTCTTAAATTTTTGAATATTGTAGAGAAGGATTACAAGAAAAGAGTTGCTACAAGACTTCATATAGAGTACTCCTTACATTGTCATGAACGAATTATTTTTTGCTGATTGAATTTAGACCTCGTAACACGTCTTATTTTCATATTTCTGGTGATATGAAAATGGGTTGGATAACTTTTTATTCTTTTCAATAACCTCCCACTCAGTTAAATAAATAAAAGATCTAGCTTATACTTGACATTTTGCAGAATTTATGCTTGATATTGTGTATGATTTTTTAACTGTTTAAGTGTCCTAAGTCCATTTTATCTTGCTGAAATTAAACATGTGTAACAGAAATATAATTCAACAAATAAACATCCACACATAACAACAAATTTAATCTAGGAGTTCACCCAAATATCGTGGGCTAAGTCTCCTTGAGCTCTTGTCATATTGACTAGGCTCTTTCGGATTATGGAAAATTTTCTTTTAAAAGTTCCAAACTTATCTCAAATAGTTATTGAAATAAAACAAAGGGCTTATAATACCATCTATATCCCTGTCATGGTTTTCCTCACTCTACAAATAGATCTAGGCTCCCTTAAACTTGATTCCTTCTGTCGGTGCACTTGAGCTACCCTGAGCTTCTCTATGGCACTAACTCCTTCAGAAGTATTTTACTATCCCTTAAACCTCACCTAATATCTCCAAAACACATCAGACACCAAAATTATACTGATCGTTTTCTTAAAATGAGCACTGCATCCCCAAACTAGGCCTTCCTCCACGGTTTGCCCTAGGATGCCCAAAAATTCCCTGTATCTTCTCGAGATCTAGAAGACTTAAAATGGCTCTTAAAATCCTTTCATTGGATTAATAATGCCAAAAATAGTTAGAATAGACTATTGGTTCACTGAAACTAGCCTCCGACTGCTCCAATTTTTCCTCCAACACCTGTCGGCACCACTAGCACTAGGGTCACGGAAAACTTCTTTGATGGGTTATCGACCTCTAGAAGTCCTAAAAATCTTCTAAAACCTCCTTCAATGGATTCATAATGCTCATTACAGTCATAAATTACTATTTTTTTGTTGAATAAGGCCTCTAGATGCCCTGGCTAGGCCCCGAACTGTTGATGGAAAAATTTGACACTAGTGGCCCCTAGAACTTCACTAAAGCATATCAGATTTCAAAATTCCTATACAAGCTCTGAAAACAACAACATTAGTTCCATAAAATATGAAACATCCAAAATTGATTATTTGATTTTTGATTAAGGCCTCTAGCTACACTGGCTAAGCCTCAAACTGTTTCTACTCCTTGGTGGCCCTAGTGGCCCCTTGAACTTCACTGAAGCAAAAACCTGCTCAGAAGTCCTCTAATGGATCTAAAACCCTTAAAAATGAGTATGGAATGTTGGATATTTTCTAAATTAACTATTGGCACTCCAAAATTGGTCGAATCTAGCTCAAGATAAAGCCTAAACTCAATTTGTCCGGTGTCCCAGAGAAATCCTCCACTAATTTTGGAGGAACTGCACATAACTGCAGTTAAGTTTGGCATCTCCGCCATTTTTGGGTCACCCGCTAGAAATACCGTCATACCTTACTGTGGAATTTAATGTTTAGGGTAGGGCTGGGCACATGCCCCAAGCCCTGCGGTCTTCTAACCGCACTTGTCGGCATGAACTATTGCATATACCGCGCATTTAAAACGGTCATGTGAACACGTTTCAGCAAGCCCAAAACCATCGGGGTAAACGTTAACCACCACATTAATCTTCTGTCAACATCCCTGCATGTTAACATGTTCAATGGTGCAACCGTTTTCAGAACGGGCTTAGCCCACGGTTTTTGCTGGCATAGTCATATGGGAGGGGCTGGTCCTCCAAACCACCATTTATGAAACCATTACACATTAATAAAAATGTGAAGGCTTATAGTGTTAAGTAACACCATAGCTCAGACGGTATGGGCACATGCTTGCGAGTAGGAGTTATAGGGTTCGACCCCCTGCCGCACCAAAAAATTTTGCTATACAGTCCTGGGGACATGTGGCGGCCTCAGGGTTGGCCACATGTCACCCTATAATTGGCCAACTTCAGTCACGTACAGTCCATCAATCGATAAGATCATGCCACGTATCAAGAGCTGATTGGATCGAATGGAATATTTTGGGGAATATTCCAAGGAATATTCCAGGAATATTCTGTGGAATAGTCTCTTTTTAATTTTCCCAAATCCAAGTCAAACTTGGTCAAAGTCCAAATTTTGTAGTTTACTAGACTTTTCAAACTGCGATAACTTCTTCATATGGTGTCGGTTTTTCGAACCGTTCATGGAACTAGAATTAGGAAGAGAAGATCTATCTAGTCACTCAAGTTCGGCACACTTCCAAACACTTTGAATTTTGAGCTATCACTTAGGTCCATGATCCAGTTCTGATCACACCTCCCCACTAGGAATCTTTTGGACCCCAAAATACTAATACACTGATCTGTATAGTAGATAATAGTACAACACCCTCTTCTTTTCAGCCTCCATACACTTGCCTTGCATGGATAGTTCCTTTGAAGCACAACTCAAAGGTAATCAACACTTTGCTTCTTGGATGTGCTTATCCTCTTGTCAAGAAATGTCTTCCTTGTGCTCACTCAGAAAATTTCTAGCGTGAAATTTATAGAAGGTAGCTGAACATTTCTTCCTTAATCATCAATCCAAGGTGGCTCAAACAAACGCGAGATTACAGCATAATACATGCATACTTAACTAAAATTTTCACATGTACAAATGAAAGTATGTCTTACTATGTCAAGATGTCAAACCACTTCTTACCAAGCCACTTCCATGGTGACTTTTTTTGTTGCAAATATTCTTCATGTGAAACATTTGTTCTCACATCAATGATGGAATCCTTGGTTACACTTTCGCCAGTATTTCTATCATCTTGCCTCAAATGCTTGGGACGAATAGTTGGATGCAATGTCCAACAATGGGAAACAACATGTCCCCTCTTCCGACAATGTGTGCAAGTCTTTTGCACCTTCTTTGAAAATTTCCTTTTCCTCAACTACTTCCTGTATGCCTTCACCCTCTTCCAACATCTTGAAACATCATGGTTAAACATACCACAATATGCACAACAACTCTTTCTTCCATTCAAGCATGCAAAATTGTCATGCCTTGCAGAAACATAATCAACTTGACTATGGGAAGAATTATACCTCGTATTTTGCTTTGCATGTCCATCCTTTTTGCCTTCTTGAGGAGATGAACTAGTAGAGGTTTCATCTTTCCTTTGCAGACTAACATCAGTGTTCTTGTCTTGAAAATTATCCGAACTCTCATGCTCGCCATAAGCTGCATGTCTACAATATTCTTGCTGCAACATAGGCTTCAAACAATGGCAATAAATTTAAAAAAAAAATGACATGTTTGTGGTTTAGAACTTGCAAAACAAGTTCTCTTTGAAGTTTTCTCACATGCCTTGATGGCTTTGGAGTTTTCTCCATTAGATTGAACATAACCAAGACCAAATTTCTTAGGTCGTTCCTCAACCAAAATGGTATCAATCATGCCTTGTGCATGCTTTCCTAAACCATTTCCTTCATAGCCCATTTTAAACATTAACTTGGACCCTATACCTCTAGTGTGCTTTTCAAATGAACCAACACATCTATCTGAAGAGGAAATTGAAGACAAATTTGAGTGAATTACCTCTACTTCACGCATGTTCTTGGTAAAAGCCTCTCGGGCTTGATGGAGTTGCATCTCCATCTCATGCATTCTTTGAAGAATTTCTTATTTCTCTTGTTTCATAGCAAACAAATGCTCATTAATTCTAGTGCTTTCTCTTCTATCTTCAAACAGAATTTGCACCATGTCCTTTAGGATGTAGAAGTCTCGCTTCATGTCTTCATTGAAGAATCTTGTGAAGGAGGAGGATTTTGAAACCTCACTTGATGAATTTTTCATTATGAAAATGAACAAAATAACTTCAACAAAATTCCAAAGCTTTCAAAAAAAATTGACAAATATTTTGAACAAAATGGCTGTAGAGTCAAGCTCTTCTTCAAGCAGCCTTTACAAACACTCTCTTGTGCTTCAAGGGTTGTCTTGAGGTCCTTTGGGTAAGGAAGATACCTTCAGCCCTTTATTCCTTCTTCTCCTCTCCTAGACTTAGCTATCAGTAGCTTTCCCTTCACCTCTAGCAAACTCAAGCAAAAATTAGTTTGCAAACAGTCAAACAATCAAATTCTTTGCACTGTTTAAACACCTTTCAAGCCAAACAAGAAAGTTATTTCTCTGTCAATTAAGAAACCAAGTGCTCTGATACCATCCTGATATGAAAATGGGTTGGATAAATTGTTATGTTTTTCAAGAACCTCCCACTTAGTTAAACAAATAAACTATCTAGCTTATACTTGACATTTTGTGGAATTTATGCTTGAAATAGGTGTATGATTTTTTAACTATTTAAGTGTCTTAAGTCCATTTTTTCTTGCTGAAATTAAACATGTGTAACAGAAATATAATGCAGCAAATAAACATCCACACATAACATAAAATTTAATCTAGGAGTTTACTCGAATATCATGGGCTACGTCTCCTTGAGCTCTTGTCATCTTAACTAGGCTCTTTGGGACTATGGCAAAGTTTCTTTTAAAATTTCCACACTTAACTCCAATGGTTACTGAACTGAACCAAAGGGCTTAGAATACCAGCTATATCCCTATCATGGTTGTCCTCACTCTGCAAACAGATCTAGGCTCCCTTGGACTTGATTCCTTCTGTCGGTGAACTTGAGCTACCCTAAGCTTCTCTATGGCACTAACTCCTTCAATTCTTTAATATCCCTGAAACTTCACCTACTGTCTCCAACATAGAACAAACACCATAATTATACTGATCGTTTGCTCAAAATGAGCACTACATCCCCAAACTAGGCCTTCCTCCACGATTTTCCCTAGGCTGCCCAAAACTTCCCTGTAGCTTATCAAGCTCTAGAAGTCTTAAAATGGCTCTAAAAATCCCTTCATTGGATTTATAATGTCAAAAATAGTCATAATAGATTATTGGTTCACTGAAATTAGCCTCCGGCTGCTCTGGCTTTTCCTCCAACACATGTCGACACCCCTTGGCACTAGGGTCACTGAAACCTTATCTGATGGGTTATCGACCTCTAGAAGTCCTCAAAATATTTTGAAACCTCCATAAATGGATTTTTAATTCTCATGATAGTCATAAATTACTATTTTTTCACTGAATAAGGCCTCTAGCTACCTTGGCTAGGCCCCGAACTGCTACTGGAAAAAGCTGGCACTAGTAGCCCCTGAAACTTCACTGAAGCATCTAGACCTTCAAAAGTCCTCTACAGGCTCTTAAAACCATACCATTATTTCCATAACATCTGAAACGTCCAAAATTTACTATTGGATTTATGATTAAGGCCTCTAGCTACACTGGCTAAGCCTCAAACTGTTGTTACCCCCTAGTGGCCCTAGTGACCCCTTGAACTTCACTGAAGCAAAAAATTTCTCAAAAGTCCTCTAATGGCTCTAAAACCCTCACCAATGAGTCTAAAATGTTGGATATAGTCGAAATTGACTATTTTCACTCCAAAATTGGTCGAATCTAGCTCAAGATAGAGCCTAAACTCAATTTGTCCATTGTCCCATACAAATCCTCCATGAATTTTGGAGGAACTGCACATAACTTCAGTTAAGTTTGACATCTCCGAAATTTTTGGGGCGCTTGCCAGAAATACCGCCATACCTAACCATGGAATTCAATGTTTAGGGTAGGGCTGGGCACATGCACCAAGCCATGCAGGTGGTAGGGCTAGCCCCTCCAAACTGCCATTTATGAAATCATTACACATTAATAAAAATGTGAAGGCTTATAGTGTTAACTAACACCATAGCTGATACGGTTTGGGTGCGTTACCGCGGGCAGGAGGTCAAAGGTTCGACCCCCGACTGCACCAACAAATTTTTCTATATGGTCCTGCGGACACGTGGTGGCCTCAGGTTTGTCCACATGTTGCCCTATAATTAGCCAACTTCAATCACATACAATCCATCAATCGATAAGATCACGCCACTTGTCAAGAGATAATTGGTCTGAATGGAATATTATGGGGAATATTCCAAGAATATTCTATGAATATTCCTTGGAATATTCTCTTTTTAATTTTCCTAAATCGAAGTCAAACTTTGTCAAAGTCCAAATTTTGTAGTTTACTGAACTTTTCAAACTGCGATAAATTCTTCATATGGTGTCGGTTTTTTGAACCGTTCAGGGTGTCAGAATTAGGAAGATGAGATCTATCTGGTCACTCAGGTTCATAACACTTCCTAACACTTTGAATTTTGAGCTATCACTTAGGTCCATGATCCAGTTCTGATCATCTGGGTTGGATTGTTTTAGTATTATTCAATATATATAGATGCAATAATTATTGTTTTCCTCATATTTGTGTCGGTTCCTTCCTGTGTTTCTTTCTATGTAGACTCAGATATATATCAAATAACTAGGACCTTATTATGCAAAAACTTAGAAATTCAGGATCACACACATCTTAATTTGTAACTTTCTCTAAAGATTACTCATATTGTATGTATCAAATAATGATCTTTCCTTTTCGTGCTTCTTAGAAAGTTCATATTACCATTATAACTAGGATCTCCTCAGACTTATGCATGAGATTTGAATCACAACACAATAAGTTTAGATAAGATTCAAACTTCACTAAAGGTCCTTGCATTATTCCATAGATATGATACTCAAATTTCCGAGGAGATGACATTCATATTTCCACAGAGATGACAATTTGAACCTTTATGCTTCATCACAGAGATGTGGTGGCTTCATCAAAAATATATTCAAATTTCCTCGTACTCTTTAATGATTGATCTTCAATGGATTCCCAACTCTGATATCATGTTGATAAATCCAAAGTGTGGCAAGTTAATCTATTTCTCTTATTATGACGTTTTCTTGTGATGTTTCATTCTTATTATTCTTACTTTTGATTTATCGTTTGTTATCATCAAGACTAATTCCAAGCAAAAAATAAAATAGGAAATGAGATGTAGGCACACAGCGATGGAAAAACCATACTATAAGGGAAAACCCAGTTAAAATTATTCCTTCATTAGATTCAAAACAAGATGAGATGACCACGACCTTCACAACCTATACTAGAGACTTCCTCCATCAGGTGAACCTTGCATTTTCTTATTCAGTTGTTTGATACCTCATATCATTGATATATCTCCACATGAAACTGTAACGAGTTCCTTTTCTTCAATGAGTTGTAGACCGAATGATATTCTTTATTGAACTTGTATTAATTCAGTCCATAGACATGTCACTTGTTTGACCTTATCATTGTTTTATCCCTTGTACATATCACTACTTATCAATTCTCTATCCCATGTATATATCACTGCGTGACCATATCAATGCTTCAACCTATGTATATATCATTGCTCTGATCATACACATGTCAATGAGCCTGAATTATTCTATAGCGAAGTTATGACTGTGACTGTAACGTAAATAAAAATATGTGAACCCAATGTCTGAAATTTATCCAATTTTATTTTCATGTGGTATATCGAAACCCATAACTATGGCATCTGAATCTCCTTCTAAAATTTTCCACCGAACCTTCAATTCGCATTTACTTCTGTGATCTCACTCTGAACCTAATCGAACTTGTCTTCATATACTTCGTGCGAAGTCCTTACACTCATATATATAGTTGATTTCATTTGAAATAGCATGACATGAGTTCTTGAAGATATGTGTCTCTATAAAATGTTAGGCTGACTTGTAGGTCATCTTAATGATGACTTATTTGAGGCCAACAACAAGGAGACTTTGATGGAGGAGTCTTTGACCAAACAAGAATTGACTTTAGCTTTAAAAAACAATCCTAAATCCTAAATGGAGGCTAGACTTAAGACAATTCACCCAAACATGAAACTCATTATTTAAAAAGTCAATTAAGTTAATAATATATTTTCTTTCTTTCTTTTTAACAAATATATTATATTTTGACTCAAATAGAATTTATGAAGACCAAACTTAGTTACATTCTTCAACAGATTTAAGACTATGTTTTAGTATAATCACTTGCTTGTTCACTATATTGTGAATGTATTCATGAGTTAACTTGTTGATGTAAGTTCGACTGCACTCAAGCTCGAGAGGAGGGCCCCCTGAATAGTTTGTGAGCCTATGATTTCTTTTTCATTTATTTTATAGAACATTAATTTCATTCTACTTTGATTTTTGAATTGTTTTTATTGATTCATTTCACTCCATTAAGAATTAGTCTCTTAATCTATTATGCAGTAGGATGAGCACTTATTTAAAAGATATAAACACTAAAAATATTTCCTTTCTCCGTGGTTTACCTAAATTGATAGCTTATCCCCAAATTTAATGTTACTTTGGATTGTTTCTAGTTGAAATGATACACACTAGTAATCTTAGTAAGACTTGAATTTCGTGTCCAAGTTTATTTTAGTTTAATATTTCGAATTGATGATTAGCATAGACTTCTATTATATTCATTACCATAATGTTTCAATTTTTCTTAATGTAGCATTTCCATTCTGCCCATTTTCATAGAATTTCAATTCTTCTCATTAGTATTATATTTTGAATTCATTCATTAAAATAGGATTTCAACTCTTTTTAATATCATAAGATTTGATATTTCATTATGCCCTCTAGAATAGAATTAAAATTCAATTTCTAGCATAATTATTTTTCATTCTTCACTTAGCATAAATTCTTTCAAAAGTCTTCAATAAAGAACGTCTATGTTCATTTAACAAGAATCGACTTTGAGTAATTGCATTTTACAATTTGATTCAAAATTAGAACATTTAATCAGAACTAATCCTCCTAGCACATATAGTGCACATACAGTTCACAAGTACAAGAACCTTAGTTTGATAATTTAATGAAGCAATTTAACTATCAATTAAATTATCCAAAAATTTACATAACAATTCATAACACTTTCCAAGTGAACTATCCTTGGAGAGGGGGGGCGAGGCGGGGGGGGGGGGGGGGGGAGGGGGGGGTTTGGTGGGGTGGAGGGCTAATGAATACATTCTAAATACTAGTCTAAAGTAGAATTTAAAACATTACATACAAGTATTATCACGGAAAATATTACTTTTATTTTGGTAGTCATTGTATGATATTATAGCAAAGTAACTAACCAACTACGAGTTGTTGGTTATAATATACCTTAGGCCATTTCAAAATCTTAAAGGAATGGTTACTATTGTTATCTCTTCCTATAATTTTCTTAAATAAAAATGATATTGCTTTTATTACTTAAACAAATGAAGGCTAATGTAAGCAAACATTTCTAGGTTTCTCTCTATACATCCACAAGGTGAAATGAACATAGCAGTAATGATCATAGTGATAAAAGAATTACAAAAATCACAACCATATAGTTGATTATTGTAGTTAAAATTAATGTAAACAAAATAGAAAATTGAATTACACAATTACTATACTAAAATAAAAACACAGATAAACTAACTAAAAAAAAAAGTTGGTAAAATAATTTAATAGATGATGCAAGTGTAGAGAAATATAGGGGTAGCTAGATTAGGTGATTTATCTTACTTCGATAATTTCTTGTAATGTGTTTTTACTTAATTTGATTATATTTTTCTTTCACTTTATTATCATTAGTATACTTATCATCAAAAAAATACCAAACAATATGGAATGATGAAACAAGAGGACAAAATATATAGGTTATCAGCTAGGGCCAAAACCTCTCATCTTGAGAGGAAAAACCCACAAGAAATATTCTCTTCTTATATAACTTCAAATGATGAATTCTAAAACCTATGACCCTTGACCAAGACCCATGTAAGACCAAGTCAAACTTCTCCTTTGAATAAATTTCTTGTGGCAAAATCGACCCGAGTCAAACCAACTTCACATTTGTTGCAACTCTCTTCTTCGACCTCAACTTTGGACTTGCAATTTATGAATGCAATTTTGGCTACTGCAAAAACCCTAGTTTCTACATGTGTGGGAGAATACAATTTTTTTACCCTTCCCTCTTCTTCCCTTGAGATAGCTTCTTATCTTAGGTACCTTGTCTTGCAAGGGAGACTTATTTTTGAGACAAATCTTGGTTGCCTAGTGTGACTACAATTCAATACTTGATGTAGAAAGAGTGATGCCCTAACTTCACACGTGTGAGGAAATAAATCCCAAAAAAATCCTTGAAATACTTCAATTTTTCTCTCTTCTTGTCTCCTCCTTCCTCGCTTGATATAATACTTCTTCTTGCCTTTTGATTGAACTTATTGTTTCCTGATGGATGTCTTTTGAATAAGGTCAAGTGCTTCTATTTATAGGCTTCTTAGAGTTCCCTAATAGGCCAACTTGTTCCTCTTGGTAGGTCAACTAGTAATCTTTTGGAGGCCGACATGTTGTAGCACTATGACAAGGTCTTGGAGGGTCTTTGAATCTAATTTGATTTAAATAAATTTTTCTTTTCAATTGAAACATGTCCAAAAGGGTCTTCCATACATGAAAATGACTCTTATGACTTGCTGAATCAAAGAAAATTCCTAGAAGCACTCAATGGGTGCTTGACCTATAAATAAAATAACCTTGAGAATGAAACCCATGTCTCAAGAATAATAATAATTTTTATTTTTCTATTTACATCAAATACATAAAATAATGATTACATATGTCATTATAAAAACTAAACCTAGTTACATATTTCAACACTCCCTCTTAACTAGGGAGGTATTCATCATCCATACAAGGTACTTAGACATTCTCAATCTAAATTATTCTCATAAGAAGAGTTAGATTGGTAAGCCATCTCATAAGCTATATTATTACCCTATACCAGTGCATATCGTCATACCAACCAACATTTTCACATATCAATGCCTTGACTAACAGCTCTATCTCTCCACAAGATCAGAGCACAATGTTGGTGAGAACAATGATTGATATACACCATCATCATTGTCTCTCAAGGCACATGCCCCACCTGAGTGTTCAAAGGATATGTCATTTTAGGAAAATTATTGTCTTGGAATAACACATCCTCAAGTAATTTCCTCTTCGACTATTCTTTCCTATTAGATGCCCTACCACATCCTCAAAGAGTGTCAAAATAAATCTCAGATTCTTACCCATTCCTCCCTTATTTCTTCATACCATCAATACAAGAATTTTGTGTCTATCTCTCCCTATCAATGAGGGAGGATATACTCATTCCTATAAAGTAATATACTCAAGCTTCCTCTTAACTAGGGACTTGCCCAATCTCCCTCTAACTAGGGACTTATTTTCAACAACAACTGTATGCTCTTTGGTGGAGATCATGTTACTATCAGCTACTAGTAGGGATCCTCCTTCCATTGCCATGAACTTCAACCTCTTCATCATGACGCCTTCATTTTATTATATTTTATTTGTAAGGTGTCCTTCATCTATAACTTTTCTTTCAATGAACCATAGTGATGAATCAATATTCATTTCATCCTTCTTTTCATTGAAAAGTGATCTTCCAGTCCACATCTATATTTTCTTCTTATAGATACCTCTTCTAGGTCATGTTTATTTCAGGATATTCCATCCATTTCCATGATAACTAGTTTTTGGTGACATCTACAACTCTCTTTTGGTAGCCCTATTTCAACCCAACCACATGTTGTTAAAAAATCAAAATGAACATCAAATCAAAGTTCCCTTTTATGATGGCCTTTCATCATGACATCTGATTCTTGCAACATCATCATCCTGCACATTCATCAACACATATCCAATACTTTAGATTTCAAGGGTATCCATTCTTTATAGAATTTATCAATATCTCCACATCTTATCTATGGAGATGACATAGATAATTCTTCTATTTATCAGATGTTGATTACTTACCTTATCTTACATGACTATGAAATGTTCTTCCTGTATTCACAAATTGCTTTTCTATGAATTTCTATACATAGTTCCTTGATCTTATCAACCACCTCATATTCCATATGAGGTCATATTATGTTGATTTAATATTATCAATAAATTTAACTATTTCAGGGCATATTCCTTCATGCATATTTCTAAAGGAAGTGATCCTTCTTCTTCGATTATGCTCATGAGATAAAGCATTTAACCATTCTATCTACAACTATATGATGACATGACTTAATCTATCAAATATATACATACCTATTTTATCCTTTTGGTCATCTAGAATTACTTCAATAGCTTCCTTTCCTTGCTTGAAATTACTTCAACCATATTGACATGCTACACTACTTTGTCACTATACCATAATCCTTGTAAAAAATTGATCCCACATAAGGTGGAATGTAGAATAACAGTGAGACACTTGCTACTTCCAAGTAGAGGTGAATGTTTTTATAAATATTTTAGTGAGGGATCTCTATGATCCTCACTCTACAAGTTCTCCTTAATAATTATGATGTATGGTTGCCTTTTTATCTTATATCTTGCTATATGAATTTCTTCCAACCATATATACTAGTAGTTTGGTTGTCTTTTCATGATTTCAATGAGAATACCATAAGCTACTTACTTTATATCATGATGACTACTACAACCATGTATATTTATACTTTATCTATCCTTTCAAGCTTCTATAATGATGTCATGAGCTCTTTTATGCTTCAATCATATGCTTCTAATATGATGCATCTTGTAATACTCACAATGCTTCTCATCTTGATTGAAATATTTAACCATAGTAGAGGTATTTTCACCTTGTACTAAAACTACTTGCTATGTACCTAAACATAAAACGTGTGAGAGACCTTAATAGTTAATATTTATCCCCTCTTCCTTCCTGGATTTCTTCTCATCGGGCTCCTCTACTTGTTCAGTGATATGGGTTTCATTCCTTTATTTATTTTTCTTGTTGTCATTCTTGAGTTTAGAACATTATCTCTTGAAATTCCCATATTACTGACATCCATAGCATTGTATCTTTGACATATCAATCTTTTTATTTTTCTAAGGACCAAACTTCCCAAATTTTCCTTTTCCCCTAACCATGGCAACAAATGCTTGAACTTGTTCATTTGATCCCACATTACTTTTTTCCTTCAAACTAGTTTCTTAAATCTTACATAATGACCAAATTTCATTGAATGGGGTGGCTTCCTTCTTTCCATATATACTTGATACAAATTTTCCCTGTTCATCAGGTAGTGTATTGAGCACAACGATGGTCATTTCTTTATCGGGAATTATTTCCCCTAACTATTGTAGTTGATATCTCATTTATGACACCCTCATAAGGTATGAGACTATTCCTTATTCTTTTGATACCTTCATATTGTATAGCTTAGTTCTCAAGGATATTACTTCTCCTGCAGTGCTTACGGAAAATAGTTCTACCAACTTCTTACAGATTTATTTTGATGTCTCCATCTTTTCTACATAAGGGATGAGTGAATTCTTGGTTTATTCCATAAGGATTATTTGAGCCCTTATTTCCCCCTTCATATACTTTGATGATTCCTGAGATTTCTCCTGAGATGATTCTAGATGGAGCCCTATACATATTCTACAACTTCATTCTCTATGAGGATCAAATTTTCCCTCTTCTTCCATGCAAGGAAATTTGATGACCCAATCAATTTATTTATTTCCATGTAGAATGAAATAATTCTGGTAGTAGTTTCAGACATACATCTAAATATACTTACTTTTCAAGTTAATATGATCCTTTGACAATAATATCTTCAAATTTCTATATTATTTTTTTTATGATGATTATTGATGTTTTCTTCCTTGAATATGACAATTATTCTTCTTCTAGAGATGTCTTTCTTCAAATATGCTTGAGATGTGATATTTTATTCTTGATTTATTTGATGATAATATTAATTCTTATTATTTCTTCCTTTTATTACAATGTATGATGTGTGGGCTTAAAAATATTCCAAATGTGAGGTCCTTCTTTCTTTGAGTGGAGGTTGGGTCCTTGAGGTCTTATTTTCCTTGAGATGTGATGATGTGATCCTAGTGATGTGATGGATGATCCTTCTAGATGCTCCTTAGTTTAGCTCAACCCTTATGTATGATTTTTTAATTGGTAAATATTCCTCAAGCTTCCTTTCCTTTTTGTAGTCACCTTAGCTCTGATACCATGTTGAGAAATCTAGGGGCATCTAGATAGGTGATTTCTATTACTTTAACAACTGCTTGTGATGTGTTTTTAGTTAACTTGATTATATTTTTCTTATAATTTATTATAATTAGTGTTCTTATCATAAAAAAACTACCAAACAATAAAGAACAATGAGACAAGAGGACACAAGATATAGGAAATTATCTAGGGCCAAAACCTCTCCTCTTGAGAGGAAAAACCCACAAGAACTCTTATGTTCTTATGGAACTCTAATGACAAATTTCAAGACCAATAAACCTTGACCAAGACGCCTCCAAGACCAAGTCAAAATTTTACTCTAAATAAATTTCTTCTATCAAAGTCAACCCAAGTCAACTAAGCTTCAAATCTTCTGCATCTCTCTTCTTCGACCTCAACTTTGGACATGCAATTTATGACTGCGATTTATGATACTGCAGAAACCTTACTTTCTATACCTGTGGGAGAATACAATGTTTTAACCCTTCTCTCTTCTTTTCTTGAGATGGCTTCCTCTCTTAGGTACTTCGGCTTTCAAGGGAGACTTATTTTACAGAAAAACCTTGGCTTCCTAGTGTGACTACAATTCAGTACTTGATGCAACAATATTGATGACCTAACTTTGCATGTGTGAAGAAAGAAAACCCAAAAAAATTCCTTGAAATAATTATAGTTTTCTCTCTTCTTGTCTCTTATGTCCTCGCTTTATATAAGACTTCTTCTTTCCTTTTTATCGAAATTCTTGTTGCTTGAAGGATGTATTTTTAATGAGGTCAAGTTCTTCTATTTATAGGCTTCTTTGAGTGCCCTAACAAGCCGACTTGTTCCTCTTGGTAGGTTGACTAGTCATATTTTGAAGACCGAATTTTTGTAGCACTATGGCAAGGTCTTAGAGGGCCTTTGACTCTAAATTGACTTAAATAAATTTTCTTTACAATATGTAACATGCCAAAAAGGGTCTTGCATACATGACAATGACTCTTGTGACATGTTGTCTCAAATAAAAGCCCTAGAAACACTCAATGGGTGGTTGACATATAAATCAAATAAAATTTAGCATGAAACTAATTCCTCTAGAATAATAATAGTTTTTATTTTTCTCTTTACATCAAATACATAAAATCATGATTACATATGCCATTATGAAAATTGATCCTAGTTACATATTTCAACAAAAAGTAAACTAATTAAATGTAAATGCAAGAAAAAAATGAGGGTTTTTTTTATCTCCCCTTGAATGGGTTGTACCTAAGGGAGCTCTAAAATGTTTTCAATGAATCTTAAAACAAAATGGAATTAAAGCATTTATTCAACAATCTATATCAATTACAAATAATGATATTAATGAAACTTTGTTCTCAATTAAGCAAGTCAAACTATATTTATAACATTAAGGAAAATTTTTAGGGGCCATAGTTCTTCCATGATTAACCATGTAAATAGTGAATTACTTTGGATTCCTTACTAAAATATGTCTAAGAAACACAACCAATAAGTTCCCTAATTCCTAGGAGGTTGTCTACTTACCTCTCTCCAACTTAGGCATAGTTGAGCTTGGGGTATTATTGTTTGTCTCTTCTATCTATATTTCATCTAAAATACATTTGGATTTGGGATTGAAATTCCCAATGTATTTAGTGTTTGTTTTTTGAGCTAGATAAACTAGGTATTTAACCTCATAATTTTGAGGTGACATGACCCCATAATTTACTCTCTTGGTTAATTCTTGATTAGAAAGTGTTAGGATCCTATAATAATAGGGTTCATAATTTTTTAATTGGCTTTGATAGTCTTGTAAATATGTACATACCTTGCTTTCTGCAAGTTGTTTTCCCATATTTGAAAATAATAAAAAAATGAAAAGAGGGTAAAAGTCTTAAAATAAAGATCAAAGGACTTAGAAAATAAAAGATAAAAAAGAATAAAAAATGGAACCCAAAATAAAAAAGAGATAAAAATAAGACATGAAAGTGAGCAAGTCAAAATGCCACTACTATTTACTTTTACTGTAAGAATAATGATTATGTGCAGATTGTCAAAAATGCCATAATCCATGATCAGTTAAATAGTTTAATATTATCTTTTCATGTTTTGAATTTCATGTTTTAGATAGAGAATAAAGATATGTAAAACTGTTTAAAATTAAAAAATTAGTAGATAGTTAGAGAAGAAATGAGGAGCTCAACAGTTTAATCTGAGCCCTCGAATGAAATAAGGTTAGAATTAGATAGTTTATACTTCAAAAAGAAAAATGGATTTAGGGTTGAAAGCTTAAATGCACCCATGCAAATGAAGTAAAAATGTTAGAATAATGATGGGCAAGTAGAAAGCAGTTGTGCAAGGTATGTAATAAAGCATCATCGGGAAAATTACTAATTTCCCCTCCCCCACAATGTTCCAGCATTTAAAACTTTCAATTAAAGACGCTCAGAGCACTTCTCTGACTTCTGTTGGGATCAGACCCAAGGCTTAATAACTGATTTGTTAAAAATATTGGATTCCCTTCATGAAAACCTATTTCCTCAGCATATTCACCCTTTTCCAAAATATAATCCCTTTTTGTTGGGAAAAATACTGAGAGGGGGGGGTGAATCAGTATTTAGTGCAGACAATCAAATTTTTACTTTTTCTTTTCTAAAAACCCATACGCTACTTTACTGAATGAAACTAGCGTATATACGTGGATATCCTTTACAGAACTCGCGTATGTCTAGAGATATAATTATGTGTTTGAATCTTAACTCAGATCATTGCATTATTCATTCATCAGATATTTCAGAAACAGTAAACAGATGTAGATAGAATAGAATAATCATCACACATATGCAACACACATGAACACCGGGATTTTTAGGTGGAAACCCAATTCGGGAGAAAACCACCACTGTTGTTGCTTCAACCTTCAAAATTTATTATTAAGAAAACTTCTTACAATCATGTACTAGTGTAGACTCAAACCAGCACGCAGGCACCCACCTGCAGAAGGCTAAAACCTTCTCTCGTTTACCAGCCTATCCTGGAAGGGAGCTACAACCCCCTGCTCTCATTTACCAACCTCTCCTTGAAGGGAGCTACAACCCCCTGACTGAAGGCTTCGACCCTCAGCACCACTGCAGACCACGTTTCATCAATTTTCAAACTAGATCAAACAGCTTCAACACAACCCTTCACTTATCAATAATCATATCTTGCTCAATGCTTCAAACAGAACAGTGAGACCACTGTAACGAGAATATCAGATATAACCCAGACTTTAGAATAGATATGCAGAAACACAGTCAACCTTGAGCAACCATTAGATCAGAAATCATACACGCTTTTATTTAATCAGACCTGCGTATATACGCGCTTTCCAGAAGACGAACCTGCGTATACTTCAGTGCAATTTCAGATAAAAACCCTAACTGCGCATACGCGCTTTTCTTTCCACAGACCCGCGTATACACAGGCTTTTCATGAAACCAACCTGCATATAGATCTATAAAAGATGAACTTTGCAGTGCAGAGCAGATCTATAAACTTACCCAGATTTCTTCAATCTCTTCAACAGGATTGCGCCAGGTCTTCTTCACTTCTTTTCAGATCATCCTTGACATTCACCATTTATAGATCTAGAGATCTTGAGCCTTCATCATGTTCATAGGTGCTTCATAGATTTAGATCAATTAGGAACAAGGTTCAACCATACAGATATACTTCAGAGTGAAGTATTCATCAAAGCCCAGAGACTTGCACACCCTTTGCACAAATGATTTTCTTCTCCTTATATAGGGGTATCCTTCATCAATACCATGAGTCAAAACCACATAACTTCCGATGGTATCCCTGGACGGGATCAAATCGATAATCTAACACTCAATACAATGGGTCAATACCATGGTAATTCCCCTAGGTATCATAGTTTTTAGAGTGCAAAAGGCATACGCAACTTTGAGCGTGCGTATTCGCGTGTATACGCAACTTTGCCTCATAAAAACTGCGTATATGCTAACCCTGAATGTATACGCGGGTTCCCTTCATAAAATTAGAGTATATACGTGGGTTTCCTTCACAAAAGTAGCGTATACATTGTGAAATATTATATTTATCATTTTTCTGGAACTTACTAGAAATGTTTTCTCTGTCACACCTGAGCTGACCTGTAGATACATCATTCTTACATCTTTAGCACATAGGTTGCTTATCATAGGCAACTCATCAAGTAGGTTTCCATCAAGGACAAATTTATTAAGAAGATTACCATTATCTTCATCAAGTGGGTTGCCATCAAGAACAACAGTCTGCATCATATTGCCAACAATCTCCCCCTTTAGACTTGATGGCAACCATGATGGTGTTTGATCACCATAACAGATAGATACATTAAGCACAACCATTATTCATGAAAACACCATGTCACTCTCCCCCTTTGACAGCAAGGGCAAAGGGCGGATCAAAATCAACACAAGGTTTTTCTCCTCATGTAGACATAAGAGCTCTACAGATCTGATGTGCACTGAAGTTACCATGCTCCCCCTGAGTTCATGCTGAATCTTCAAACATATTTTTCAATGAAGTAAATGAATCTAAGACCTTCCTATCACCAAGACTCATACTTACATCAAAGATCCAACCAAATGGATTTACATATGCAACTCAAATACCCATCCAAGTGGGTTTACAAAATTGAACAAGTCCTTACATGACTGAATATTACAATTTACATCATGGGTCTCAACATGACCTTTTCATCAAATTACAAGTATGACTTTACACAACCAAAAACAAAAAGACCTCAAGAGAGAGATCAAGTTTCAGAACCATCATAATTCCAACAATGCATTATTCTCAGCCAGGCTAATGCTCCCCATGAAACTATGCATCCTTTCCATATGACCAAAACTCCTCCTTAGCTTGAGTAACCTGAACACTTTCAATCGCCAATCATCAAGGCATCTTCCCCCAATATCAGAGAATGAAACAGAAATATAAGAGCTGAAACATCACCATAGACGCCATACAACATCAGAGATACCAAACAACACCATAGCTTGTGCTGAAGAATGCTGACTCAGAAACTTTGTCAGCAACCACCCATACGCGGTTTTCTATGTATGAACTCGCTTATATACGCAACTGTATTTAAAGAAACCCGCGTATCCAATTTAATCTTCTGAATTTAATCAGATCTGATCTTCTGAGAGACAGAGACAACACCCAGATTTTGTCTGAGATATTCGAACGCTTCCCTGGGCAGAGGTTTGGTAAAAATATCAGCAACTTGTTCTTTGGAGGGAACATACTCCAACTTCACCTTTTGTTCAAGCACTTGTTCACGTAAGAAGTGATACTTGATAGGGATGTGCTTGGTCTTTGAATGCATAACAGGATTCTTTGAGATACTGATGGCACTTGTATTATCACACATAATGGAGATAGGAGAAGTACATTTGATTTGAAAATCTTCCAAGGTTTGCATCATCCAAAGGAGTTGAGTGCAACAAGATGCGGCAACCACATATTCTGCTTCAGTAGTAGATAAGGCAATATAAATTTGCTTCTTACTGAACCAAGATACCAACCGGGGCCCCATATAGAATGCACCACCACTTGTGCTTTTTCGATCATCAACATTTCCAGCCCAATCTGCATCAGTGTAAGCATGAAGAGTAAGATCAGCATTCTTTGGATACCATAGTCCAAAGTCTTGTGTTCCTTGTAGATATTTGAATATTCTTTCGACATCCTGAAGATGAGATTCTTTTGGATTGGCTTGGAATCGTCCAACAATCCCAACTGCATGCATAATATCCGGTCTAGTCCCAGTGAGATACAGAAGACTTCCTATCATAGATCTGTATTCTGGTTGATTCACCGGGGGAGAATCATCATGAGAACTGAGATTACATCCGGTTATCATTGGTGTACTTATAGGTTTGCACTCTTCCATCCCATACTTCTTTAGAATTTGCTTAAGGTATTTTGCTTGAGATAAGAATATACCTTCTGTAGTTTGATGCACTTGTAAGCCAAGAAAAAATGTTAGTTCCCCAAGTAAAGACATTTCAAATTCTTGCTGCATGACAGAAGCAAATTTTTGACTCATAGATTCTTCATTACTTCCAAAAATGATATCATCGACATATACAACCACAATCAATAGTTTATCATTTTCAATTTTTGTGTATAAGTTACTATCAGCAGACCCCTTTGAAAATCCTTGTTGATGAAGATATTTGTCAAGAAGATAATACCAAGCCCTTGGAGCTTTTTTGAGACCATATAAAGCCTTTTTAAGTCTGCAAACAAGATTTTCATCATTTCCCAAAATGAACCCTTGTGGTTGTTCTATATAAACTTCTTCTTCTAGATCACCATTGAGGAAAGCAGATTTGACATCCATTTGATAAACTTTGATTTGTTGAAAACTTGAAAAAGCAAGAAACATTCTTATGGCTTCAAGTCTAGCTACAGGAGCAAAAGTTTCTTCAAAGTCTATACCTTCTTGTTGAGTATACCCTTTGCAAACCAGTCTAGCTTTATTTCTTATAACGTCCCCATTCTCATTTAGCTTGTTCTTGAATATCCATTTGGTTCCAATGACATTTTTATCATGTGGTCTTGGTACCAATTCCCAAGTGTGGTTCTTTTCAATTTGATCAAGTTCTTCATTCATGGCCTGAATCCAAAATTCATCTTTGCTAGCTTGATTGACATTGTGTGGTTCAATCGTCGATAGAAATGCCAGATAGCTAGGAGATCCCACAAGAGTCCTCCTTGTTTGTACACCCGATTCCTTGTCTCCCAAAATTTGAGATTCAGGATGATTATTTTGAACATATCTGGATGGAGCCTTTCCAGATAAATCATCTTCAGGTTCTTCATTGGATCCACTGTCTATATCATTTCTATTTGATGTAGAAGGACAAAAGTCACCATCATCTTATTCTTTTGTTTGTCTTTCTTCTTTAGGGACTGCATGAGACTCATCAATAACAACATCAATACTTTCAACAATCTTTCGAAGCCTTTTATTGTAAAATTTGTATGCCCTGCTTGTAGATGAGTAGCCACGAAGTATTCCTTCATCTGATCTAGGTTCAAACTTGCCTTCATCATTATTTTTGATAAAGCATTTACTTCCAAAAAATCTAAAATGTTTCATAGAGGGAGAATTACCATACCAGAGTTCATATGGAGTTTTGTCACTATTTACCCGAACATGTGCCTTGTTAAGAATATTTGCTGTTGTGTGAGCTGCTTCTCCCCAAAAAATGTCAGGTGTTCCGGAATCATCAAGCATAGCTCTAGCCATTTGTTGAATTTTTCTACTCATTCTTTCTGCTACGCCATTTTGTTGTGGAGTGCCTGCTACAGAAAACTGTCTTTTTATGCCATGTTGTTCACAGAATTCAAAGAATTCATTTGATGTATATTCTCCTCCTTGATCAGATCTAAGACACTTTATTTTTAGATCTAATTCATTTTCAACCAGTGCTTTGAAGATCTGAAATTTTTCAAATGCTTCATCTTTGTGTTTGATCAACCCAATCCAACACATTCTAGAGAAATCATCAATGAATAAGATATAGTATTCTTCACCACGTGGTGAATTTTTCCTCATAGGTCCACATATGTCAGTATGAATGATTTCAAGAGGCTTACTTGACGATCCTTCCTTGGCATTGAATTGCACTCTGGTTTGTTTACCAAATTGACAGGATTTGCATATGATACTTTCAGGTAGAGAAATATTGGGAAGACCACGAATAGCATTAAGTTTGCTTGATTTGTTGATTTGAGAGAAGCTTAGATGCCCCAACCTTCTATGACATAGCTAGTTTTCTGAATATTTACTCAAGTAACATTGTTCTTTGCAATTCTTCAATACATACAGGTTGCTTGGAGTTCTTTTTCCTTTTATAATTGTTTTACCTGTATCAAGATCACGAACCACACATTCTTTTGAACTAAAGACAACTTCAGTTCCTTGATCACACATTTGAATTACACTTAACAAATTATGCCTTAATCCATCCACATACATGACATCATTAGCCTTCACCTTTTCTTTTAGGAACACATACCCTTTTCCTTTAATTACAACAGGAGTATCATTTCCTAAAGTAACTTTCTTTTCCTTTTCTAGAGCACTATATGCACGAAGTTTGTGTTTATCACCTGTCATGTGTCTCGAGCATCCACTATCAATGTACCATTGATTTTTCTCACCTTCTGCAAATAACGCTATGCCACAATTTTCAACCTGTGATTCCTTCTTTTTCCATATTTTGGATTTTGATGGAAGATGCTCTTTTGGCTGAACTTTGCTCCTGCATTCAGATTCTTCATGCCCATAGTTATTGCAATAAGCACATTCAACTTCATTTAGAAGAGGAGAAAATTTGTTATATGTATTCTTCTTTGTTTCAATATCAACCCTTTTCTTTCTTGCTTCTCTTGTCATGATGGTTTTATATGCAACACATTGAGCAGCTTTATGGCCAAAATTATGACATGAGAAACATTGTCCATTGAAGAAGAAATTTCTGCGATCATGAAATATTCTTCTTGAATTTACCTATTGATTGGGGCTTCTTTGAAAGATATTCCTGTTAGTGTTCCTTGCATTAGGATGATCTTGCTTTACCTGTGAAGATTCTTTATTCCCTTGTTGAGTGGCAGAATTTTGTAAACCAGCTGTAGCTGCTTTTAGATAATTTGGTGCTAAAGCTTGAGAAGGTTCTCCAATATATCCAAGACCTGTCTTTATAAGAGGAGAACGCTGTACCTTGATAATCTCATCTAAGGTTTTAGATCCTTTAGCAAATCTGAAATTTAGTGTCTTTGCTTTCTCAAATTCTTTTCTTACACTTACCACTTCACATTCTAATTTCTCATTGTGTTTCTTTGCCTCTTCAACCTGTTTTTCCAAAGTCTCGATGGTTATTTTCCTTTCTTCTAAGAGAATTTTATATTCTTCTAAGAGAATTCTACTTTGTTCTAAGCGTATTTTGAGTTGATTGTTTTCTTCAAGAAAATCATTGTCTTCTAGAGCATCCACAAAAGTATCATTTTCTTCTTTAGATTCAAAAACCATGAGAAGTCTAAGATCTTGTTCACATTCTTCCCCACTATCAGATACCCCATCATTTTCATCATGAGTATAGTAACTTCTTCTAGTGCTAGACCGGTTCTTATTTCTAGCTACTTCCTTTCCTTTTGCAGGTGTTTCTTTGTGAGGACACTTTGTAGCATAATGACCAACTCTTCCACAATTAAAACATTTGAAAGGAAGCTTACCTCTAAACCGTCCTGTACCAAGTTGAAGTTTCTTTACAAAATTTGCCTCATATTCTTCCGAAATATATCCTGATCCTTCTGCTTCTTGTACTTCTTTCCCTTTTGTAGAAGCTCTAAGAACAACTTCTTTGACTTCAGATGGTCCTCCTCTTCTCATTTCATATGCAGTCAGTATGCCATGAAGTTGCACTACAGTAAGATTTTGAAGATCCTATTTTTCTTCAAGAGCAGAGACTTTTGACTCAAATTTTGCCGTTAGCGATCTCAAAATTTTCTCAACCAAAGTAGTTTCGGTTATTGTTTCTCCTAGATTTTTCATATGATTTACAACATCATCAAGACGTAAAAAGAAACTGGCAATACTCTCATCACTATGCATCTTTAAATTTTCATATTCAATTCTGAGAGTTTGGAGTTTTGCACTTTTTACCTTTGCATCACCTTCATAACTCAGAATTATTTTGTCCCAAATTTCTTTTGTTGTATTCAGCTGCATGACTTTGAAAAATTCTGATTCTGTTAGACTTCCTGTTATAGCATTGACTGCTTTGGCATTTGATTCATAATTCTTCCTTTCAGTTGGATTTGTTGGTGTAGCAGCTGGATATTGATATCCTTGTTCAACAATGGCCCATACATCTGCTCCCATAGACTGAAGAAAGGATCTCATCCTCATTTTCCAGAAGATTAAATTGCTTCCATTGAAGAGCGGAGGCTTGATAGATGTTGTTCCTTCTTGATAGCTCATCTTGCTTGATCTTCCTTCTAGCGGCTAAGATTTTTCAGAAGGACCTACTATGATACCAATTGTTGGGAAAAATACTGAGAGGGGGGGGGGGGGTGAATCAGTATTTAGTGCAGACAATCAAATTTTTACTTTTTCTTTTCTAAAAACCCATACACTACTTTACTGAATGAAACTAGCGTATATACGCGGATATCCTTTACAGAACTCGCTTATGTCCAGAGATCTAATTATGTGTTTGAATCTTAACTCAGATCATTGCATTATTCATTCATCAGATATTTCAGAAACAGTAAACAGGTGCAAACAGAACAGAATAATCATCACACATATGCAACACACATGAACATCGAGATTTTTAGGTGGAAACCCAATTCGAGAGAAAACCACCGCTGCCGTTGCTTCAGCCTTCAAAATTTATTATTAAGAAAACTTCTTACAATCACGTACTGGTGCAGACTCAAACCAACATGCAGGCACCCACCTGCAGAAGGCTAAAACCTTCTCTCGTTTACCAGCCTATCCTGGAAGGGAGCTACAACCCCCTTCTCTCATTTACCAGCATCTCCTGGAAGGGAGCTACAACCCCCTGACTGAAGGCTTCGACCCTCAGCACCACTGCAAACCACGTTTCATCAATTTTCAAACTGGATCAAACAGCTTCAACACAACCCTTCACTTATCAATAATCATATCTTGCTCAATGCTTCAAACAGAACAGTGAGACCACTGTAACGAGAATATCAGATATAACCCAGACTTCAGAATAGATATGCAGAAACACAGTCAACCTTGAGCAACCATTAGATTAGAAATCATACGTGCTTTTATTTAATCAGACCCGCGTATATACGTGCTTAATTTCAGAGAAAAACCCTAACTGCGCATACGCGCTTTTCTTTCCATAGACCCGCGTATACACGCGCTTTTCATGAAACCAACCTGCGTATAGATCTATAAAAGATAAACTTTGCAGTATAGAGAAGATCTATAAAATTACCTAGATTTCTTCAATCTCTTCAACAGGATTGCACCAGGTCTTCTTCACTTCTTTTCAGATCATCCTTGACATTCACCATTTATAGATCTAGAGATCTTGAGCCTTCATCATGTTCATAGGTGCTTCATAGATTTAGATCAATTAGGAACAGGGTTCAACCATACAAATATACTTCAAAGTGAAGTATTTATCAAAGCCCAGACACTTGCACACCCTTTGCACAAATGATTTTCTTCTCCTTATATAGGGTTATCCTTCATCAATACCATGAGTCAAAACCACATAACTTCCGATGGTATTCCTGGACGGGATCAAATGGATAATCTAACACTCAATACAATGGGTCAATACCATGGTAATGCCCCTAGGTATCATAGTTTTTAGAGCGCAAAAGGCATACGCGACTTTGAGCGTGCGTATTCGCGTGTATACGCAACTTTTCCTCATAAAAACTGCGTATATTCTAACCCTGAATGTATACGCGGGTTCGCTTCACAAAAGTAGAGTATATATGCAGGTTGCCTTCACAAAAGTAGCGTATACATTGTGAAATATTATATTTATCATTTTTCTGGCACTTACTGGAAATGTTTTCTCTGTCACACCTGAGCTGATCTGTAGATACATCATTCTTACATCTTTAGCACATAGGTTGCTTATCATAGGCAACTCATCAAGTAGGTTTCCATCAAGGACAACTTTATTAAGCAGATTGCCATTATCTTCATCAAGTGGGTTGCCATCAAGAACAACAGTTTGCATCATATTTCCAACACTTTTCCTAAGTAAAACACCTTTTTTGCTTAGAAAAGTAAAATCCCCTTTTAATTAATTTCATTTTCATCCAAAAAAGCTCAAAATCCCACAAAAATAAAAATTTTCCTAAATTTATGTGTAAATATCAAAATGGGATAATTTTATGCTAAAATTCCTATTTTACACTTTAATTAGTTTATTTCTATGTATTTTCATTCATTACATTTTATTTCATATTAATTTTTTAACATAAAGTATTAAATCCCTTAGAATACCCCTTCCCATATATTTATTAATTCATTTTATTTAAATATCCCACAAACCTATTATTTAGCATTAACCTATGGTTTATATTATCCCATGTGCTAAATAATTCCCTACCCTATTCCCCATAGGTTAAACATATCATATAATAAATCTCGCTCCCAATGGTTTTAAAACAATTGTTAATATGCCATTTACAATGTAAATGTTATAACTGCCAATCAAAATAAAACATTGATTTTATATTAAAAACATACATTTTTAATATTAAAATTAATCTCACTGCAACACAAGACCCAGGCCCCACACCCCACCATCGAGAAGCTTCCTCATTCAAATCCCAGCCATTCGCATCCCTATCCTCCAATCCGACAATCATAACACGATATCGCATTTTTACTTGGACAAACATTAACCATTTCAAACTTTGCGAAATGTTCTATTTTAAGCCCTTATCTCTCCTCCATGTGACAACATTTCATTGGATCACATTCAATCCCACAAAACCATTTACCACCCAAAGCTAATGCGATAAACCATTCTCGATTTTCTCCTTCACGCGCCAAACTGCTCTCTATTTTGACATGACCACCATTAAATGCTTATTGCTAAAACTAAAACCTTATTAAAACTTCATATTATATGCAAAAAATACCTTCTTTGCATTCTATATGTGCTTTTATCCATTCCGACTAAAGAAATCAAGCTTGTACACTGTTTTCATGCCTAGAGAGCCAGAAAAAGCCATTAAAGCTGCTATCAAAATCACTAAAAGCATCCAGATTGCTTTCAAGAGACCTCCAAATCCATTAGAAGCTTGTTTGACACCTCAAAACCCATTTAAAGACCAATATACCTGTACAAATAGGTATTCTTCATATAAAACGACATTTTTATCATTTTGAAAGGATTTTTCTGAAACAATTAAGCCTAGTAAATCCAATTTATCCACAGAAAGACCCTATTTTTTCTCGAAAAGAACAAATTCTCTGTAAAACCTCTAATAAACCCTGTCTCGATACTGCATCTAGTTTTTAAACTAAAATTGAATATATTAGCCTCTGCAGACCTTGAAAAAACTTCTATTCTATCCAGAAAACATTTGCAAGTAAACTCAATCCTTCTGTGCCCAATTGGAACCATTCTCAGTCCAGAATTATCCAAAAATTAGAGAAAAACCTTGTCTATCATTTCCTAAACTTGTAAGAGTCTGAAGAACAGTTTGAAACCAAATTTGAAGGTTTAAAACCCAAGAAAAAACCAGTTTCTGCCTATTTCTATTTAAAGAACCTCTGTTAAAGTCAAAAACACTTCTGTAAACAATTTAAACTTACAGAAGAGTCCAAAAAAGCCCAAATAGAGAGTTTCAAGTACCCAGAAAGTCTAAAAATGTCAAAATCAAACCCAACAATGTCTTCCAAGACTGTAATTGTTGTAAATCCTCTACAACCTCCTATTGTAGACATTGAACATACACCCTTAACAGATGTGGATTATAAAATAGCAGACCCAGTGGTAGAATTTAATTTGTTAGACCTCCACTACTCGATTCTTGAAAAGCCATTAGATCAGGTTGAAGAAGTCCAAATTTTGGAGTCAAACCTACCCAAATATGCTGTTCCACTCACTCATCAATTCCTAGAGGTTATTAGGTTGTGTCAGACCTATTATTCACCTTAACAAAGAGAAATGTTAAATGCAAATAAAGAAGTATTGTTTACAATTACTACTGAGTCAATAAACCATATGCTACAACTCAAACCAGATCCCAATGCAGTTTCTTTATCCATAGAAGCACTCACAAAGTTGTACATTGGTTTAGACTTTCCAAAAAGGTTTCAAATTTTCCAAATATTTATGCCTTACATGTTGAAATTCCATATATCAACCCTCCTTATTCTACTTCAAAATTTCCAGAAGGGTGAAGGCATGTCGTATCCATGTTTTCATTTATCCTAGGATATTTTACAGATGAGCATACATATGAGTCAATCCTAAGTTTTCTATCTACCTTTGCATCAAAATAGCCTCCTTCTGTCATTTTCAATTATGTTGAATACATAGCTGATAATATCCATGATCAGCATGTCGAATTTCCAACTGAAGGAGTATTTAGGTATAAATCCTTTCTTTTCCATATGTTCTTATACTTCCAAGCAGACAAGTTACCAATAGCACTTCAGAAGCTTGATATAGAAGAGGACACACTCTCAGTCATCTTTTGGGCATATTTGATCAGAAAAGTGTCCGCGGAGTTCAATTATGCAGATTTTACATATTACTTTGTTCACCCATTGATAAACATGTTGATAAACACAGTACAGCCAAGAATCAGTGATGAAATAACGAAATTTCTACAACTACCAGAGCAGACTAGAATTGGATATTAGTACTTATATGAGAAACATACAGAAATCAGAGTTTTTGGGTCAAATATTTTACCTGATAAACTACCTAAGTATGTGCCAATGAGAGTTTTTTCCTTGGAGTACGTCAGGAAAATCCTAAATTCAAATTCTATCAACTTCCTAGCTGCCAAAAAGAAGACCCAATTTAGGTTGAAGAATCAGGTGGGACCTTTTATTTGTAATCATAGAGATTCAGAACTGGAAGCAACAAAACAATTGCTTGAATTCAAATTGGAAGAGAGCTTGTCATGGAACTATGATCCACAGGGAATACTAAGAAAAATTAGGGTGAAGTGAAAACTAACACCTTATATTCATGAAACAAAAACCAGAGATTAAACAATTTGTCAATCAAACAGAGTGGCTAGAAAATACTTTGTTAGAAGCAGTTAAACAGGGTGATACTTGTCACACCTTGCAAACTGCAAATCAAGGAGATAAAGCTACTAAAAGAGTCAGAGAAGACGGTACCTGCACTGCTAAAACAATAACTAAGACTAGGTTTAAACTTAGATACAATAAAAAGCCTACGATTAATCGATTTGATAAAGAAAAAGTGACCATAGAAGTGGACGATACAAATGTTCCAGGGCCAAATACAGATGTTTCTACTGTCATTAAAATGAGCCAGCCACAAATATTCTAAATGAAGAACATCCTAATAATTCAAATACACAGGTACTAGAGAAGCATCAGAATATGGAGGCATCCTCCTCACAGACAACAGAAGAAAAATATATTGACATCAGGGAAAAAATATAAGCAGATAAAGACAAAGAATGAAGAAATAAAAAAATGAGATTTATTCTCAGTATTTGAAACAAACACCAGGCATCTAGAACAGAATTCTATCAACTTTTGATTATTCAAAAAAAATATGATTATGTCAGTGCTTCAACCAATATTTAAGACTCCCAAGACAATGGCATATTACAAGAAAGTTGATCTTGAAGTGCCAACAGAAAGTATCCATGCAATAGATAAAATTGAGTTTCATAGACAAACTTCTGAGATGCTTTATTCTACCATAACTACAAAGGCCATGAGTGTCCAAAAGCTCTAGAATATAATAATAAATATGAGAGATCAAATGAAAGTTGACAAGGCTTCCTCATATGCTAAATATCTTAGGATTAAGTCTTTAGAAGAGTTGGTTATTCAAGTTGGATATGATCCTGCCAATGTCAAAGTTTCATAGGAGTTAGTGAAGAAAAAGAATGTTGATATTGTAGCAATAACAAAACAACTCAAGCTTCCACCAATAGAACATCCACAAGCCAAGGAAATTGTACAAGACAAAATCCAAAAAGATGATATGATGAACTTTATTTTTCAATTAACAGGACAGATAAAAGAGATGGAAATCCAAATGGACAAGCTTTTCCATGAAAGAGAAACTACAAAAGCACAACAAGCTCCTACATTAATGCTCATGGTTACTATAGTTTTGCCTTCAACTTTGGTAGAAGATTTGGCACCAAAAGTACCATTGGCTACTGCAGTGCCAGTGACATCATCCACTACTTCAGCTGCAGAATCCTCCACTATAGCAACTCAACATTCTGATGAGGCTAGTAAAATAGTTAAATCCATGGAGGAAATGACACTTCAAACCAATGAGATCAATAGATTGAAGAAATTAATTGAAAATCTTGAAGACAAGAAGAAGCTAGCCCAAATCAATTCTTAAACTCAGGAACAAAGGGCTAATAGGTTAAATGTTGAATTGAAGAATCTACAAAAGGATTTAACCTTAAAAGAGCCAATGTCCTATGTAAAGAATCAGCTATGGAACAAAATCATTTAATCCATCAATGATGTTTGGCCACCAATCCAGGTAATATATGAGCAAAAATATTTATTGAAGGAAGCACAAGAAGAGATTCAGAAAACAAAAGAGGAACTAGGTGCCAAACCTGAGCAAGCCCTAGAACTAATGAAATTTCTCAACATTAAATTGTTGGAAGAAATAGAAATTACTAATAGGATGGAGACAATCCTTGAAATAAGGAAACTCATTTCAAAGAAGAATCTGCTGAAGCAACTTGAAGAAAAGTGTGGAAACGTGAACATAGCTATAACCAAATTCATGGTTAAATTTGAGATTTTCAGGCAAAGAGGTTTGCCAAACATCCTGGTCATTAACGATAAACTCATGCCACAGGAGGACTACAATAAGAAGATTAGAGATCATGTAAAAGAGCACGTAAACAAGATAGAAGGACAAGGAATTCGTACAGGAAAGGTTTTACATAGAAGTTTTGAAGAATTGTTTTATCTACAGCATGAGATAAAACACTTTTTTGTTATAAAACCAACATTTTCTAGGTACACTGAGGCTGATGAAAAATTTAGGAAACTGAAAAAGATAAAAATTCCTGATGAAGAATCTTGGGAATCACTCATTGACTTACTGTAAAATTGAAAAGGAAGAAAAAAGGATAAATGCAGTTTGCTGATTTTTTCACAGGCAAAACAGAATTTTATAGCAGTAAGGCAATTTAATCAGAGGTAAAGAGTGTCAGATGAAAGAGTATCAGATAAGAAGATAATATTTCAAAATAGATTTGAAATATCATTGCCAGCAAAGAAGAAAACAAGACAGCCAGTTACACCCAATCCAAAACAACTTTTTATTTTATTTGGATAAATAGGAAAACTTACAAATTTGTTAAGAAGCTGCCACTATTTTGTTGTAAAAGATATTTTATTTTCCTTACAAAAATCCTAGGAGTATTCTAGGATATTTTGTAAATATTTTTGTATATATAGTTCATCTTTTGAAGTATTATTGTGGAATAAATTGCTGAAGATTTCTATAGTCAATATTTATGTACTTGAAGGCTTTTTGTAGCAAGTTTGAGTAGCAGACTGTATCAAATAATCTAGCATCATATTTTAGGATTCATGTGATGAGCCACTGAAGTGAATTAATTTCTACTTGTCATTGTTTATCTTCTTATGTTTACATGCATCCAGATGTGTTCTAAATTTGAATGATAAATCAGGAGTATTATTACAGGATTTGTTAAAAAGCACTCTGTCTTTAACTGTTTATCATTTCTATGTTTTCTACTGATTTCCAGACTAGGGAACCCTTAATTTCTCCCTCTTTCGAATGACCTCTGTCTACTCCTTCCTAATCCAGATCAAAGAATTAGTAGTTGCTCTTTATTCCGATCAAACCACTTCACCAATCAACCTTCTAATATCTTCAAAGACTTTTCTATCTTGCCCTAAAAATATTTGACTTTTTGATCTTGATCCTAGTCCTGTTTGCTTGAATTTTGACTCCTTAGCCCAATGGACAAAGAGATCTATCACTATCCATCTCACTAAGTGATTTTTTCTCAACAAACCAAACCAAGCCAAACCAAATAAAGACAAATTTTCACAATCATAACTAGCCTAATATCTTATAATCAAAACAAAGTTAAATCTTAAAGAGAGAGCCCTCTTTGAACCCTAGGAAGGCTAGATCCTAGAGTTTAAAAGTTGGTATGTGGTTACCTCTAATGTTCTTAGACTTTAAATCAAATTCTCACAACTTTGGAATTATTAGAGTGATAGTATACTGGCGACCATACTGGGGACTTAACCAATCCTCAGTCTTAAAATAGGTCTTAAAGGAAATCATTTACATCATCCTTTTACCTTGAGACTGTTTTATAAGTTGTAAGTATCAAAAACTGTAATTCTAGCTTCTAGAAAAATCTACTATACCAGTTCAAACCTAGATCCTCAACCTGCTGTTATAGTAGACAATCCAGACAGAATTGGGAAAAAGAATAAACAAGTAGAAGATTTAGGTGCTAAAGATTCCTTAGTTAGAGCAAATTCATTACCAAAAGAGTTAGTGAGCTTACAAGACATAGAGTTTGACTTGAATTTTGAATATTCTTTATTCATAAGTAAATCAGAAAGTAATTTAAGTAGCATTGTTATAGACCTTATTTTTATTTCATTTCTTGAAACAAAGTAGGAAAATATTTCAGTAGATTCTAAATAAAAAATATTTCAACTTCATGATAGACTTGAAGAAATAAACGCCACTATTCTTAAGGAAATAAATGAATTCATTGAATTAACTTAATTATTAGCATATAAATATAAGCCTTCTATTTCTCATTTATATACCACTACATCATATATAATTTCCACTACCCTCAAATCTACAGATCCATTTATCCCTAGAAAACCCTTACAACCTAGAATACTATTTCCATCATCCCCCACATCAACGTCATCCATTAGTTTACCTTCTGCAATTTCAAACACATCATTCTCATTTCCAAGTAGTTATTTATATATCCCAGTTTCATTTCCTAGCACCTCAACTTCATCCTTCAGTTCATCAACCACTTCTTTAACTGTATCAGGTAGTACTTCTAGTTCTGACCCAAGAACTTATACTCTACCTCCTAGCCAAGCTATAATTCAAGCTATGGCTACTAGGTATGCTCCCCTAATCCTTCCAGGACAATTACATGATATGCCTCGGGATTACCAAAGTAAAATACCCCAATTTTATGCTACTACTCATTATACTGCTCAACAACATATTAATAAATGGACAGATTACTTTGAGCTTCATGAAATAGATGGTTCTAATGTACAAATGAGACTCTATGCACAAACATTAACAAGGGAAGTTAAAAAATGGTTTAAATGTCTTAATCCTAGTAGTATAGTTGTTTTAGCAGTTTTTCATAGATTATTTTTAAATAAATGGGAAAAGAAGAAAAATACACTCCAAATATTGCCTGAATTTGATGCTATGAAAAGAGCTCCTAATGAATCAATCCAAGACTACTGTACTAGATACAACAGTGTTTACAATTCAATTCCTGCAAATCTCAAACCCACTCCTGACTCTGTCCTACTCAAATTCCCTGATGGATTTGACACAGACATGGCCTATCATTTAAGAGAGAGAAATGCAGAAACTTTAGAAAGAATGAAAACAAATGATGTTAGTGTTGAAGTAAATATTTTAGCTAAAAAAGCTAGATTAAGGAATGAGAGGAGAGTAACCATGAAAGAAGAAGCTTCTAGTTCAGACACAAAAATAGATCAACTAGATAAAACTTTAGAGAGAATGATGGATAGATTATACAACATAGAAAGGAGACCACAATGGGATAATCAACATCAAATTAGGAATCCCAACTTTAGGAAAAATACAAATTTAGGAAAATCCAAATAATCAACCCCTAATGAGACAATAAGACCTCCATTTCAAGAGAACCATGTTGAAAGTTCTCAAAAAAATGATGATGATGAAGACACCATAAATCTAATGGGAATAGATGATAATAACACTATCTTTCTCACACAGGAAGATCAAGAGTTATTTGAACTCCAATAACTTCAATTAAATTCAGGTGAATCATTCGACTACAAACAAGGTTATGATTTTGCTATCAACGAAGTACATAGTCAATACAACCCTAGAAGCAGGAAAAACACAGAGCCTTCTACTAAGAAAACTACTCAAACACGAAATAATAAAACAGTAGAAGCTCCCACTACAAAATTTCTACAAATTCTCCCTAGTGAAAACATGAAAAACTTTAATTCTACTCAGAACATTTCCAGCCCAAAAATTTATCCAACCCCATGATTGTTGACATAACAGATGAAGTTTCCCAAGCATCAAAAGATTCACAAAAATCTGCTACTATAAAAGAACCTAATTCTCCTAAAACAACAAACTTAGAGTCCAAAACATCAACTGCTAATCCAAAATCAGTAGATCCAAAAGCTTCCATTGCAAAAACAACTTCTAATAATTCAAAATTTGAAAAAACATCTACTGCTTCTCAAACCATTCCTAAAAAGAAAACTAGGAGCAGTAAAACACAAGAAACTCAAACATAAAAATAAAATATAACTGTGGGAAAAAAAGATAAACCCACTCAAACTATAGTTACTAAGGAAGAGTTAATTCAAATTAGTAAATCACAACCCTCATTCAATATACAAGCAGAAATTGCAAAATTAAAAATACCAATTCCTTTGATAGAATTGGTAAAACATGATTTGTATAAATCAACTATCACTAAAACATTAAACTTGAATTATGGAGAAGACTTTGTAAACTTGAATGATGATCAACCAGAGTTAATTTTTGGTCATGATGTTAATGGAAAACATCAAGATGGAGCAGTTCCTCCATTTTACATTAGTTTAACTATTCATTACCAAATATTAGAGAATGTAATGTTAGATTCAGGGGCTTCCCATAATCTAATGCCAAAAGAAATAATGGAAACCCTAAACTTAGACATCACAAGGCCTTATAAAGATTTATTTTCATTTTATTCAAGCAAATTGAAATGCCTAGGTTTAATTAAAGATTTGTGTGCCACATTAGTTCAATATCCTAGTAAAAGTATACTCATGGACATTGTAGTATCTGATATCCCACCCAAGTATGGAATGTTATTATCTCGCACATGGGGAGAAAAATTACATGGATCTCTACAATTGGACATGTCGTATGCTACTATATCAGTTTTTGGTCAAGCAAAGAAAATCTATAGGGAAACAGTGATGAAATATATGGTGATCAGTGCAAAAAGATCAATAAATTACCCAATTTACACTACACCTACTGACCTAGATTCATTCATATTATGTAACTCTGAAACTGATAATGAAATCAAAACTGAACTAAAGGAGAAAAACTAAACACATAACAATGAAAATATCTTTCATGAATCTTTATGGAATTTAGATTTTGATGGATCAGTTAATAATCTAGGAGCAGGAGCAGAAGTTTGGATAACTAATATGGAACATAATCATGTAGAAGGTCGTGCTTTCAAACTGAATTTCTAATGCACCAAGAATATGGCTATGTATGAAGCCCTAATTTTAGGACTCCATATTATCAGAAACTTAAGAGGCAAAATAATATCAATAATGGAAGATTCAGAGTTGATTGTAAAACAGATAAATGGAGAGTATTCTATTTATAATCCTAGATTATGCCGATATAGAGAAATTGTATTATATTTGATTGATGATTTGTTGGAATGCAATTTTTCTGCAATACTAAGAAAGAAAAACATACAAGCACACTCCTTAGAAAATTTTTCTAGTTCCTGTAATCTACCCTTCCAGCCCAATCATAAGTATACTGCAGAAGTAAAGCACACACCAATAATTCTAGATAACCTCAAATATTGGCAAATTTTGTTGTGAAACCAGCTCCAAAAAGAGAAGAAAAGAGATATAAACGCCTTAGAAATAAGCCACTTAGAGGGGGAAACCTCCAATACATTACATGAATTAACAATTCTTGGATGATACAAATGACAAAACCTCCTCTCTATATATAAGAGTCCATGGGGCCACAATGTAATCCTAGCCAACCTAACAACAATAATGTAAGGGCACAATAATAACAATATGGGGGTTACAGGGGTACAAAAATAAAAATAAGGGGTTACATTAACAACAATAAGGGACCTTCTGTATAAAATTCTCATCCTCCCATGTAGAATATTCAATGGGTAAGTTCTTCCATTTGATGAGATACTATGAAATTGATCGATTTCATAGCTGTCTAGTTCTTGTTTCCATGACTGCTTTAGGTTCCAATATGGTTTTTCCTTCCTCATCAAGTTCTGGAAATATTGTTTGAACTGGAAGTTTGTCTCCTATAACCTTTTTTAAGCATGAAACATGGAAAAGTGGATGCACTTTCGAAGAAGTAGGAAGCTCCAATTTGTATGCCATAGTACCAATCTTTTGCAACACCTTGTAAGGACCATAGTACTTTGGCGATAATTTATTATCCTTCTTAGCTTGCTTGAGGGACATTTGTTTGTATGGTTGTAGCCATAAAAATACCTGGTTTCCCACATCAAAACTTCTCTAACTGTGATGTTGATATGCCTGTTGTTTCATTCGATTTTGTGCCAAATTTAGGTTATCCTTTAAGAGTTAGAGAAATTCTTGTTGATGCTCGATGTGATCCTCCACTGCTTGAACCCTAGAATTTTCCCTTAAAGAAGATGTGATGAACGGCTGATGATATCCATAAAGTGCCATAAATGGGATCATTTTGGCTGTAGTATGGAAGGAAGTGTTATACCACCATTCAATGAGAGGTAACCACTTGACCCATTTTTCTTGCTTATTAGATACAAAACAACGAAGATATCCTTCCAAACATTTATTCACTAGCTTTTGAATTGTTTCCATAAATGCAGTAGCAATTGTACTTTCTTTAAATGGATGAGATAATGCACAAAAGTGTGCATACTTGGTAAGTCTATCAACTACCACCATGATGACACTCCTTCCTTTAGACTTAGGTAAACCTGTGATAAAAGCCATTGAAATCTCCTCCCAACGTTGACTTGGAATGGATAAAGGTTGTAGAAGACCCAGGGTCTTAATTGTCTCAACTTTATTTTGCTAGCAAACGAAACATTCCGCCACAAAATTTTGAATATCAGATTTAAGGCCATCCCAAAAAAATTATTTCTTCACCTTGTGGTAAGTTTTTAAAAATCTCGGGTGTCCTCCTAAAGGAGAAGTGTGCAATTCCAAAAGAATCTTTTGTTTTAGTTGGGAATTATTGAAAATATATAAGCGATATTTGTACCATAATGAATCATTTTTCCAACTAAATGTATCAGATGCACTAGGATCTTGCTACAACTTTTGAATGAGTGTGCAAACTTCTTCGTCCTTCTTCCATTCATCCCTTGCTTTAGCTATCCAATCTGGTTGGATAACAGAAATGGCACAAAGCAATGCTTCCACCTCTTCATCCTTTCTTGAGAGTGCATCTGCAATAACATTTAGCTTCCCTTTTTTGTAGATGATTTCAAAGTCATAACCCAACATCTTTGTGACCCACTTTTTATTCTCTTCCAAAGATATTCTTTGTTCCAAAAAGTGTTTAAGACTATCATGATCAGTTTTTACCTTTAAGTGTCTTCCCATTAGGTAAGGTCTTCATTTCTTTAGTGCATGTAGTATTGCTAACATTTCCTTCTTATAAATAGACTTTTGTAAATACTTTCCTTTGATTGAACGACTTTCAAAAGCAATGGGTCTTCCTTCTTGCATTAAAACAGCACCGATTCCATTTCCTAAGGCATCACATTCCACAATAAAGGTTTTTGTGAAGTCTGGTGTAGCTAAGACTGGTGTTAGGCACATTGCCTCTTTAAGATGTTCAAATGACTTAGTTGCTTCAGGAGTCCATGAAAATGCATCATGTTTTTAGAGGTGCTACTATTCTCCCATAATTCTTAACAAACTTGCGATAATATCTTGCCTATCTCAATCACATTGTAACTGCTTTACGGTTGTGGGGACTTTCTATTCCTTAATGGATTTAATTTTGTTAGGGTCTACCATAACACACTCGTGAGACACAATATGATCCAGATATTCCACCTCTTGTACTCCAAAGAAACATTTTGAGGTTTTTGAATATAATTGTTTCTCCTTTAATAGTTTGAGCACCCTGTCAACATGTTGAAAATGATCCTTCCAAGACCTGTTGTAGATTAGTATATCATCAAAAGATACTAACACAAATTTTATAAGGAAGGGTTTGAAAATGGAATTCATCAACCCTTGAAATGTAGAAGGTGCATTGGTAAGGCCAAAAGGCATGACCAAAAATTCATAATGACCCTCATGAGTTCGAAATGTCGTTTTCAAAATATCTTGAGTCTTCATTCTATTTTGATGATATCCTGAACGAAGATCCAACTATGCATCTCATGTAATTCATTCAATAATTCATCAATCACAAGAATGGGAAATTTATCTTTAATAATCGGAAGCTATTGAGCTCACTATAATCCGAACACATGCGCCATTATCCATCCTTCTTGTGCACCAATACTAATGGAGTCGAGAAAGAACTTTGACTAGGTTGAATTATACCAACCTCTAACATTTCTGCAATCATATGTTCAATTTCACTCTTTTGGACATAAGGATATTTGTAAGGCCAGATGTTTGAAGGAACACTTCCTGGAATCAAATGAATAGCATGATCATGATCACGAATAGGTGGGAGTCCTCTGGGAGTATCAAACACCTTGGAATGATTGTCCAAGACTCTTTGGAGATCTGTAGAAATAGATGATTTTTATGTTGGAACTTCTAGTGAGCATAATTGTGCAATTACACCTCGTTATTCTTTCTTCAGAATATTTGTCATGATATTAGAGCTTATTATCTTTCCTGGCTTCCCTGTGATACCCCGTAATTCGATTTCCTTTCCTTTCGAAAAAAATTTCAAGAAAAGTTCTTGAAAATTAAAAGCTATCGTCCCTAAAGATTGTAATCATTGTACTCCTAGTACGACATCAGCACCTCCCATTGGGATGAAAGCGTTGGACTATTCAATACATATTCCCCCATGGATAGCTTGATATTATGGCATTTTCTAGAGAAATTTATAGCTCCTCCATTTGCAACTATCACTTGAAATTATGGTGCTGGGTATACGAAACAATTCAGTTCCTTGGCTACCTTACAGTGAATAAAATTATGGGTACTACCAGAATCAATCAACACTATTACCTTTTTCTTCTTGATATGTCCTTTTATTTTGAGAGTTTGAGGAGTGGTAATTCCTACCAATGCATTACATGATATGGTCGGACTCACTTCTTCTTCTTCTAGGGTTGCTTATTGGTGTATATCCTCTTCTTTTGAAGTTTCTTGTTCATTTTCTTCCTCCTCTTCACAATCTATGTAAAATAATTTCTTCTTAGCACACTTATGATCTTTAGATTATTTTCTATCACAACTGTAGCAAAGCCCTTTTCCTCTTTTTTCTTCCAATTGTTGTGGTGTCAACCTTGTAGGTTGTGGAAGTCTAGGAGTAGAAACATTTCCATATTTATATATGTGAGTGGTAGGCTTCCTTGTCGCCATAATTTTACATTCAATTTTTCTTGCCAGCCTGAATGCCTTCTATAATGAATCTGGTTCCCAAACATGAAATTCATGTTGGATGTTATCCTTTACAGTCCCTATGAAGACATCAATCCTATGTTCCTCTGGAATATCAGTTACCCTTATATTCAATTTTTGGAAAGTCCTTAATGTGCTCCGCCACTAAACCCTTTTGTTTTAGATTTATCAATTCGCTAAAGAAGGTGTTGCTCTTTGTATCCTCATAATGTCCTATCATTTCCTCCGTACAAATTGACCAAGTGACAATTTTTTTACGGGAGAAAATCCATCGATACCATACAAATGTATTTTGTTCTAAATGTAAAGTTTCAATGTGTACCTTTTATGTGTTTTTCACATTATTGAGATCAAAATATTGCTCCATCTGTAGTATCCATGTTACGGGATCCTTGCCATCAAACTTCCTCATATCCATCTTTGGAATATGGTGATTCTTTAATCCAACATTAGAGTTTATGAAATCACAATTAACATTTATTTTTTTCTCATCATGAGTTTCCTCTACTATCTTTTCGCCATTAGGAAACATTTCTTGTATCAACTTTTCCAAACCTTTGATGTCTACTTTTAGATCATTCTTCATGTTTTCCATTTTTTCATCGATCTTAGCTTCTGTGTCATCCATCTTAGCTTCCATGCCATCCATATTAGCTTCCAAACCATTCATATTATCTTCCACACCTTTCTTCAAACCATCCATCTTAGTTTCCACGCCTTTCTTCAAAACTTCCATTTCATTTTTCGTTGCTCTTTGTGATTGTGAAATTTGGTGCACTTGCTCATGGACTTTTGATATCTCATGTTGCATTTCTTCATCTTCATGAGTCATAGTAAAGCCTTTCGAAGGCATAGTGGGTGTTGAATTATTTTTAGGAGGCATTTTAGAACCCAATACTGATATCTATTCTCAATAGGCCTTTGGAATCACCTAGAACTAATTTTTCAAACAAGACTTATGCAATTTGAAAAAAATACACACCTTTTTCTTGATTTTGAGGAGCTTGATATTGAAACTGAATTATCTATGTGATTTAAAATATTCAATATCTGAATTTCGGCCCTGAAGTAGTCCTCTGGAGCTTCTTTTGGATGCCATGTATCTGACCTGATTTGGATTCTTGAAGACAAGGTTATGCTCAATCTCCTACGATGACCTAATTATGGACTGGTTTAGTAGAGCGACATTGTATAACCTACCACGTGTCATTGTTTCCTCCTCTAGCTCTAAAATTGATTTAGAAAAAACTACAGTTCGTGTACTTGCAGCCACTTTTCACAAAATTCGAATCTGATGCTCAGAGAGAGAGTTATGAATATTTTCCCACGATCACCTCTTTGAGATGAAATTCGGGAGCCTGCAAAAGACCTAACTTCCACAGACCATACCTCTGAAAACATTGTGAACCAAGCTTTCAAATTGTGCAATGATCTTCCTCAGGACTTCTTCTTCATTCCCTAAACATTTCAGCTTCTGATCCTTCGTAGAAAAACATTTATAGAAAAACTTCCATGATGACCTGTTTAGGTTAAATTCAGGAGCCTGCAAAAATACCTAACTTCCACAGATCATATCTCCAAAAATATTGCGAACCAAGCTCTAAAATTTTGCAACGATGTTCCTCGGGATTTTTTCTTCGCACTTTAAAATTTTTTAGCTTCTGAACCTTCGTAAAAAAAATGTTATATTGAAAATTCCACGATGACCTATTTGGGGAAGTGAAACCCTAGAATCCAAAGCTCTGATACCAAATGTTGTGAAACCAGCTCCAAAAAGAGAAGAAAAGAGATATCAATGCCTTAGAAATAAGCCACTTTGGGGGAGAAACCTCCAGTACATTACAGGAGTGAACAATTATTGGATGATACAAATGGCAAAACCTCCTCCCTATATATAGGAGTCCATGGAGCCACAATGTAATCCTAGTGGGGTCACAATATAATCCTAGCCGATTTAACAATAATAATGTAAGGGCACAATAATAACAATATGTGGGTTACAGGGGTACAAAAAAAACAATAAGGGGGTTACACTAACAATAATAATGGACTGTACTCGTAATATCAGGACCTAAAAAAATTTCTCACAAGATTAACAGATTTACCATTTTATGAATAATGAAAGTGAATTTTAGAATTGTAAAACAGACATAGACTGTACATTAGATCAGGATTTAGATAGTGAATTTGATTTGAATAATATAGATGTAAATAAGGTAAATTTTTCTAAACCTACTAAATTTATTCAATCAGATATAGATAACTTAGAGAGAGTAGAAATTGATGAGATAATTGATGATGAATCTGATATATAAATCTCAAAGACAATTTCTTACCAAAAGGTTTAACTCCTTTAGAATATTTATTTGACTCAAATGATGTTGCTAGAAAACAAAAAATGGAGCCACTTAGATCTAATATTGAGGAATGTAACATTGGCATAGAGTTAAAACCCAAATTGATCAAACTTTCCAAAGCTTTACCTCAATAAGAAAAAGAAAAATATATTGCTCTTTTCAAGGAATTTCAAGATGTTTTTGCTTGGAGTTATGAGGACCTAAAATCCTATGACACCAACATAATACAATACAAAATTCCTATAAAATAAGACCAAAAGCCTTTTAAACAAAAGTTAAGAAGGATCAACCTTGTTTTGATGGCTTTGACTGAAAAAGAGGTAAAAATAATGTACGATGCACAGATAATTGCACCAATCATATATTCTGATTGGGTTTCTAATCTAGTTCCAATGAGAAAAAAGACAGGAGAAATTAGATTATGTGTTGATTTTAGGAATCTAAACAAATTATCCTTAAAATATAATTATCCTTTAACAAAGATGGATCACATTTTACAAAGGGTAGTTGGTTCTTCTAGGATTTCACTTTTAGATGGATTTTCAGGATATAACCAAATTTTAGTCCAACTAGAGGATCAAGCCAAAACAACTTTTGCTACTCCTTGTGGCACTTTTATGTATGTAAAAATTCCTTTTGGTTTAATGAATATTGGGGCTACCTTGCAAAGAGCTATGGCCATAGCCTTTGCAGAAGAAATTCATGAGTTCTTAATGATTTACGTAGAGGACATTACTGTATTTTCTAAGACTGATTATGAACACTTGGATCATCTTAGACAAGTATTTATTAAATGCAGAAAGTTTGGCATATCTTTCAACCCTAATAAAACATTATTTCGATTAGAATAAGGTAAGTTACTAGGACACATAATGTAATATCCATAATTAGCCCAAGCTAATAGGAATATTCAATTTTGTTTTCATTTTCTTGTTACTAGAATAAAATTGTAAAGGAGGACAAATTAAACTCCTTAAACAACAAAATAAATCAATGCCCATGTGAACAAGGCTAAATTTGGGTTGCCTTAATAAAAATCCCACATGTGTGAAAAGGGATTGTGACAATTGACTAGGTCAACAAGACCAAATCTACAGCGCTGTCCAGATGCAATGTACCTAGATGAACAATGTAGATCTAGTTGGAGGTTTCAAATGTGAAAGGAACTAAACCTTTGAGATGGTTTAGGGTTTTGCAAGGCTTTCATCCTATAAATGAGAGAGGAGAGAAGTATGACAGGGGTTGTTTAACATACTGTATTGAAATTATTTGTCTATTTAGACACTTCTCATTCTCTGGATGTTTAGTTGAGAATAGTTTTGTTTAGCACTGGGTGTTCCTGATCAAGAATCCCACCTCTTCAGTTGAGAGGCCTCTTGGAAGAGCCTTGCATCTCTTGTCCAATATCAGGAATTTGGCCAATCTTCCTCTTCCAACTACAATTCAGATCATGTTGAGGGTTTAGTTTTCCTTATGAGCAGCAGCAAGTGGAGGCTAGATCTATTCATATCTAGGCCATACTAGTGCCTATTTTCAGTGGGAAAGCCTTCTATCCCATTGGCAAGAGTGTATTAGCTGAGAGGAGCTCCAGATCCATACCTTGCATCAGACCAAAGTCTACATCAAGCCTAAAATCCATTTTATATCCTTGGATTGCTTTTTTTTGCAAGTGAGTAGTTGCAGGGTGTTTGGAAACTATTTGGAGGAGAGATCTCTGGTGTAAAGGAGCCTTCCTTACACTATGGTGATCCATGGATTAGCCATATAGTACATGTATATTTCAGATATAATCTATTCATTGATGCATATACTTCAGAATTTGTGAATCATTCTGCAAATCTGCTGCAGTAGATCTCAGATCTACTCTTTGTGCTTCATGTATTGCTGAAAACCCCAAGGGGAATGTAAAATAGAGACAATCTAGTGTAAAGATCTGATATAGATCTAATATTTTGTACACAGATTTTTCCTATATCTAATTTGTAACTTAGAACTACTGTTTACCGATAGAAATAATGTTGTCAAGGCTTTACAGTGAATTATATTGTTGCAGCACCTATTTTAGAGGATTTTTCTTCGTAAAAGTCTCCATATTTCTCTTGTACATTGATTGGACCACATTGTAAATATGATTTGTCATTGTATAATCTATTTTTGAGTTGTCATATTGGTCTACTTCTACTTCTATCTAAAACTATGTTATTTTCCAACAGTGTTGTTTTTGTATTGCTGCAATCCCTTCCTTGGGCATTTTCTAGCTTCACTAGGTGTGGGGAGACCTGTTTAACACACCTAGAAGGATTTTTTTCTGAATCCCTCTTGGATTCAGGTCTTATATTTTCAGATCTAAGGGATCCAAGTGCTGGTTTCCAATCCTGTAGCATACATTCATGAAAAATGATTTTTTTCAGGCATGCCTTGCTAGCAGCCCTAATTTTGGGATATTACAGTGATATCAGAGCCTCTTTCTTGGCACAGCCTGTGATTTTCTTATTAAAGAGCCAATATGTATTTTCATGGGAGGAAAATACTGATGAAGAAGTGTCGTTACACTAAATACACAGAAGTAAAGGTTTCAAACCCTTTATCTGAAAGGTTGTAGAAAGAAGAGTTATCAAAAACTCTTTCTCAAGATATGCATGAACTGAAGGAAGAAATCTGGGGGATGAAGAGGGAAAGACATGCAGATCCCTCAAGAGGATTCTTACATAAAGAAGGCCCCAATACTTCCTACCATGTGTGTGAGCATTCATCCACACAACCTGATCTGCAACATTGGAACATGCCTACTTTCTTATCAAAGAAAGAAGGAAAGGGGGGAACACCAAAGGAGGAATCTCTTGGTGATTATCTCCAAGAATATGAGTCTATATCAGAGAGATTCATATAGCATCTCAGTTTCCCAGAATTCTTTCATCTCAAAGAAGCAAGATCCACTACCTACAGTAGAAAATGAGGGTGCCTTCAGCACACTTTGGGTAGATTCTCTCTACCTACATTTGATGGATCACCTAAGGACTTAGCCAAGTCTTGGGTAAGGAAGCTTGACACATACTTTCAGCTACATCAAGTGTTAGAAGAAGAAGCCTTGAGAGTAGCAACACTGCATCTTCAAGGAAAGGCTTATGCTTCGTGGCTATTTGAGTCGTCTTCCTTAAAAGGGATAAACATCTCTTCTTATGCAAGGTTCACTAGGAGACTACTAACAAGATTTGATGTGAGACATTCTAAGACTTCTTGGGAAGAGAAAATCAAGCCCAAGAAATCTGCATCTTTGCATAATTTGGAAGATTCCATGGAGCCAACTCCAGTCCTAAACATTGTTGAAGGGGTTGAGGATCTGCTACACAATTTTCCAAATGCAAAGGCCCCACTACAGCAAGATCTCTTTTCTCAAAGAGAAGACATGAGGATTCCTTCTTCACTAAGAGATCAAGAAAAAGGATCTCTTGATAATGAATCATTCTCCACTGATGAGGAGAAGGGAGAGAAAGAGCAGAGAAGATCCTCTAGCACTGTGCTAACAAGAGGAGATCTATTTTCATTTGGAGATGGAGATGAAGCAATGGATTCCACTATAGGGATTCTTGTACCTTTGCAAGGAATTCCTAAGGATCTTTCATATGGAGGACATGAGCAGCATGTGTCTTTGCTAAAAGGCAATGAGACAAAACAAAGGAGGGATCACCTAGTTGATCCACTATCAGAAGATGGGCCAAATGCTCTAATCAGAGGCACTCTTACACCACTAAGAGGGGCCTCCAAGTTTCATAAGACTTCCACACAAAAATCAGAGGTGAACTTGTGCTGTGGAAGCAAGGGAATGTTGATCCCATCTGATAAGCATGGGAGAATGAACCATGAGGCATCATTTTCTTGTGGAAAACCACTTAGGAGACCACCTGATTCAGATTTGGTGAGAGGTGTCCAACATCTTGATGCTCCACTCATGAGTCCAAGAAGGATTGGAGCATTAGAATACAAGGCTATAACGCTGGGAGGCTTGGGTAAGCTTAAGGATAAGGGAGATCTTATTCCCTTAACATCACCACCCACTCTCCTATCTGGATAAACACTGTGGGAGGAGAAGAATGAAAGGATCAGCCTTCCAACACACACCTGTGGCATGGGAAATTCCAAGGAGAAGATCAACAATATGATAGAAATTCCTGTGGATGTATCATCAGCACTGTCATTGTTGAGTAGTGTAGATCTGTACTGGAAATCTCAACTGCTTGTAGAGTATTCCAAATATCTTCACACATGTATGGTACTTGATGACATGCTGTAAGAAGAGGGCTACTTAGTCCAAGGAGGGGTCATATATCATCATAGTAGAGTCTTCTTGTCTAGAGCTTCTAAGCTCAAGCAGAAGATACTACAAGGATCACACAAAGAGTTCTTTTCCAGCCATATGTAGTCAATGAAGATCTACACTCTAATCATGAGGAGCTTTGATTGGGAAGGCTTGAGAGAGGAACTACATTAGCACTTTCAAGAGTGCATGAGCTATGTGGGGTTGGGGAAGTCAAGGGACTCTATTCAAGAGTCATTTCAGCCATCTCTTGCTTCTTTTGAAAGACGAGAAATGTCCATGCACAACTCCATATGTATGAGTAACATTGATGGTAAAGAATCTAATCATGTAAAGCAAGTGTATATTTCTCATTGTACATGTTCTTTTACCATTTGTATGCAGGCCATGACTCCTAAAAGGAGCAATGTATCATGTAAATCTCATGGAAATTGTTGGGCCACTAAAAATTCTAAATTTGGCCACTCCCTTGAGGTGAAAAGGGAGATTTATTTTCATGATGGGTGCTTCCCAAAGGCACCAAATATATCTCACATTGTCTGCAAGAGTGAGATGAATTGGGCAGCAAGTAAGTGGTGGGAAAACCACTTACCACATCCTGGTTTTATGTAGGCAGGGGATGCTTTGTGCTAGTTCCACATGTGGGACTATGATCCACCTCCATGTACACACATTTTTGTTTATTTGTACATTGTCGTGATCCCCTATATTGATGATGTACTTGTAATTTTCATGGGGATGAATGGAGGAAGGAGGGAAGGCATGCATGTGCCCTATGGGATGCTACACTCCCTATACTTTATGTTTTATATTTCAGGGAGGGATTTGGGCAAACCATGGTTGTTTCATGTGATTCAATATTCCCTTATAGGAGGAGTTGTTTGCATCTCATGAGGACACTATTGGGACAAGTCATGGATGGATGGTTTGGTGATCACTTAGCTTATTAGAGAAGCTTATCCTTTGTTTGTGACACCAATGGAGGAAGAGATGAGTTGCAACACTCACCTTATCAATTTCTTGAGGAAAAGCAACATTTGGGAGGGGAGGACTGTAATATTTCTAATTAGCCCAAGCTAATAGGAATATTCAATTTTGTTTTCATTTTCTTGTTACTAGAATAAAATTTTAAAGGAGGAAAAATTAAACTCCTTAAACAGAAAAATAAATCAATACCCATGTGAACAAGGCTAAATCTGGGCTGCCTTAATAAAACTCCCACATGTGTAAAAAGGGATTGTGACAATTGACTGGGTCAACAGGACCAAATATACAGCGCTGTCCACATGCAATGTACCTAGATGAATAACGCATATCTAATTGGAGGTTTCAAATGTGAAAGGAGCTAAACCTTTGAGATGTTTTAGGATTTTGCAAGGCTTTCATCCTATAAATGAGAGAGGAAAGCAGCATGAGAGGGGTTGTTGAACATATTGTATTGAAAGGATTTTTCTGTTTAGACACTTCTCATTCTCTGGTTGTTTAGCTGAGAATAGTGATGTTTAGCACTGGGTGTTCCTGATCGGGAATCCCACCTCTTCCCCTGAGAGGCCTCTTGGAAGAGTCTTGCATCTCTTGTCCACTATCGGGCATTTGGCCAAGCTTCTTCTTTCAACTACAACTTATATCCTGTTGAGGGTTTGGTTGTCCTTGTGAGCAGTAGCAAGTGGAGGCTATATCTATTTAGATCTAAGACATATTAGTGCCTCTTTTCAATGGGAAAGCCTTCTATCCCATTGGAAAGAGTGTATTAGCTGAGTGGAGCTCCAAATCCATACCTTGGCATCAGGCCAAAGTTTACATCAAGCCTATAATGCAGTTTATATCCATGGACTGCGTTATTTTTCAAGTGAGAAATTGCAGAGTGTTTGGCAAATATTTGGAGGAGAGATATATGGTGTAAAGGAGCCTTCATTACACTGTGGTGATCCATGGATTAGCCATATAATCCATGTATGTTTCAGATCTGATCTATTCGTTGATGCATCTACTTTAGAATTTCTGAATCATTCTAGAGATCTACTGCAGTAGATCTCAGATCTACTCTTTGTGCTTCATGTATTGTTGAAAACCCCAAGGGGAATGTAAAATAGAGACATTCTAGTGTACATATCTGATATATATCTAATCTCTTGTACACAGATCTATCCTAGATCTAATTTGTAACTTAGAGCTGTTGTTTACCCATAGAAATAACACTGTCAAGGCTTTACAGTGAACTATATTGTTGCAGCACCTCTTTTAGAGGGTTTTTATTCATAAAACTCTCCATTTTTCTCTTGTACATTGATTGGACCACATTGTAAAACTTATTTTTCATTGTATAAGCTATTTTTGAGCTTTCATATTGGTCTACTGCTATTGCTATCTAAAACTGTGTTATTTTCCAGCAATGTTGTTTTTGTATTGCTACAGTCCCTTCCTTGGGCATTTTCTAGCTTCACTAGGTGTGGGGAGACCTGTTTAACCCACCTAGAAGGATTTGTTTCTGAATCCCTCTTGGATTCAGGTCTTATATTATCAGATCGAAGGGATCCAAGTGCTGTATTCAAATCCTGTAGCATACATTTCTGAAAAATGTGTTTTTCAGGCATGCCTTGCTAGCAGTCCCGATTTTGGGATATTACACATAATATCTAAGGAAGGAACTAGAATAGACCCTGCCAGAATAGAAGAAATTCTTAAAATTAGCCGTCCAAGAAACATAAAATTTTTACAAGCCTTTCTAGGTAAAATTAACTTTTTAAGAAGATTCATCTCCAGTTTAGCTGAATAATTAGAGAACTCAATAATATGCTAAAAAACGATTCAATATTGGGGGGGGGGGGGGGGGGTGAATCAGTATTCCTTTCAATTAGAGCATTAGTTAATCTTCAATTATTATCAGTGTTTGTACAATGATAGTAGCAAACAAGAGGAACACAAATGCACACAATTTTTAAGGTGGAAACCCACTCTGGGACAAAAACCACCTAATGCTTTTCTAATAATTCTTTAATATTCAACTCCAATTGAAAATAAAGCTCCAACTTCCTAGAATATAGAAAAGAATTATTCTTCAGCTCCCACTGGATGGACGCTCCAACACCCGATATTCTTCTGTAGTCAACTGAAAATATGCCCCAACACCCAATGAGCTACAACTCAACCTAGCACCACCCTACCACCCTATAGAAGAATAAAAGAAGAATGGACTCCCGTACCAGGGAAAATGGTCCACTTTACAATGATATAGAATGATGTAGAAGAAGAAGATGTACTAGACCATAACCCCAAATTTGACACAACCACCTAATGATGATCCTAGACCTCCCAACACTGCCTCTTCAACCCTTGGCAGATAGATACTAGTACAATTTGAACAATAATGTATTTGCAATGACTAAGTACAATGATACATTTACAATGACTGTATGCAGTGTTGCCCAATTGAAGACTTCATATGATGAATTTCTTACTGTTTTTATGCACCTTGGTTGCTGCTCTTGTCATGCTACCCTCTGCTGCACCTTGCTTTGCTTTGCTGTTGTAGAAAGTCTGGTCCTTTGCAACCCTTGACAACACATGATCTAGCTTTTTCTTGCCTTCTAGGAGCTCGATATTGAATCTGGTTTATCTCTATTATTTTAGATCCTAAATATCTGATTTTTAGTCCTGTAGTAGTCCTCTGAGTCTTCTTTCCAATGCCATAGGTCTGACCCAATTTGGATTCTTCAAGAAAGATTTATGCCCAATCTCTCACAATGTCCTAATTATGGACTGTTTCAGTAGGTCTCATTTGTACGGCATGACACGTGTCACTGTTTCTTCATTTAGCTTTGAAATTGATATATTGAAAATTACAGACTGTACACTATCTACCACTTTTTATGGAATTATTATCCGATACTTAGAGAGAGAGTTATGAGGATTTTACCAAGGTCACTTCTTTGAGATGAATTTCAGAAGCCTACAAAAACCCTGACTTGCACAGATCATATCTCCAAAAATATACCTTGATCTGAAATTTCTACAGTAGCTTCCTCAAGATTTCATCTTGGCCTCATAAAAATTTCAGCTTCTGAACCTTCTTAGAAAACAAGTTAGAACTAAAATTCCACGATGACATGTTTCAGATGGTCGAATCCCTTACATAAGGAGGAAATGAATATCACAATTTATATGAATGCTTAAGTTGAGAGGGGCTTCAAAAAGTGAACGTGGGAGAAATTTTAGGAGTATAAAAAATATTAATTATGACTTTTCAATGACCCATGCCCCAACCCCATGGGGTTTTAGCCCACTAATCGGGGTTACAAACTTCAAACATGAATATCTCTCAAACCGTGAAGAATTACATGGCGTGCCATATATCAATGGAAATATCTCGACAAGTAGAAACCATAAAAATTATTATTGACCCAAAATATATTAATTTTGTCGGTCAAAACTCCCATGCAATATTGGGTTATCTCCTGGTGTTGCTTGGGTTGACATCAATGACAACCGCTAATAAAAAATCTCCCCCTTTGGCATTGATGGCAACACAAGTACTCCCCTTGCGATCATGACACCTCTTCCTGCAACATTCTCTCCCCCTTTGACATCAATGGAAAAGGGTAACTTCCCCTGAAACACAACCATCCAGTGGACCTATACACACTTCCACTCCCGTTGAGACACAACCATCCTACAGACCTGTACACATTTCCACTCCCCCCGACATACAACTGTCCTGCAGACCTATAATCTAATGAGAACTTGGGAGTATCCCAAGCTTTTGACGAAGATATTCAAATGCTTCACGAGGTAAAGGTTTAGTGAAGATATCAGCATTTGTTCTTTTTTACAAACATACTCAAGTTTGATATTCTTTTCAGTGACTTGTTCTCTAACAAAATGATACTTGATCGGAATGTGTTTTGTTTTTTAATGCATGATAGGATTCTTGGAGATGCTGATGGCACTAGTGTTGTCACAGAATATGGGAATAGGCTCACTGAATTGTACTTGAAGATCTTGCAAAGTTTATTTCATCCAAAGGACTTGAGAACAACATGATGCTACTGCAATGTATTCTGCTTCCGTTGTAGATAACGAGATTGAAGTTTGCTTTTTGGTCAACCATGATATGAGACAACCACCTAGATAGAATGTTGCTCCACTAGTAATATTACGATCATCAACGCTTCCTACCCAATTTTCATCTGTAAAGGCTTGAATAATGTGATTTTTACCCTTGGGATACCACAAGCCATATTCTTCTGTGCCCTTTAGATATCGAAGAATTCTTTTGATGGCAATAATATGTGATTCTTTTGGTGCTGCTTGGAATCTTGCTACTTGTCCAACTACTTGCATAACATCTGACCGAGAGGCTGTTACATATATAAGACTACCAATCATATTCATGTCCCCATTCACCTCTTTACATATATTTGTTTATAAAATTAATTTGCAACTCCGTTACTCATCGGGAGTATGATTGTGTTTGCAATCTTCCATTTAAATTTACATTTCCTTGATGTACTTGGCTTGACATATAAATATTCCTTTCTCTTGTTGATATATTTGAAGCCCTAAGAAGTATGTCAGCTCACCAAGTAAAGACATCTAAAACTCACTTTGCATATTTGTAGAAAATTTCTTACTTAGTCGATCATCATTGCTACCAAATATTATATCATCCATATATACCTCAACGATTGTTAAATTATCTTTATATATTTGTACGTAAAGATTACGATCAACAATACCTTTCCTGAACCCTTGTTGATGTAGATATCCATCAAGACGAGCATACAATGCTCTAGGAGCCTGCTTGAGACCATATAGAGCCTTCTTTAACCTGCAGACATAGTCTTCTTTTTGTGATGATGAAAACCTTCGGGTTGATTTCGATGTAAACTTCTTCTAATTTTCCAATTTGAAGAAATCACTAGCTTAACATCAATTTGGTAGAATTTTATTTTTCTTGAACATGCATAAGCGAATACATTCGAATGGCTAAAATGCAGGAAGCGGTACCAAATGTTTTGTAAAATCATTCCTTCCACTTTATAGCCTTTTTCAAACCAATCTTTCTTTGTTTTTGGTAACCCACCTTACATCTTCATTCAATTTGTTCTTGAACACCCATTTAGTCCCAATGAAATTTTTATCTTTTGGTCATGGAACTAATTCCCAAGTGTTATTCTTCTCGATTTGATCCAATTCTTTATTCATAGCTGCTACCCAACGTTCATTCTGGCTAGTTTTCTTAAAACTACTAGGCTCAAAGGTTTCTAGAAAAGTAATGTGAGCTTGTTGTGATGAACGAAGCTATCGACCTTCATTTATGTCACCAATGATTTGATTTGATGAATGGTTTTTTTGAATCCATTCTTTTTTTCTCTTTGGAGGAGCTTCTTATCGTTGTTCCCATATATCTTGATGATCATTATTTACTTCTTCCTGGTTCATAGTTTCTTCTTGTTCTAGAATTTTTCTCTGTGTCTTTTTCAACCTCTGTCTCAAGTTTCAAAGATTATAGATCCTCATAATTATTCGTTAGAACACCATCTTCGTCAAATCTAACATTTATGCTTTCCACTATCTATTTCCATCATAGATTATAACATTTATAGGCCTTTATTTTTCATGAGTAACCAAAAAAAATACCTTCGTCAACACGTGATTCAAACTTACCGAACTTTTGATATTCTCTTTTGATATAACATTTTGTTCCAAAGATTCTAAAATATTTTAGATTAGTCGGTTTTCCTTTCCATAATTCATATGGGGTCTTGTTGCAATTATTTCTCAGAAGAATTCAGTTGATAATGAAAATACATCATATCAATTTCTTGAACCCGAGTTTTTCATCCAATTTTGAGTCACCAAACATGCTCTACCCATTTCTGTATAGTCCTCTTCTTTCTTTCAGCAACTCCATTTTGCTGAGGTGTTCGTGTTGTTGAAAATTGCCTTTTTATTCCATTTTCATCACAGTATTGCTGAAATAATTTGGAAGTGAATTTTCCACCATTATTTGATCTTAAACACTTTATTTTCAAATCAGTTTCATTTTCAACCAACTCCTTGTATATCTTAAAGCACTCAAATGCTTCAGATTTTTTATTTAGGAAACTGACGGCTGTCATCCTGGTATAGTCATCTATCATTAACATGAAATATAATTCTCCGTCTAAGCCTTTTGTTCTCACAGGACCACATAGATCAGTATGTATCAATTCCAATGGATGTGATGAAAAGTGTTCTTTTTTTTTAAATTGGACTTTTGTCTGCTTGCCATGCCGACATGCCTCACATAGTGTGTTGGAAGGTTTTGAGATTTTCGGCATTTCTCGTACTGCTTCCTTTTTTCTTATCCTGACAAGATTTTCAAAGTTTATGTGACCCATTCGTTTGTGCCATAACCAACTTTCATCTTCTTTAGATAGCATACATGCTTTAGTTTCTTTATCCAGAACATATATGTCGTTTGGAGCTCGACTTGCTGTAGCCACAATTTTACCATACCTGCCTTTCCTGATTTCCCATTTTGTGGAGTTGAATAGCATTGTGTGTCCTTGATCACACATTTTTCCAACACTGAGCAGATTGTGATTCATGTTTTCAGCCAATAGAACATTCTTGGCTATAACATCTTTGCTTACGAGAGTGACGGTACCTGATCCTATAACATTTGAATATCCATAATTTCCAAAGGATATGGTTCCATCCTTCTTCTCTTTCAAAGATACAAATTTCTTTCTATATCCAGTCATATGCGTTGAGCAACTACTGTCAACATACCACACATCTTTATTTTTTTGAGCCTTGAGAGAGAGAGCACAATTATCAGTCTTCTTCTTCTTCCATGTTCGTTCATTCTGTGGCTTCGAAGATTCTTTTGGAGGTTTTTCAAGTTTGCAGTCTCTGTCTATGTGTCCAAAGTTCTGACATTTGTAAAATTCCATATTATTTCTTAAATGTTAAAATATATTGATGTTTCATTGAGCCCTGGGAGGTTCATATTTGAAGAATATTTTGGAATTGTATTGGTTCCTAGGGTATGTGCGACATTCTACAGCTTTATGACCAAATTTTCCACATGAATAACAATAGCCATGAAAAATATGTTGGTATCTGGATGAAAATCTTCGTCGAGGAATCGTCTTCCAAGGATGTGCTTGCGAATCTTGTCCAAAGAAGTCTTCATGTATGTCAAATCTCATAGGTTCATTGTATTTTGTTGTAGAAGGTCCTGCTTCTTCTTCTTTGTAACCGAGGTCAATTCTGTCATTGTAAGATCGTTGATTATTGATGATTTCTTCCAATGTCCTTGAGCTATTGGCATACTTTTGGATAGTTTTTCCCTTCTTCACTTCCTTACGCAGCGAGACTACTTCAGCTTCTAATACTTCCCTTTCTTGGTTGCTTTCTTCCAACTTCTTTTGAAGTGACTCTTCAATACATTTGTGTTCTTCAACCTCAATTTTGAGACCTTGAACTTGTTCTTCAAGAGTATTGGAACGGATCTTCTTAGCATTGAGCTCTTTTATAAGCTTGATTGCCTCCTCACAAAATTCTTCTATGGTCAACCCTTCTTCTTCATTGTTTGATACTTCTTGTTTATTGTGCTTGGCCATAAACAATACTTTCTCATTGGCTTCTTCTTTGCTGTCACTTTCTTCATCGGATGATGAGCTATCTTCTTTAGAGAGAAATTTCCTTTTGGATCCTTTATTTTTTTCTTGCTTGTTGAATTTCTTAAAGCCTTTCTTTCCTTTTGAGTTGCCATCACTTTTTTTTGGATATTTTGCTACGAAATGCCCAACCTCACCACAACCGAAACATATCAATGGAATTTTAACTTCGAATTTTCCCTTACCAGGTTTTAGTTTTCTCATAAAGTAAGCATATTCTTCATCTGAAAGACCTTCTCCATCATCTCCTTTTTCTTCACACTTGAAAGTGCATGTCATTTCAATTGAAGGTTGTTTTTCCTTATTGGTTTGCTTAGATGCAACGAACGCAGTTTCTAGATTTGAAGTACCCTTTTCTTCATCAAGCCTCATTTCATATGCTATGAGAACTCCATGTAATTCTTCCTTGCTGAGTTTGTCTAGATTTTCACTGTATTCTAATACTGATACCTTTGGGTTGAATCTCCCTGGTAATGTTCTAAGAATCTTCCGTATAATATTCTTCTCGTCAACTGGCTCTCCCAATCCTTCCATAGTATTGGTTATTTCATCAACGTATTGGAAGTATGCAGCAATTTTGCAATCTTCTTTCATTCTAAGTTTCTAAAATTTTTCTCTATAGATTTGAAGCTTTTCTTATTTGAAATTTGAGTCACCTGCATATATATTCTCAAGCTTGTCCCATACATTTTTGGTGGTTTTACAACCCAACACCTTATGATAAGAAGATTCAATAAGTCCACTGATAATAATATTCTTTGCTTTTGCATAATTTACCAAATTCTTCTTACCTCGTTCATCCGCGATTGATGTAAATCCATTTTGAACAGTGTCCCATACTTCGTAACCTTGTGCCAAGAGATAGACCTCCATTCTTCCTTTCCAAAGTGCATAATTATTTTCATTGAATAGAGGTACACCAGTACACCATTCTTGGTATGCTCCATGACCTCCTTCCAGCTGTTAAACTGCTATTGAAGGAACCAAGCTCTGATACCAACTGTTGGAAATATTGAGGGGGGGGGGGGTGAATCAATATTCCTTTTAATTAGAGCATTAGTTAATCTTCAATTATTATTAGTGTTTGTACAATGATAGCAGCAAACAAGAGGAACACAAATGCACACAATTTTTAAGGTGGAAACAAACTCTGGGACAAAAACCACCTAATGATTTTCTAATAATTCTTTAATATTCAACTCCAATTGAAAATAAAGCTCCAACTTCCTAGAATCTAGAAAAGCATACTTCTCCAGCTCCCACTGGATGGACGCTCCAATGCCCAAGATTCTTTAGTATTCAACTAAACGAATGCCCCAACACCCAATGAGCTACAACTCACCCTAGCAGCACCCTACCACCCTATAGAAGAATACAAGAAGAATGGACTCCCATACCATGGAAAATGGTCCACTTTACAATGATATAGAATGATGTAGAAGAAGAAGATATACTAGACCATAACCCCAACTTTGACACAACCACCTAAAGATGATCCTATACCTCCCAACAATACCTCTTCAACCCTTGGCAGATAGATACTAGTACAATTTGTACAATAATGTATTTACAATGACTAAGTACAATGATACCTTTACAATGATTGTATGCAGTGCTGCCCACCTGAAGACTTCATATGATGAACTTCTTTCTACTGTTATGCACCTTGGTTACTTCTCTTCTCATTCTACCCTCTGCTGCATCTTGCTTTGCTTTGTTGTCGTAGAAATTCTAGTCCTTTGCAACCCTTGACAACACATGATCTAGCTTTTTGTTGCCTTCTAGGAGCTCAATATTGAATCTAGTGTATCTTTGTTATTTTAGATCCTCAATATCTGATTTTTGGTCTTGTAGTATTCCTCTAAGTCTTATTTCCAATGCCATAGGTCTGACCCAATTTGGATTCTTCAAGAAAGAGTTATGCCCAATCTCTCACAATACCCTAATTATGGACTATTTCAGTAGAGCGCACTTGTACGGCGTGCCATGTGTCACTGTTTCTTCATTTGGCTCTGCAATTGATAGATTGAAAATTCCAGACTGTGTACTATCTTCCACATTTTACGGAATTCCAATCTGATACTCAGATAGAGAGTTATGACGATTTTACCAAGGTCACTTCTTTAATATGAATATCAGGAGCCTGCAAAAACCCTGACTTCCACAGATCATATCTCCAAAAATATTGTGCACCTTGATCTAAAATATCTACTACAGCTTCATCAGGATTTTGGCTTCGCCTCATAAAAATTTCAGCTTCTGAACCTTCGTAGAAAAAAAGTTAGAGCAAAACTTCCATGATGACCTGTTTCAGATGGCCAAATCCCTTGCATAAGGAGGAACTGAAGATCACAATTTATATGAATGCTTAAGTTGAGAGGGGCTTCAACAAGTGAACGTGGGAGGGATTTTAGGAGCAAAAAAAATATTAATTATGACTTTTCAATGACCCATGCCCCAACCCCATGGGGTTTTAGCCCACTAACTGGGGTTACAAACTTCAAACATGAATATCTCTCAAACCGTGAAGAATTACATGGCGTGCCATATATCAATGGAAACATCTCGACAATTAGAAACCATAAAAGGAATTATTGACCAAGAATATATTAATTTGGTAGGTCAAAATTCCCATGCAATATTGGCTTATCTCCTGGTGCTGCTAGGGTTGACATCAATGACAACCGATGATCAACATTCAGTACTTAAATGGACTATTGAGGCTGAAAAATCATTTGAATCCATCAAACAGGCCTTAACCAAAACCCCAGTCCTTATAAGTCCTGACTTTAAAAATGATTTTATCATTTTTTCCTTTGCTTCAGAGCACACCATTACTGCAATTTTACTGCAGAAAAATGACCAGGGCTATGAGCATCCCATAGCTTTCTTTAGCAAAACACTTAAAGATGCCACTTTGAAGTACAATATTATGGAGAAACAAGCCCTAGATTTGGTAAAGTCCATTAAAGACTTCAGAGTGTACATTTTTTATTCTCAAAATCATTTACTATGTCCCAATGTAGTAGTAAAAGTCATTCTAACACAGAATGGGCTTGATGGTAAAAGAGGGAAGTGAATTGCCACAATTTTGAAATATGACATAGAGATAAAACCCACTAAACTTATAAAAGGTCAAGGTTTAGCCAAACTCATGGCTGAATCAAATTGTCATGCCCTAGACATAAATTTTATTTCCCAAGTAGATGATCGGGAAGAGATGTCGACTCCAGTGATCAGTGAAGCCTTTTTAGACTCACCATGGTATGCAGATTTCATATTTGTATTACTAAATTGACAAGCTCCTCATGGATTATCAAGAACAAAAGAAATATTTTTAAAGCTAAAGGCAATAAGATTTTTTATATTAGACAATGTACTTTTTTGGAAAGATCATAGTGGAATTTTATTAAATTATTTTCTAAAAGAAGAAGCTGAAAAAGTATTAGAATAATTTCATGTAGGTGACTGTGGAGGACATCTCTACTGGAAGATTACTACAGACAAATCCTGAGAGCTGGTTTTTACTGGCCTACTTTGTTTGCAGATGTAAAAAGGTATGTGACCTCCTGTCACAAGTGTCAAATATTTGAGGGTAAGAAAAAGCTGTTACCCCTGCCCTTAAAACCCATCTCAACAGAAATTCCATTTCAACAATGGGGTTTTGACTTCATTGGTGAAATTCACCCTCCATCATCAACCCAATAAAAGTGGATTCTGATAGCCACTAACTATTTTACTAAGTGGATAGAATCCATACCTTCTAGGAAAGCCACTGATATTGTCATTATCTCCTTTCTAGAAAGCAACATACTTTCAAAATTTGGATGTCCTCAAAAGCTTATTACTAACAATGTAACTGCATTCAAATCTAAAAATATGATTAAAATTTTCCATAAATACCACATTACCCTTGGCCATTCTACTGCATATTACCCTCAAGGTAATGGCCTTGCTGAATCTTCAAATAAGAGCCTTATAAACATCATCAAGAAGTTACTAGAAGATAACAAAAAGACTTGGAACAAGAAGTTAGTCAATGCCTTATGGGCAGATAGACTCACCACCAAGAAATCTATTGGTACATCCCCTTACCGGCTTGTCTATGGAATGTATGCTACTATTTTTCCATCTTCCTTAGGAGTACCAGTAATGAAGATAATCCAATAATTACAAGTTGAGACAAATGAAATTCAAATAAGGATTAATCAAACCATTCACTTGCAGCAAACAAGAGAATAGGTTTATATTAAGTCTCAAGTTATCCAGGATAAGATAAAGAAAATTTTTGACAAAAAGATTAAAGAAGATGATTTCTACATTGGAGACAAAGTGTTAAAATGGGATTCCAGAAGAGAAGAGAAAGGTAAACATGGAAAATTTGATTTTCTATGGAAAGGACCTTATGTTATTTATGGTTATACAGGTAACAATGCTTTCTTTCTGAAAGAAATGGATGGATCATATTTGCTAGGTGGACCAGTCAATGGCAGAATGCTGAAGCGCTACTACTCCTCAGAGATAACAAATAGTTAGTTTCATTTACTTTGACCATTGTACATAAACATTGAAGATTTTAGATTGGATTGAATGTTTTCCTAACAAAGTTGAAGCCCAAAGAGAAGGCCCTAAGCTTTGAGAGGTAAAATATCATAAGTATGAATAATTGCAGAGATCAGAAGATACTTACAGGGTCATCACAGTCAAAATTCAAAGGCTACTAGTCTTAAAGTTATTGACATTTCACTAGGAAATGTCATCCCCATGTGGAGCCACTGTTAGGATCCTATAATAATAGGGTTCATAATTTTTTAATTGACTATGATAGTCTTGTAAATATGTACATAACTTGCCTTCTACAAGTTGTTTTCCCATATTTGAAAATAATAATAAAATGAAAAGAGGGTAAAAGTCCTAAAAGAAAGATCAAAGGACTTAGAAAAGAAAAGATCAAAAAGAATAAAAAATGGACCCCAAAAGAAAAAATAGATAAAAATAAGACATTAAAGTGAGCAAGTCAAAATGCCACTACTATTTACTTTTACTGCAAGAATAATGATTATGTGCAGATTGTCAAAAATGCCATAATCCATGATCAATTAAATAGTTTAATCTTAACTTTTCATGTTTTGAATTTCATGTTTTAGATAGAGAATACAGATATGTCAAACTGTTTAAACTTGACAAATGAGTAGATAGTTAGAGAATAAATGAGGAGCTCAACAGTTTAATCTGAGCCCTCGGATGAAATAAGGTTAGAATTAGATAGTTTATACTTCAAAGAGAAAAATGGATTTAGGGTTGCAAGCTTAAATTCACCCATGCAAATGAAGTAAAAATGTTAGAATAATGATGGGTAGGTAGAAAGCATTTGTGCAAGGCATGTAATAAAGCATCATCATGAAAATTACTAATTTCCCCTGCCCCACAATGTTCTAGTATTTAAAACCTTAAATTAAAGAGGCTCATAGCATTTCTATGACTTCTGTTGGGACCGAACCTAAGGCTTAATAAATGATTGGTTAAAAATACTGGATTCCCTTCATGAAAACCTATTTCCTTAGCATATTCACCCTTTTCCAAAATATAATCCCTTTTCCTAAGTAAAACACCTTTTTTTTCTTAGAAAAGTAAACTCCCCTCTTAATTAGTTTCTTTTTCATCCAAAAACACTCAATGTTACACAGTAATTTGTCACCATCCCTGCAATCCCCGTCTCGCCCATTGCAGGTTCATTTCTGTGACCAATAAGCAGTGTCATGCCTTGCAAATACCATCATTGCATCCCTTTCCATGAGGACAACATTTCTTTTGTTGATTATTTCCTGAGCAGACCCCTAAAAACACCTGTTTTTGCCGTGGCACTGGTAGCCCGTTATGTACCCGCGCCAATGGGGGAAAATTAACACTGAGCCCGCACCAATTGGCACTCTGTCCCAGTTAAACACCCGCGCCACTCTACTTTTGGAATTTTTTTTAAAAAAAGAGGTGAAGTTTTGATTACAACAACTTCGTGGATGAGTCATCAGGAGTGATTTCGCCTGAATAACCACGGCCTTCCTCCTTTGGCCTCTTTTTTCCACCTTATGGGGAACCTCCCAAGGGATAAGGCCTCCCTTCCACTATTGTAGGGATCCCAACCTCCTCCTCTCCTCTATAAATATAGCCTTCATCCATTGATGAAGGGGCTGAAGGGCTGAAAGTCTTGAAGTGCCTAAGCTTTGAATCTCCAAATCCCCAAGAGCCTTTGTGCTGTAAGAGCCCTCTTTCTTCCCTTAAGGCCGACTCAAGTAAGGAGACTATCGTCGAGAGACTCTGGAGAGGTTTGCCCTTTCCCTGGCGAGCTTTGCGAGACGTGAACGACTGGAGACCCATCCGAAGGAGACCACGACGTCAGAACATTGGTTGTAATCTCTTTCAATTGTTATTTAATGAATGATTACGATTATGGTTCCACTCTGTTTTCGATTATGTTAATATGAGTAGTATCCTTTCTGACTGATATTTAGTTGTGTATGCTAGATTCTATGCTTGTATCTGTTTTTTTCTTGCATGTGCAGGTGTCCATCCGCGGATACCGTGGAGGATCGTGATCTGCCGAGGCTGAGGAACGGGAACGCTCTCTTCTTCAGATCGTAGCATTGGATTCCAGGTAGGACTCCATATTTGGTCTTTTCATTCGTAACTAGGAACTTGCGTCGTAAAATTTCGTGATTGTTGCTAGACCCCTGCTGGGCTAGTAGGGATCACCTCTGTCTGCAGAGGGGATTTACTCCTCAAAAATTTGGCGACTCCGTTGGGGATCGTCTAGTTTTGATTGTCTCATCTTGATTGTCTCGTTTTGATTGTTTCGTGGTTTTCCTTGCTTGGTTAGCCTTATGGGCTGGGCTCTTTTTTGTTTTGGCTTTTGGTTAAGCCCCAGAGGATCAGATCTGACCTCTGCTTTTCCGAATTTTCACCTTTTCATAGTTGACTTGATTGGCGCGATTTTAGCCCTGACAGTCGCGCCAGTTGGCGCAGTTTGCCAGTTCATCACTCGCGCCATCCCCTGTCTGGCACGGATTATAGCCAGAAAGTCGTGCCATTTCCTGTAGGTGGTAGGGTTACCCTTGTTTGGAATCTTCTTTTGGTCAGTACTTTTCTTTTGGGTTTGTTTTAGATTCATCTTGAAGTGGGAAGTCTGGTCTTGGTTGGGAGAAATTCTTTGTTTTTTCATTTTCAGGCATTGGCGCTTGTTGTCAGTTAGCAGCCCGCACCAATTGGCCATTGGTGCTATTTTTCAATGTACAAGTCGCGCCAGTTGGCGCTAGTTGTCAATGTACAAGTCGGGCCAATTTCAAGATGTGTGAAATTTGAGATTTTTTCCCTAAATCCTTCACTAGTGTGTCTTTCCCTTCCGGCCTTTCCTCTGTATGAGCATAGATTACATTGCTCATTGTTTGGAATGTCTTCTTTCCATGATTACTTGATGTAAAAGGGAATGAATGCCTTGTTTTGATCTCGTGCTTTGGAATTCCTCTTTGTGTGTGACCTCATATGTCTTGTCGCCTTTTGAGGGATTTTGTCACAAAGTATTTTGAAACAACGATTGCATTCTTAGTGTTTGTTTACATCTCTTTTGCATTCATCCTTCATTAGGAAGATTTGCGTTGTTTTAGTTTTTGTCTCATATTTTTCTTTTCGTTAAAATGCATTAGATCACATTGCATTGAAAAGTATTTTTTGAGGTCCATCATTGAACTTAGATTACATTGTTTAATGATCGAAAACTAAAAGTCGCTTTGAGTGCATTCCCTTTCATTAAAGCATGCATTAAGTAGATTCTCATTTCATCGAAAAATGCATTGAGTGCATTCTTATCATTTGAAAAGGAAAAGGAAATTGTGCATAGATTACAATTGCATAGTTTTCGGAAAAAAAAGGATTTTGCATAGATTACATTGCATTATTCGCTTCGTTGAATGTTTGAAATTACTTTCGGATGGTGAAAGTCATCTAGTTTGGAAAGTTTTGTTTTCAGTATTGCTGTTTGTTGCATCATTGTTTGAAGCTCTTCCCTTAACTAGATAACATTCATCGAATTGAAAGTTTTCTTTTCTCATATAGCTGCATACAGGAGATTGTCATATGACATGCGGTAGGGCCTGAAACCGAAACATAATTGAAGATCAACCTTAAAATTTACTCAATTTACCTAAGGAAACATTGAAACATTAACGAAACACATTTAGAGGTCTAGGCTAGAGACGTGTTCTGGCATCTTTAAACCTAGTAGCTGTCGTTCGCCTCTTGGCTTTAGACAGCGCTAGTACGGACTTGTGCTCCCTGTACCGTCGCGTATATAAAGGGAGACCCCTCTAGGTTTTCAATCCTTTATCCATAGGAAGCCAAGTCTGCTGCGCTATACCCGTGATACACTGAACACAGCATTCGGGGAGATTTCCTGCACGTACGGAAAGTCCTTGGTTGATTTCTCTTTCATTTTGAAACCAAGGTGTATATTGCAGTTCACGGTTATTTGGTACACCCTTTTGCCTAGTATTCCTGAGTAGTCATTTCGATCTTTTCTGACTCTTTAAATTTGAAAAGGTCATCAAGCACTTGTCCTTTCATGCTTGTTTCCAACCTGAAAGTGATAGAGTCACCTTTTGCCTGTTTCTCGACTCTTAAAAGATGAAACAGCGGAGTTTTGTTTCAATGTTTTAAAAAATTAACTGCCCATGAAATATTCCTGGTAAAAGTTAGTTTCCTTAGGGTGTTGTTCTAAAGATTGTTTCTGATGGCAACTTTTCCAGAGTTCACCAACCAAGGAATCCCCTCCGATGGGAATCCTGGTCCATTTCCTCCCTTTGGAAATGTTGGTGCTCCTTATATGGCAACGTTGTCCCTTCTTGGGTTAACTGTTGGGTTGCCTGTTTGGTTGTTTTCAACCTCTGTGGTCCCGAATGTCTCGGCTACTGTTCAATCAGTTCCTCCATCTGAACAACATCATGTTGATTCCAAGGTGGACCTCTCCCCTTCTTCGCATGTTTCTACGTCCTCCTCTTCTACTTCGCTTGGTGAAAGTCTGGATTCGAGTAACCAGGTGGCTAAGAAGAAGAAGAAGAAGACAAAGAAGAAGAAGTCTGATAAGCGAGAGGCTAAGGCTGCAGCTACTGCTTTCGAGAAGTCTCCTCTTGATAACCCTTCCAACCCTCCACGGAAAGTCAAGTTCCCTTGCATGTTGTGCACGGGAGACCATCTTCTTCGAGACTACCCTGGCATTCCCAAGGTGCTCGAAGTGTGGTCCAACAGTCGTCCGACGTTGCCTTTGGCTTCCGGGAGTCAGGTTGGGGGCACGTCTTGAACTGGTACTGATAAGGCTCCTAAGAAGTAGGGTAAGATCACCAATCCCTATAAGTTGTGTGAAGGGCACCATGCCATTCACCTTTGTCCTTATATGGATGAAGCCAAGCAAGTGTTGGACAACTCAACTGTTTCTACACCATGCCTCCTGGTTGGTTACAAACAGCTTTCTTCGAGTCCTCCGCTAGTTGATCCTACGATTGGTCAAGAATCATCCTTGGTCAATCCCACTCACTCGGAAATTCGAATTCAGGAATCCATTCCCGACCAACCATTGGTCGTGGGATCGGTTGAACTGGCCCTGTCTACGGTACACCAGGTATTTTCCGTTGAGAGTGGACCTCACACCCCTCATGTTCTTCTGGTTTCTTCAGATTCTTCAGACTTGGAGAAAGATTCTCCTGTCCCTATATCTCAAGAAGTTGCTTCTCCACCTCCCGTGATGGAGATCCTGGAGGATACCCCTCCCACCTTCGAGATAGAGGTCGTGGAGGATGCTCCTTCTTCTTCCATAACACCAGGGGAAGACCATCTCAGTTCAATGGTAGCCCCTCCGAGTAGTTTGGTCGCTTCCTTTGATTGGAATCGATTTGCAGGATACTGCCTTCCGTCTTATGTGCCTTTCGAGATCATAGTACACGCTTTTGGTCTGGTTGTACCCAACACCATTATAGATGAAGGCGCGTCTGTTAGTATTATATCCTCAACTACTTGGCAAGCTTTCGATTCGCTGCCACTTGCGCCTGTTACGCAGAATCTGTTGGCATTTAACAGAAGAACGAGTCAACCGTTAGGGATCCTTCCAAGGTTACCTGTTACTTTGGGAGGTAAAACCGTCCATATGGACATGATGGTTGTTCCAGGCCCTTTGGATTTCAATCTACTCTTGGGGCGCGATTACACCTATGCCATGGGAGCGCTCGTCTCCTCCCTTTTTCGTGTGGCCTGTTTTCCGCATGAAGGATGGATCGTGACCATTGATCAGCTTTCGTTCTTCGGTCCTGATATGGCACCTGGACTGCCTTCCTCCCTTCCTGGTTTTTATCCACCCGTTGTATCTGCCCCACCGCAGGTCAACTATGTGGCTACCTACCCCGTGCCTGTGCTCAGTGATGATGGTGTTGTGCATCAGGTGCTGGGGGCATTGGGTCCTGACTTCCAGGATGTTTTCCTTCCATCCGAAGCGGAAATCTTGGAAGCGATGACTTCATATTCATTATGATGAGGTCGGTCGGAGCATAGTTCGTTTTCCTGTGTCAAGCTCCTTAAAAAATGAAACAAGCTGGTCGGAGCAGAGTTCTTTGTCTTGTGCCAAGCTCCTTAAATCATGAAACAAGGATGTCTGAGGATAGTTCTTTTAATGTGTCAACCTCGTTAAAACAATGAAACACGTTCCTATTCAATTTGAGTCTTTGGTAAGTTCTCGTAAAATCCCAGTCGAGTCTTTCTCTTGATCTCGTAATTTGAACCTTCACTCCATTTGCCTTTCATATGGATTGAAGCTTGGGGGGAATGTACCTCGAATTGAGTCACCATGCTGGGGGGCATGCTTACTTTGTCAAGCATAGTTTGTTTCCGTTTCAAGATTGTGTAAAAATGAAACCGGTTTCAAGCATAGTTTATCTTTTTTTCAAGCTTGTGTAAAAATGAAACCAACTTCAAGCAGAGTTTCCTGATTTCAAGCTTGTGTAAAAATGAAACCTTTCCCATTTTACCTTTTGTGATTGCCATTTTATCAGCCTGTCTTTGCCAGATGAGCCTTGGTTTTCTCACTCCATCGTCACTATCTGCTGGGCCGATCATATGCCTTCACTTGGTTGCTTTACCCGTTCCTGAGGAACCGCTGCGATGAGTGGTCTTGTTAGCCAACCTCTTAACCTTTACTTGTTCTGAGTAGTTCTACCATTACCGGAACCAGTAGCTACCCTTTATACCACTCGTTCCTCCAGGAGGAGTCAACTTTCAGCTCTTTTCTGACTCTCTAAACATGAAAAGATTGTCGAGGCCCTTGTCGTTTAGATCTCATTAAAATGGAAATGAATCGACATCTACCCAGTATACGTTTACCTCTTTTTCAGGCTGGGATAGATTGATTACGAAAAAGGAATGCCCTAGCCTATCGCGACTAGGAGGTTTTCTCAGACATAGTTTTCTACCTTTTCGGATCTGAGGAACTATTTACGAAAAGGGACCTCTGGAGTTTACTTTTTAGCTGTCTTTTCAAACTCTCTAAACATGAAAAGACGTCAAGTTCTTCCTTTGTCAGACTCGTAAAACCTAAATGACATCCAAAATTGTCATGATGACGTTATTCGAGTCGTTCCTTCCTAGGGCTCGTTAAATGTACTAGGATGGATCTGCCCAAAGGACGGGTTTATATTACAAGCATATGGTATCTTCTTCAAGCTTGTGTAAAAATGAAGAGGTACTCACCGAAATGGTGGGGAAAAATGGAACCAACATCATTGTCGTCTCGGCAGTATGTCGCTCTTGAACATGGCACTTGTCTGCATTCGTGTCGGGTTGGGGACATCTCATCTCGTTTCTTCACTTTGCCTCCGTGGGTTTGGATAATCCCTTTTGACCTCTCATCTCACTATCGTACACCTTGCGTGCGAATGACCTACGATCAGATTGAAATTGCAATGCGCCAAGTCCACTGTCGTGCTGTTTATATGTTCAAGAGAAGTTGACCTCTGCAAATATCAACCTTCCTCTGATTCTCATACGATCCTGATTCACAACAAAGACATTATGTTCCTCTGTCTCATGTCGATGATCTGGGAAACATTATGGCCCACCCACCTTCAATCAAGGTCACTTCCTGTCGGTTTTTTGTTTAGGTTGGAGAGAGCGCGCGGGCCTCTGAAGAGCGGCGACAGGATTGAAACCCTGCAGAACCCTGAGCCTGGCTCGGCAAGCTCTCCTGCAACACCACCCACTACAATACAGCTCTGCAATGGCGCCATCACCTGACTCACTCCATGCACAACTCCGGGGGGGGTCCGACCCCCCCTTCTTCTTCTTTTACGCCCTTCATTTTTGGCAGCATCCCTTTGGAAACCTCCAACTTCCCTACCAACTCCAGATCTGAAGGAATCAGCCATGAAACCGAGCCAAAAGGAACTGCGTCAGCAGGGCACATTCCCAATCGACACAGCGAGCAAAAATCGTCCCCATGCAAGCCCATCTCGAAGGAAATACCAAGACTAATCATTGAAGATCCATGCATAGACGAATACAGAGATCACATGAGCAAACACGCCCTGATCTGCAGATTCATGGGGGTCCGATTGAACGAAAAGGCTCTATGCTGGTGGATAAACCAGAAATGGAAACCCAAAGGGAACTTCGAGCTTCAGCTGGGATCGAGGAGCTTTTTCACCGTCATCTTCGCCCACAGGGATGACTGAGATCGTATCTTCGACGGAGGACCATATTTCTACAACTCTGTCAGACTATACATCACGTACTAGAGACCAAACTTCGCTCCAGAACAGGAGGACTTCAAAAAAGTTCCAGTATGGATTCGCCTTCACTCTCTGCTTGTGGATTACTGGAACAAGTGAATCTTGGAGGCCATAGGAAACGAGCTGGGAGTCTTCATCAAAGCCTCAGATATAACATCACAAGGTAAGTACACTGCTTATTCTAGAATCTGTGTTTACCTGGACATTTCAGGACCCCTCCCAGGCCATAAGGAGCTGATCCACAGAGGAGTGCACTGGAAGCAAACCATTGATTATGAAAATATCCCATTCAGATGCCGAACCTGCCGCCAGCATGGACATCTCAGCCACGGATGCCCCATCAATCAACCATAGCCCAAAGCTCAACAGGAACAAGCGGATACTACAGTACCTGGCTTTACCCCAGCTTCAAGAAAGACTAAAGGGAGGAGAAGCAAAAAGACTCCAAAACAACCCACCAATAATACCCCCACTAATAAGACCTCCACACAGCAAAATAGCTTTGAAATTCTGGGCAACCTTGACTCATCGGAGCACCCATCAGCTCCTCAGGCCCCCATTCATCATGATCTTCCAGATTCAAGCCAACCCACGCCTACCACCAAAGCTCCAAGCTCAACCTCTGGCCCAACCCTTGCCCAGGCACCGCAATTCCAACAAGACTCCTCTTCCCTACAGATTACCACCAGCCAAACCTCAGAGAAAACCCAGCAGAGCATAGAAATGCACTTAGATCAACCCTCAACAACCCCCTCAAACAATCCTCTGGAGGAGATCCTTCGTGATCTAGATCTTCAAAAGGTCAACGAGCAATGGTCCAAATTGGGAGTCGATGCCATTCCTCAAGACCATTTGGAAAAGATAGAAATGACCTACTTGCAGTTGGAATACATCAACCAGAATGCAGCCAAAAGGCAATGGGGAAATAGCAGCAAAACAGGTATACAAGCCAACATGGATCTGGATCAATATAAATCACAGGGACCAGGAAAGAAAAGAGGGCGCAAATCCACAAGACAGCAGATACAAGAGCTAGGCAGACCCCTAATCAATGAGGGGAAAATCAGGGCATTGGTCCTTTCTGCTCCAAAGACTGCTCAATGAAAATCACAACCTGGAACATCAGGGGGCTCAACAGCACCTCCAAAAGAAGGATCTTGAAAAACCGCCTATTCTCACAGCACCCAGACATCGTCCTACTGCAAGAATCCAAATGCTCTTCCAAGAGCACGGAAACTCTCAAAAAACTTGTTTCCAACAGTCATCAATGCATCAGCATAGATGCAATTGGGCAAGCAGGAGGGTTGATCACATTCTGGAACAAAAGCAAATTCATAGTACAAAATGCTCTGTCCACCAATCACTCTCTATCGGTGATTCTCAACATGCCAGACTCAAGGCAATCGATCTGCGTTACCAATGTATATGGACCCCAACGACTTCAGGAAAAGCTGGAGATGCTGCTAGACCTGGATGAGGTCAGACAACACCATGGGGCAGATCACTGGATTTTAGGAGGAGACTACAATATGATTACCAATCTAGCAGAGAAAAAGGGAGGCCTAAGAAGACTGGATAAGGACTCAGAAGCATTCAACAATTTTATTGCTGCTTCCAAACTCATTGACATCCCCACCGTCAATGGTTTACATACCTGGAACAACAAGCAAGGAGGAAACCGGCAGATAGCTTCAAGGCTTGACAGATTCCTCATGTCGGAATCCATTCTGTTGCAAAATATAGACATGGAGGCCAGCATTCTGCCCATAGGAGGATCTGATCACTGGCCAGTGCAGATCCACTTCACCAATTTGGATAAACCCCAAAACAGACCTTTCAGATTTGAGGCCTTCTGGATAGAGCACCCATCATTCATGGAGAATATACAAAACTGGTGGACTCAAACCACCATAAGGAGCGACAACATCATGTACATAATCCAGCAGAAGCTCAAAATTATAAAGACCAACCTCAAACATTGGAACAAATATACCTTCGGCAACATATTTCAAGCCAAAAGAGAACTTGAGGCAAAAATGGCGAATCTCCAGCAAACTCTGATTACAGAAGAGCCCAATGAGGAGCGAAACACTCAAGAATCGACTCTGCAAAGGCAATGGGAAGAAAGACTAAAACAGGAAGAGACACTGTGGAGACAGAAATCGAGAGTGCAATGGTTAAAACAGGGCGAGCGCAACACCAGCTTCTTTCACAAGTCCACCATACAGAATAGAGCTTTTAATCGCATCCTATCCCTCAAGACTGTGGATGGCGATCAAGTCTTCTCATAGGATCACATCGGACCTGAGATAAACTCCTATTTCACCTCTCTTCTCAGCGAACCTCTTCAAGATCGATCCCAAGCTATTAAGGAAATTTTGGGAGCCATACCCAGCTTAGTTACAGAGGATCAAAACGCCCTACTTCCAAGAGAGTTTACTGAGCAGGAGATTGAAGAAACCGTCTTCTCCATGGCCACGAACAAGGCCCCCGGACCTGACGGATTTACAATTGAATTCTTCAAGGCGTGCTGGCCCATTATTAAAGCTGATCTTTTTGTTCTAGTAAGAAACTTTCACATAACCAAGAAAGTCCTGCCTGCCATCAATGCCACTTTCCTTACCTTAATCCCCAAATCGAACCAGTCCGACTCCCCTGACAAGTTCTGCCCCATAGCCCTTTGCAATGTCCTCTATAAAATCCTCTCCAAATTGATGGCTGACAGACTCAAATCCATCCTCCCCTCAATCATTTCTCAAGAGAAAATGGGCTACGTCGAAGGAAGGCAGATCACTGACAGCATAATCCTCACCCAGGAAGTTTTGCACTCTTTCAAAACAAATAGATCTCCAGGTATGTTAATTCAGCTTGATCTGTCCAAGGCCTTTGACAGAATCAGCTGGAAATATATGAAAGCAATCCTCCAAGCTTTTGGATTCAGTGAGCTATGGACAAACTGGATAATGGAACTGGTTTCAGGTGCTTTCTTCTCTATCCTGCTTAATGGAGGACCCCTACAACCCTTCAGTCCATCCAAAGGTATAAGACAAGGGGACCCCCTGTCTCCTTTTCTCTTCATCATAATGGCAGAAGGGCTAGGAAGATCCTTAACCAAGGCAAAGCAGCAGAACCAACTCAAAGGTATCAAACCGGCACACCAAGGACCCACTATAACGCATCAGCAATTCGTTGACGATACCATGCTCATGGGCGCCCCCACAGCATAGGAAGCTCGAACCATCAGCAAGGTGTTAAAAACCTTCTCGGATGCCTTAGGTATGGAAATCAATCTAACCAAATCCAAAAAAAATTTCTTCAACACATCCACTCCTATGCAGAGAAATCTCAGCAGAATTCTAAATATTCAAAATAACTCCCTTCCTACCAAATACCTTGGTATTCCGCTTTTGGAACATGCCTATAGATCGAGCAACTGGGAAGCCCTTCTCAACAAAATGAAAGCCAGGCTAAGCAGCTGGACCCACCGGGCTCTAAATATGGCCAGCAGACTGATATTGATAAAGTCCATCCTTCAAACCATGCCAGCCTACATGTTCTCAGCACTTGCAGCCCCTAAGGTGGCTTACAAGACCATCTGAAACATTCAGCGCTCCTTTCTCTGGAATGGACCCTCTAAGAAATCCAAATGGGCCCTCCTCAAATGGATAGACATCTGCAAACCAAAAATGGAGGGAGGTTTGGGCCTTTGAGACCCTGAGCTATTAAGCAAGGCCGTAGCAGCAAAAATATGGTGGAGATGGGTTGAAAATCCTGACTCCCTCTGGGGCGCCCTGTGGAAAGCGAAGTATACAACCCAAATCAGGGATAAAGACCTCATCCGGCTTACAGGCACCACTCAAGGATCCCCAATCTGGAACAAAGCCTGGGAAAATAGACATATTTTTCAGCAGCATAGCTTCTGGGAAGTACACCAAGGCAACACAGCCCTATTCTAGGAAGATGCCTGGCAGCAGCTTCCAATCTTGGAACACCCAGACTGGCATACTCTGAAAAGAGCCATGCAGGAGGAAGGCAAGATTACGGTAGCAGACTACTGGCAACCGGAAAACGAAGCAATCATATGGCAGAACTGGATCTCCAGAGAACAATGGCATACCCCAGCAGGCCCAGGGAATGTAGACCATTTTCTACAAGACTTGGACAAAAGGAAAATCCTCATATCCAACAAAGAGGACATCCTAAGATGGGGAAGCAACCCCAAAGGCATGTTCAACCTCAAAGAAGCTTATAAGCTCTTGGCAGCCACCCCGGATCAGCAAGCAGACCACAAATGGCAAACCCTATGGAGCATAGGAACTTGGCCAAAAATCACACTCTTCTCTTGGCTAGTCCTGCATAACAGGGCTCTCACATGGGACAACCTTCAGAAACGAGGTTTTGTAGGCCCTTCTCGATGTATGCTCTGCGAGAATGGATCGGAAACGCTCAATCACCTGCTCAATACCTGTCCCATGGCTTGCTCCCTGTGGGATGACATGGCCATGGTCTTTAGACAGTTAGATAGAGACAGAAACTCCATCCAATCTTCCTTAAGCCAGTGGAGATCTTCCATCTCCTCCAACCCCCTGGTCAACAGTGCCTGGAATCTAGTTCCGAGCGCATTAATTTGGACCCTATGGAAAGAGAGAAACGCAAGAATATTCAAAAACATAGCCACAGGAGTTCACATGCTGATAAGGAAGGTTCGATTTCTCATCACAGAAACAGTCAACGCCAAAGGCATTCAGAAGATAGAGGGCAATTTATCACCAAACGAGGCAAGAATAATACAGATCCTGCATCTTCAAACAAGGACCAACTCTGCTGGAAGGAACCAAACCTCAACAGCAACGGCGCAGGACAAATGGACTCTGCCCCCCTTCAACACTTTCAAACTCAACTTCGATGGGGCTTCAAGAAAAAACCCGGGCATGGCAGGCTATGGGGGAGCAGTACGGGATCACACAGGAGCAATCCACCTCATCTATCATGGCAATCTCGGAGTGAACACCAACAACGCTGCAGAACTCATCGCTCTCCTCCAAGGCCTCACACTTGCGGATAGATACAGGCTCCTACCTCTGGTAGTGGAGGGCGATTCAGAGATAATAATATGAATGATCAGGAAACTCCAGATGGGCGCACAGGTGCACAGAGTAACCCCAAGATGGAGGCTGTTAGCAATACTAAAAGATCTCCAAAACCAACTCTGCAACAAGAACGGGATCACCTTCCAAGCCGTTCAAAGGAAAGCGAGCAAACTAGCTGATGCACTGGAAAATGAAGGGATTGACTCCAATCTGGAAGAGTACCATAGCCTCTGGCATGACCAGGAGGAAGGATAACTCAAATCCAAATGCCACGATATCCAACAAGCGGATCTGCAAGCACAAGCCTAGGCAACAAGGGGTCCTTATTCCAGGAAATCATGGCAAACTCAATCGATGGCAAACTCAAACTCATGAGCAAGTCACACCCCAAGGAACAACACAGCCCACAGGACTGAGCAAATTCGTGCAGAATCCCATCACACCGGCCTCTCAAACGAAAATCCGCAGTGCAGAATGCTCGATTACCATCTTCAGACAGTGCAGCTCTGTGCTGACCGGACCTTCTGGGCGCGCCAACGCGTTTGGAGCTACATGCACAGTTCTACTGGCCACGCGGCCTCAATCATCAGCGAATCTATCCATGGGAAGCAACATCTCCGGGAGGTCACATTGACTCCCAGGAATCTATGTAATTTTACACAAAAAGACTAATACAATCTGCTTAACTTTACAAAAAAAAAAAGGTCACTTCCTGTCGACTTCAGCTCATTATCCAGGAAGTTGATCTAGAGACTCCTTTATGGTACCTTGGAGCTTGCATGCCTCAATGGCAGGTTCATCGCATTCGATGTGGGGTTTTAATCATTGGCCTTTGATCGAGTGATTCTACGAGTGTTCGATGCCAGCTCATTGATTCACACACTGTAGATTGTACCTGTAGTACCTTGAGGGCCATTGTCATTATTGGTGGTTCCTCTCGCGTCTGTTAACAGCTCTCATCATTGGCTAGTAATCAGAAAATGTTCTTGCATGTTCGACTTCAGCTCACATATTCGCATGCTTGAACTTGTACTTTGTTTGGGTCGATATGGAGCGCAAGACCCTGGATTGTGTCGGTTGTAATCCAGGCTGCGATTGTGGATTATTATCATTATGTACATGACTCACTGATTGGATGGTTGCGACCATACCTAAGTCTATTTATTTTATCCTCGCTGGATGGCTGTGCCCATACCTTGGATCCGGATTATAGTATACTCTGTTTCGGATGGCTACGCCCATACCGCATAAACATCATGTACTTGAGATATCAGTTGTATTTCTCCACGCAGGTTTTCTGATGGCGGAGCTTCAGTTGGACACGTTCTCGTAAAGCATTTCACCCCTCTCTCTCTCTCGGGCCTCATGCTTTAGGTGGCATCTGTTACATAATAATTTGTCACCATCCCTGCAATCCCCGTCTCGCCCATTGCAGGTTCATTTCTGTGACCAATAAGCAGTGTCATGCCTTGCAAATACCATCATTGCATCCCTTTCCATGAGGACAACATTCCTTCTGTTGATTATTTCCTGAGCAGACCCCTAAAAACACCTGTTTTTGCCGTGGCGCTGGTAGCCCGTTATGTACCCGCGCCAATGGGGGAAAATTAACACTGAGCCCGCGCCAATTGGCACTCTGTCCCAGTTAAGCACCCGCGCCACTCTACTTTTGGAATTTTTTTTAAAAAAGAGGCGAAGTTTCGATTACAACAACTTCGTGGATGACTCATCAAGAGTGGTTTCGCCTAAGTAACCACGGCCTTCCTCCTTTGGCCTCTTGTTTCCACCTTATGGGGAACCTCCCAAGGGATAAGGCCTCCCTTCCACTATTGTAGGGATCCCAACCTCCTCCTCTCCTCTATAAATATAGCCATCTTCCATTGATGAAGGGGTGGGAAAAGTGAAAGTCTTGCAGTGCTTCCAACTTTAGTCTCCAAATTCCCAAGAGCCTTTGTGCTGTAAGAGCCCTCTTTTTTCCCTTAAGGCCGACTCAAGTAAGGAGACTATCGTCGAGAGACTCTAGAGAGGTTTTCCCTTTCCCTGGCGAGCTTTGCGAGACCTGAACGACTGGAGACCCATCCAAAGGAGACCACGACGTCAGAACATTGGTTGCAATCTCTTTCGATTGTTATTTAATGAATGATTACGATTATGGTTCCACTCTGTTTTCGATTATGTTAATATGAGTAGTATCCTTTCTGACTAATATTTAGTTGCGTATGCTGGATTTTATGCTTGTATCTGTTTGTTTCTTGCATGTGTAGGTGTCCATCTGCGGAGACCGTGGAGGATCGTGATTTGCCGAGGCTGAGGAACGGGAACGCTCTCTTCTTCAGATCGTAGGATTGGATTCCAGGTAGGACTCCATCTTTGGTCTTTTCATTCGTAACTAGGAACTTGCGTCGTAACATTTCGTGATTGTTGCTAGACCCCTGCTGGGCTAGTAGGGATCGCCTCTGTCCACAGAGGGGATTTACCTCCTCAACACTCAAAAACCGACAAAATACAATTTATCCTAATTTTATGTGTAAATATCAAAATGGGATAATTTTATGCTAAAATGGCTATTTTACACTTAGTTTATTTCTATGTATTTTCATTCATTACATTTTATTTCATATTATTTTTTTAACATAAAGCATTAAATCCCTTAGACTACACCTTCCCATATATTTATTAATTCATTTTATTTAAATATCCCAAAAACCCATTATTTAACGTTAACCTATGGTTTATATCATCCCATGTGCTAAATAATTCCTCGTCCTATTCCCCATAGGTTAAACATATCATATAATAAATCTCACTCCCAATGGTTTTAAAACAATTGTAAATATGTCATTTACAATGTAAATATTATAACTCGCCAATCAAAATAAAACATTGATTTTATATTACAAACATATGTTTTTAATATCAAAATTAATCTTGTCACAACACAAGACCCAGACCCCACGCCCCATTGCCGAGCAGCTTCCTCATTTCAATCCCAACCATTCACATCCTTATCCTTTGATCCAACGATCATAACACAATATCGCATTTTTACTTGCACAAACATTATACATTTCAAACTTTGCAAAATGGGTTGTTTTGAGCCCTTATCTCTCCTCCACGCGGCAACATTTCATTAGATCGCATTCGATTCCACAAAAACATTTACTGCCCAAAGCTAATGCGATAAACCATTCCCATTTTTTTGCTTCACGCGCCAAACTACCCTCTGTTTTGACATGACCACCATTAAATGCTTATTGCTAAAAATAAAACCTTATAAAAACTTCATATTATACACAAAAAATCCATTCTTTGCATTCTATCTTTGTGTTTATCAACCGACTAAAGAAACAAGACTTGTACATTGTTTTCACACCTAAAGAGCCAAAAAAGTCGTTGAAGCTACTATCAAGATCACTTGAAAGCATCCAGATTTCTTTCAAGAGACCTCCAAAGCCATTAGAAGCTTGTTTGACACCTCGAAACCCAGTTAAATACCAAAATACCTTTACAAATAGATATTCTTCATATAAAACAACCTGTTTATCATTTTAAAAGGATTTTTCTGAAATAGTTAGGCCTAGTAAAGCCCATTGATCCATAGAAAGACCCTGTATTTTCCTGGAAAGAACGAATTCTCTGTAAAAACCTTGATAAACCCTGTTTTGATACTGCGTCTGGTTTTTAAATTAAAATTGAATATATTAGCCTCCCCAGACCTTGAAAAAACTTTTATTCTATCCAGAAAACCTTTGCAAGTAAACTCAATCCTTCTGTGCCCAATTGGAACCATTCTCAATCCAGAATTATCCAAAAACAGAGAAAACCATTGTCTATCATTTCCTAAACTTTTAAGAGTCTGAAGAACAGTTTGAAACCAAAATTTGAAGGTTAAAAACCCAAGAAAAACTAGTTTCTTCCTATTTCTATTTAAATAACCTCTATTAAAGTCAAAAACACTTCTGTAAATAATTTAAACTTACAGAAGGGTCCAAAATAGCCCAAATACAGAGTTTCAAGTACCTAGAAAGTCTAAAAATGTCAAAATCAAACTCAGTAATGTCTTCCAAGACTGCAATTGTTGTAAATCCTACAACCTCCTCTTGTAGACATTGAACATACACCCTTAGCAGATGTGGATTATAAAATAGCAGACCCAGTGGTAGAATTTAATTTGTTAGACCTCCACTGCTAGAGTCTTGAAAAGTCATTAGATCAGGTTGAAGAAGTCCAAATTTGGTTGTCAAACCTACCCAAATATGTTGTTCCACTCACTCATAAATGCCCAGAGGGTATTAGGTTGTGTCAGACCTATTATTCACTTGAATAAAGAGAAATGGTAAATGCAAATAAATAAATATTGTTTAAAATTACTGCTGAGTCAATAAACCAAATGCTACAGTTCAAACTAGATCCCAATGCAGTTCCTTTATGCATAGAAGCACTCACAAAGTTGTACATTTATTTAGAATTTCCCAAAAGGTTTCAAATTTTCCAAATATTCATGCCTTTAAATGTTGAAATTCCACAGATGAACCCTCCTTATTCTACTTCAAAATTTCTAGAAGGGTCAAGGCATGTCATATCCATGTTGTCATTTATCCTAGGATATTTTACAAATGAGCATACAGATGGGTCAATCCTAGGTTTTCTATCTACCTTTGCACCAGGACAACCTCCTTCTTTCATTTTCAATTATGCTGAATACATAGCTGATAATATCCATGATCAGCTTGTCAAATTTCCAACTGAAGGAGCATTTAGGTATACATCCTTTCTTTTCCATATTTTCTTATACTTCCAAGCAGACAAGTTCCCAATAACACTTCAGAAGCTTGATATAGAAGAGAACCCACTCTGAGTCATCTTTTGGACATCTTTGATCAGAAAAGAGTCCACAGAGTTTAGTTATGCAGATTTTATAGATTACTTTGTTCACCCATTGATAAACAAGTTAAAAAACATAGTACAACCAAGAATCAGTGATGAAATAAAGAAATTTGTACAGCTATCAGAGCAAACTAGAACTGCAGATTGGTACTTATATGAGAAACATACAGAAATCAGAGTTTTTGGGTCAAATATTTTACCTTATAAATTACCTAAGAAGAGTATCAAATAAGAAGATAATATTTCAAAATAGATTTGAAATATCATTGCCAGCAAAGAAGACAAAAAGACAACCATCTGCACCCAATCCAAAACATATTTCTATTTTATTTGGATAAATAGGATAGCTTTCTAAGTTGTTAAGTAGCTGTGAGTATTTTGTTGTAAAAGATATTTTATTTTCCTTAGAAAATTCCTAGGAGTATTCTAGGATATTTTGTAAACATTTTTGCATATATACTTCATCTTTTGAAGTATTCTTGTGGAATAAATTGATGAAGATTTCTATAGTCAATATTTCTATACTTGAAGTCTTTCTGTAGCAATTTTGAGTAGCATAATGGATCAAATAATCTAGCATCATATTTCAGGATTCATTTGATGAGCCATTGAAGTGAAGTACTTTCTACTTGTCATTGTTTATCTTCTTATGTTTACATGCATCCATATAGGTGTTCTAAATTTGAATGATAAATCAAGAGTATTATTATAAGATTTGTTAAAAGCACTCTGTCTTTAATTGTTTATCATTTCTATTTTTTCTGCTGATTTTCAAAGTAGGGAACCCTTAATTTATTCCTCTTTTGAATGACCTCTATCTACTCCTTCCTAATCCAGATCAAAGAATTCTTAGTTGCTCTTTATCCCGATCAAACCACTTCACCAATCAGCCTTCCAAGATCTTCAAACACTTGTCTATCTTGCCCTAAAAATATTTTACTTTTTGATCTTGATCCTAGTCCTGTTTGCTTGACCTTTGACTCCTTAGCCCAATGGAAAAATAGATCTGTCACTATCCATCACACTAAGTGATTTTTTCTCACCAAACCAAATCAAAACCAATTTTCACAATCATAACTAGCTTAATATCTTATAATAAAAAAAAAGTTAAATCTTAAAGAAAGATCCCTCTCTGAACCCTAGCAAGGCTAGATCCTAGAGTTTAAAATTTGGTTTGTGGTTACCTCTAATGTTCTTAGACTTTAAATAAAAATCTCACAACTTTGGAATTATTAGAGTGATAACATACTGGCAACCACACTAGGGACTTAACCAATCCTCAATCTTAAAATAGGTATTAAATGAAATCATTTACATCATCCTTTTACCTTGAGACTGTTTTATAAGTTGTAAGTATCAAAAACTATAATTCTGGCTTCTAGAAAAATCTACTATACCAGATCAAACCCGGATCCTCAACATGCTGTTATAGTAGACAATCCAGAAAGAATTGGGAAAAAGAATAAACAAGTAGAAGATTTAGGTGCTAAAGCTTCCTTAGTTAGAGAAAATTCCTTACCAAAAGAGTTAGTGAGTTTACAAGACATAGAGTTTGATTTGAACTTTGAATATTCTTTATTCAGAAGTAAATGAAAAAGTAATTTAAGAAGTGTTGTTATAGACCTTGTTTTTATTTCATTTCTTGAAACAAAGTAGGAAAATATTTCAGTAGATTCTAAATCAAAGATATTTAAAGTTCATGATAAACTTGAAGAAATAAATGCTACTATTCTTAAGGAAATAAATGAAGCTATCTAATTAGCTCAATTATTAGCATATACATATAAGCCTTATATTTCTCATTTAGATACAACTACATCATCTATAATTTTCACTACCCTCCAATATATAGATCCATTTATCCCTAGACAGCCCTTACAACCTATAATACTATTTCCATCATCCCCCACATCAACTTCATCCATTAGTTTACCTTCTGCAATTTCAAACACATCATTCCCGTTTCCAAGTACTTCTTTATATATCCTAGTTTCATTTCCTAGCACCTCAACTTCATCCTTTAGTTCATCAACCACTTCTTTAACTGTATCAGCTAGTACTTCTAGTTCTGACCCAAGCACTTCTACTCTACCTCCTAGCTAAGCTAGAATTCAAGCTATGGTTGCTAGGTATGCTCCCCTGATACTTCCAGGACAATTACATGATATGCCTCAGGATTACGAAAGTAAAATACCCCAATTTGATGCTACTACTCATTACACTACTCAGCAACATATTAATAAAATGACAGATTACTTTGAGCTTCATGAAATAGATGATTTTGATGTAAATATGAGACTCTTTGCACAAACATTAATAGGGGAAGTTAAAAATGGTTTAAAGGTCTTAATCCTGGTAGTATAGCTGATTTAGTAGTTTTTCATAGATTTTTTTTATATAAATGGGAAAAGAAGAAAAATCCACTCCAAATACTGTCTGAATTTGATGCTATGAAAAGAGCTCCTAATGAATCAATCCAAGACTACTATACTAGATACAACAATGTTTACAATTCAATTCTTGCAAATCTCAAACCCACTCCTGACTCTGTCCTACTCAAATTCCCTAATGGATTCGACACAGACATGGCCTATCAGTTAAGAGAGAGAAATGTAGAAACTTTAGAAAGAATGCAAATAGATGATGTTAGTGTTGAAGTAAATATTTTAGCTGAAAAAGCTAGATTAAGGAATGAGAGGAGAGTAACCATGAAAGAAGAAACTTCTAGTTCAGACACGAAAATAGATCAACTAGCTAAAACTTTAGAGAGAATGATGGATAGATTATACAATATAGAAAGGAGACTACAATGGGATAATCAACAACAAATTAGGAATCCCAACTTTAGGAAAAATACAAATTCAGGAAAATCCAAAGAATCAGCCCCTGATCAGACAATAAGACCTCCATTTCAATAGAACTATGCTGAAAGTTCTCAACAAAATGATGATGATGAGGACACCATAAATCTAATGGGAATAGATGATAATAACATTATCTTTCTCACACAAGAATATCAAGAGTTATTTGAACTCCAACAACTTCAATTAGATTCAGGTGAATCATTCGACTACAAACAAGGTTATGATTTTGCTATCAATGAAGTACATGGTCAATATAACCTCAGAAGCAAGAAAAACATAGAGTCGTCTACTAAGAAAACTACTCAAACACAGAATAATAAAACCGTAGAAGCTTCCACTACAAAATTTCTGCAAATTCTCCCTAGGGAAAACAAGAAAAACTCTAATTCTACCCAAAAAGTTTCCAGCCACAAAATTTTTCCAAGCCCCAAGATTGTTGACATAACAAATGAAGTTTCCCAACCATCAAAATATTCACAAAAATCTGCTACTGTAAAACCACCTAATTTTGCTAAAGCAGTAAACTTAGAATCCAAAACATTCACTGTTGATCCAAAATCAATAGATCCAAAAGCTGCTACTACAAAAACAGCTTCTGATAATTCAAAATCTAAGAAAAATATCTACTGCTTCTCAAACCATTCCTAAAAATAAAACTAGGAGCAGTAAAACACAAGAAACTCAAACAGAAAATGAAAAGATACTGTAGAAAAAAAGGATAAACCCACTCAAACTACAGTTACTAAGGAAGAGTTAATTCAAATAAGTAAACCACAACCCTCATTCAATATACAAGTTGAAATTTCAAAATTAAAAATTCCATTTCCTTTGACAGATTTGGTAAAACATGATTTGTATAAATCAACTATCACTGAAACATTAAACATGAATGATGGAGACGACTCTGTAAACTTGAATGATGATCAACCAGAGTTAATTTTTAGTCCCGATGTTAATGAGAAACATCAAGATGGAGAATTTCCTCCATTTTACATTAGTTTAACTATTCATGACCAAATATTACACAATGCAATGTTAGATTCAGGGGCTTCCCATAATCTAATGCCGAAAGAAATAATGGAAACCCTAAACTTAGACATCACAAGGCCTTACAAAGATTTATTTTCATTTGATTCAAGCAAAGTGAAATGCATAGGTTTAATTAAAGATTTGTGTGTCACATTAGTTCAATATCCTGGTAAAAGTATACTCATGGACATTGTAGTAGCTGATATCCCACCCAAGTATGGAATGTTATTATCTCGCTCATGGGGAGAAAAATTACATGGATCTCTACAATTGGACATGTCATATGCTATTATATCAGTTTTTTGTCAACCAAAGAAACTCTATAGGGAAACATTGATGAAATATATGGTGAGTAGTGCAGAAAGATCAATAAATTACCCAATTTACACTACACCCACTAACCTAGATTCATTCATCTTATGTAACTCTGAAACTGATAATGAAATCAAAACTAAACTAAAGGAGAAAAACAAAACACATAACAATGCTTTCATGAATCTTTATGGCATTTAGATTTTGATGGATTAGTTAATAAGATAGGAGTAGGATCAGGAGTTTGGATAACTAATATGCAACATAATCATGCAGAAGGCTATGCTTTCAGACTAAATTTCAAATGCACCAACAATATAGCTGAGTATGAAGCCCTCATTTTAGGACTTCATATTCTCAGAAACTTAGGAGGCAAAACAATATCAATAATGAGAGATTCAGAGTTGATTGTAAAATGGATAAATGGAGATTATTCTATTTATAATCCTTGAATAGGCCGATATAGATAAACTGTATTAGATTTGATAGATGATTTGTTGGAATGTAATTTTTTTTAATACCAAGAAAGCAAAACATACAGACACACTCCTTAGAACTTTTACTGGTACCTATAATATTCCCTTTCAGCCTAATCATAAGTATACTGCAGAAGTAAAGCACAGACCAATAATTCCAGATAACCTCAAATATTGGCAAATTTTCTCACAAGATCAACATATTTACCATTTTATGAATAATGAAGGTGAATTGTAGAATTGTAAAATAGACACATATTGTACATTAGATCAGGATTTAGATAGTGAAGTTGATTTGAATAATATATATGTAAATAAGGTAAAGTTTGCTAAACCTACTAAATTTAGTCAATCAGATATAGATAACCTAGAGAGAGTAGAAATTGATGAGATAATTGATGATGAATCCAATATATTAAATCTCAAAGATAATTTCTTACCAAAAAGTTCAACTCCTTTAGAAGATTTATTTGACTCAAATGATGTTGCTAGAAAACCCAAAATGGAGCCACTTAGATCTGATATTGAGGAATGTAACATTGGCACATAGTTAAAACAGAAAATGATCAAACTTTCCAAAGCTTTACCTCAACAAGAAAAAGAAAAATGTATTTCTCTTTTCAAGGAATTTCAAGATTTTTTTGCTTGGAGTTATGAGGACCTAAAATCCTATGACACCAACATAATACAGCATAAAATCCCTATAAAAGAAGACCAAAATCCTTTTAAATAAAATTTAAGAAGGATCAACCTTGTTTTGACGCCTTTAATTGAAAAAGAGGTAAAAAGAATGTACGATGCATAGATAATTGCACCAATCAGATATTCTGATTGGGTTTCTAATCTAGTTCCAACTAGAAAAAAGACAGGAGAAATTAGATTATGTGTTGATTTTAGGAATCTAAACAAAGTATCCTTAAAATATAATTATCCTTTACCAAAGATGGATCACATTTTACAAAGGGTAGTTGGTTCTTCTAGGATTTCACTTTTAGATGGATTTTCAGGATACAACCAAATTTTAGTCTAACTAGAGGATCAAGCCAAAACAACTTTTACTACTCCTTGGGGCACTTTTATGTATGTAAAAATTCCTTTTGTTTTAATGAATGTTGGGGCTACATTTCAAAGAGCGATGGATATAGCTTTTGCAAAATAAATTTATGAGTTCTTAGTGATTTACTTAGATGACATTATTGTATTTTCTAAGGCTGATTATGAACACTTGGATCATCTTAGAAAAGTCTTTATTAAATGCAAAAAATTTGGCATCTCTTTAATCCCTAAGAAAACCTTATTTGGATTAGAAGAAGGTAAGTTACTAGGACACATAATATGTAAGGAAGGAATTAGAATAGACACTGCCAGAATAGAAGCAATTCTTAACATTAGTCCTCCAGAAAACATAAAAGAGTTACAAGCCTTTCTAGGTAAAATTAACTTTTTAAGAAGATTCATCTCCAATTTAGCTGAAATAATTAGAGAACTCAATAATATGCTAAAATAAGATTCAATTCTTAAATTTACTATTGAGGAAAAACAATCATTTGAATCCATCAAACAAGCCTTAACCAAAACCCCAGTCCTTATAAGTCCTGACTTTAAAAAGGATTTCATCATTTTTTCCTTTGCTTCAGAGCACACCATTGTTGTAGTTCTACTGCAGAAAAATGACCAGGGCTATGAGTAGCCAATATCTTTCTTTATAAAAACACTTAGAGATGTCACTTTGAAGTACAATATCATGGAGAAACAAGCCCTAGCTTTGCTAAAGGCCATTAAAGACTTTAGAGTGTACATTCTTTATTCTCACATCATTGCCTATGTCCGAAATGCAGTAGTAAAAGACATTCTAACACAGAATGAGCCTGATGGTAAAAGAGGAAAGTGGATTGCCACAATTTTGGAATATGACATAGAGATAAAACCCACTAAACTTATAAAAGGTCAAGGTTTAGCCAAACTCATGGCTGAATCAAATTGTCATGCCCTAGAGATAAATTTTATTGCCCAAGTAGATGATCAGGAAGAGATGGTGACTCCGGATATTATGCAGATATCATATTTGTATTACTAAACTTATAAGCTCCTCCTAGATTATCAAGAACAAAAGCAAGATTTTTAAAGCTAATGGTAGTAAGATTTTGTATATTAGATAATATACTTTTTTTAAAAGATCATAGTGGAATTTTACTAAATTGTTTGCTAAAAGAAGAAGTTGACAAAGTATTAGATGAATTTCATGCATGTGATGTGGAGGACATCTCTATTGGAAGACTATTGCAGACAAAATCTTGAGAGTTGGTTTTTACTGGCCTACTTTCTTTGCAGATGTAAAAAGGTATGTGACCTCCTATCATAAGTTTCAAATATTTTAGGGTAAGAAAAAGCTGTTATCCCTTCCCTTAAAACCCATCTCAACAGAAATTCCATTTCAACAATGGGGTCTTGAATTCATTGGTGAAATTCACACTCCATCATCATCCCAACACAAGTGGATTATGACAGCCACTGATTATTTTACTAAGTGGATAGAAACCATGCCTTCTAGGCAAGCCAATGACATTATCATTATCTCCTTTCTATAAAGAAACATACTTTCAAGACTTGGATGTCCTCAAAAGCTTATTACTAACAATGCAGCTGCATTCAAATAGAAAAAGATGATTGAATTTTTCCATAAATACCACATTACCCTTGGCCATTCTACTGTATATTACCCTAAAGGTAATGGCCTTGCTAAATATTCAAATAAGAGCCTTGTAAACATCATCAAGAAGTTACTAGAAGATAAGAAAAAGGCTTGGAACAAGAAGTTAGTCAATGAATTATAGGCAGATAGACATAACACCAAAAAAACTATTGGTACATCCCCTTACTAGCTTGTCTATGGAATGGATGTTGTTTTTCCATCTTCCTTAGGATTACCAGTAATGAAGATAATCTAATAATTACAATTTGAGACAAATGAAATTAAAATAAGGATTAATCAAACCATTCACTTGCAGAAAACAAGAGAAGAGGTTTATATTAAGTCTCAAGTTATCCAAGATAAGATAAATAATTTTTTTGACAAAAAGAGTAAAGAAGATGATTTCTACATTGGAGACAAAGTGTTAAAATGGGATTCCAGAAGAGAAGAGAAAGGCAAACATGGAAAATTTGATTTTTTATGGAAAGGACCTTATGTTATTTATGGTTATAGAGGTAACAATGTTTTCTTTTTGAAAGAAATGGATGGATCAAATCTGCTAGGGGGACCAGTCAATAGCAGAATGTTGAAGAACTACTACTCCTCAGAGATAACAAATAGTTAGTTTCATTTACTTTGACCATTGTACATAAAAATTGAAGGTTTTAGGTTGGATTGGATATTTTCCTAACAAAGTTGAAGCCCAAAGAGAAGGCCTAAGCTTTGAGAGGTAAAATCTCATAAGTATGAATAATTGCATAGATCAGAAGATACTTACAGGGTCATCATAGTTAAAATTCAAAGGCTACTAGTCTTAAAGTTATTGAAATTTCATCAGGAAATTCCATCCCCATTTGGAGCCACTGTTAGGATCCTATAGTAATAGGGTTCATAATTTTTGAATTGACTTTGATAGTCTTGTAAATATGTACATACCTTTCTTTTTGCAAGTTGTTTTCCCATATTTGAAAATAATAATAAAAATGAAAAGAGGGTAAAATTCCTAAAAGAAAGATCAAAGGACTTAGAAAATAAAAGATAAAAAAGAATAAAAAATGGACCCCAAAAGAAAAAAGAGATAAAAATAAGAAATGAAAGTGAGCAAGTCAAAATGCCACTACTATTTACTTTTACTGCAAGAATAATGATTATGTGCAGATTGTCAACAATGCCATAATCCATGATCAATTAAATAGCTTAATCTTAACTTTTCATGTTTTATATAGAGAATAAAGATATGTCAAATTGTTTAAACTTGACAAATGAGTAGATATTTAGAGAATAAATGAGGAGCTCGACAGTTTAATCTGAGCCCTAGGATGAAATAAGGTTAGAATTAGAGATTTTATACTTCAAAAAGAAAAATGGATTTAGGGTTGCAAGCTTAAATGCACCCACGCAAATGAAGTAAAAATGTTAGAATAATTATGGATAGGTAGAAATCATTTATGCAAGACATGTAATAAAGCATCATCAGGAAAATTACTAATTTCCCCTCCCCCACAATGTTCCAATATTTAAAACCTTCAATTAAAGAGGCTCAGATCATTCCTCTGACTTCTGTTCGGAATGGACCCAAGGCTTAGTAACTGATTGGTTAAAAATACTAGATTCCCTTCATGAAAACCTATTTCCTCAGCATATTCACCCTTCTCCAAAATATAATCCCTTTTCCTAAGTAAAACACATTTTTTTCTTAGAAAAGTAAAATCCCCTCTTAATTAATTTCATTTTCATCCAAAAACACTCCAAAACCCACAAAATAAAATTTATCCTATGTTTATGTGTAAATATCAAAATGGGATAATTTTATGCTAAAATGCCTATTTTACACTTAGTTTATTTCTATGTATTTTCATTCATTACATTTTATTTCATATTAATTTTTTAACATAAAGTATTAAATCCCTTAGACTACCCCTTCCCTTATATTTATTAATTCATTTTATTTAAATGTCCCACAAACCCATTATTTAATGTTAACCTATGGTTTATATTATCGCATGTGCTAAATAATTCCCCGCCCTATTCCCCATAGGTTAAACATATCATATAATAAATCCTGCTCCCAATGGTTTTAAAACAGTTGTAAATATGTCATTTACAATGTAAATATTATAACCTGCTAATCAAACTAAAACTTTGATTTTATATTAAAAACATATGTTTTTAATATTAAAATTAATCCCATTGCAACACAAGACCCGGGCCCCACGCCCCAGCGCCGAGCAACTTCCTCATTCAAATCCCAGCCATTTGCATCCATATCCTCCAATCCAATGATCATAACATGATATCACATTTTTACTTGTGCAAATGTTAACCATTTCAAACTTTGCAAAATGGGTTGTTTTGAACCCTTATCTCTCCTCCACGTGGCACCATTTCATTGGATTGCATTCGATCCCACAAAACCATTTACTGCCCAAATCTAATACGATAAACCATTCCCGGTTTTCTCCTTCACGTGCCAAACTGCCCTCTGTTTTGACATGGCCGCCATTCAACCCTTATTGCTAAAACTAAAACCTTATAAAAACTTCATATTATACAAACAAAAAAAAACCTTCTTTGCATTCTATCTGTGCGTTTATCCATTATGACTGAAGAAACAAAACTTGTACATTGTTTTCACGCATAGAGAGCCATAAAAATCCATTAAAGCTAATATCAAGATCACTGAAAGCATCCAGATTTCTTTCAAGAGACCTCCAAAGCCATCAGAAGCCTGCTTGACACCTCGAAACCCAGTTAAAGACCAAAATACCTGTACAAACAGGTATTCTTCATATAAAACGACTTGTTTATCATTTTGGATGGAGTTTTCTGAAACAATTAAGCCTAGTAAAGCCCATTTATCCATAGAAAGACCCTGTATTTGCCCGAAAAGAGTGAATTCTCTGTATAAATCTTGATAAACCCTGTTCCGATACTGTGTCTGGTTTTTACATTAAAATTGAATATATTAGCCTCTCCAGACCTTGAAAAAAAATTATTCTATCTAGAAAACTTTTGCAAGTAAACTAAATCCTTCTATGCCCAATTGGAACCATTCTCAATCCAGAATTATCCAAAAATCAGAGAAAACCCTTCTCTATCATTTCCTAAACTTGTAAGAGTATGAAGAACAATATGAAACCAAATTTGAAGGTTTAAAACCCAAGAAAAAACCAGTTTCTACCTATTTCTATTTAAATAACCTCTGTTAAAGTAAAAAAAAATCTGTAAATAATTTAAACTTACAGAAGAGTCCAAAATAGCCCAAATACAGAGTTTCAAGTACCCGGAAAGTCTAAAAATGTCAAAATAAAACCCAGTAATGTCTTCCAAGGCCGCAATTGTTGTAAATACTCTACAACCTCCTCTTGTAGACATTGAACATTCACCCTTAGAAGATGTGGATTATAAAATAACAGAACCAGTGGTAGAATTTAATCTGTTAGACCTCCACTGCTGGAGTCTTGAAAAGTAATTAGATCAGGTTGAAGAAGTCCAAATTTGGGAGTAAAACCTACCCAAATATGTTGCTCTACTCATTCATCAATGCCCAGAGGTTATTAGGTTGTTTCAGACCTATTATTCACTTGAACAAAGAGCAATGGTAAATGCAAATAAAGAAGTAATGTTTACAATTACTGTTGAGTCAATAAGCCAGATGCTATAGCTCAAACCAGATCCCAATGCAGTTCCTTTATCCATAGAATCACTCACAAAGTTGTACATTGGTTTAGACTTTCCCAAAAGGTTTCAAATTTTCCAAATATTTATGCCTTCACATGTTGAAATTCCGCAAATCAACCCTCCTTATTTTACTTCAAAATTTCCAGAAGGGTCAAGGCATGTCATATCCATGTTGTCATTTATCCTAGGATATTTTACAGATGGGCACACAGATGAGTCAATCCTAGGTTTTCTATCTACCTTTGCACTAGGACAGCCTTCTTCTGTCATTTTCAATTATGTTGAATACATAGCTGATAATATCCATGATCAGCTTGTCAAATTTCCAACTAAAGGAGTATTTAGGTATACATCCTTTCTTTTCCATACGTTCTTATACTTCCAAGCAGACAAGTTCCCAATAACATTTCAGAAGCTTGATATAGAAGAGAATCCACTCTCAGACATATTTTGGACATCTTTGATCAAAAAAAAGTCCACAGAGTTCAATTATGCAGATTTTATAGATCACTTTGTTCACCCATTGATAAACATGTTGACAAACACAGTACAGCCAAGAATCAGTGATGAAATAAAGAAATTTCTAAAGCTATCAGAGAAGACTAGAACTGGAGATTGGTACTTGTATGAGAAACATATAAAAATTAGAGTTTTTTGCTCAAATATTTTACCTTATAAACTACCTAAGTATGTGCAAATGAGATTTTTTTCCTTGGAGTACATCAGACAAATCCTAAATTTAGATTCTATCAACTTCCTAGCTGCCAAAAAGAAGACCTAATCTAAGTTGAAGAATCAGGTGGGACCTTTTATTTGTAATCACATAGATGCAGAACTAGAAGTGATTAGGGGACTTTTGAGGTCTAAAATGGACCTCCTAAGGAAAATGTACAATCAAAATTCACTTTATGAGAACCAATCACATTTTAGGGGATGATATCATCCCTAATGGTTGAGGTGGCATTGTTTGAGTTAAAGGTACTTACTTGTCACATTCTCAATGGTTGATAAAACCTCATGTTTAACCATGGTAGTGATCTAAGTACTTTTAAAGTCAAAGTAAAGTACTCATAATAAATGTCATTTCACACTTTTTAATAAAAATATATTATTGTGATTTCATATTTCTTGAAAGAAACAATTCATATCCCTATACACTTATTATATTATATTATATTATATTATTTTTATATAGTGTATTAATTATATGTTATTGTACAATTTAAATAATATAAATTTTAATTGATAGCATATAATATAATTAAGAATTTATAAATTTATATTTATATTTTATTTTAAGTTATTTAAGTACAAAGTACAAATGCATTAGTTGTTCAATGATAATGACTTTTTCTTGAAAAGCTCATTCTTATTTATAGTCACATAAATACAATTTTTTTATTAATTTTATTTTGGTACAAATTTTGAATTGAATTTAACTATGGTTACATTAATTGTGGTGTAAAAAGTGAATTGAAAATTCATAAATATTATTTTATTGGTTTAGATATTATTTTATTATTTCCTTAGGAGGCCCATTTTAGACCTTAAAATTCTCCTAATGAGAAAAACAATTGCTTGAATTCAAATTTGAAGAGAGTTCTCATGGAACTATGATTCATGGGGAATACTAAGAAAAATGAGGGTGAAGTGCAAACTAACACCTTATATTCATGAAAAAGACCAGAGATTGAACAATTTGTCAATCAAACAGAGTGGATAGAAAATACTTTGTTAAAAGAAGTTAAACAAGGTGATACTAGTCACACCTTGCAAACTGCAAATCAAGGAGATAATGCTACTAAAAGAGTCAGAGAAGAAGGTACCTACACTGATGAAACAACAACTGAGACTAGGTTTAAACTCAAATACAATAAAAATTCTAAGATCAATCCGGTTGATAAAGAAAAGGTGACCACAGAAGTGGAAGATACAAGTGATCCAGAGACAAATACAGATGCTACCAAAGTCATTACAAATGAACCAGCCACAGAGATTCTAAATGAAGAACATCCTGATAATTCAAATACATGGGTAGTAGAGAAGTAGCACAATATGGAGGCATCCTCCTCACAGACAACAGAAGAAAAAGATATTGACATCAGGGAAAAATATAAGTAGATAAAGACAAAGAATGAAGAAATAAAAAATGCGATTTATTCTCAGTATTTGAAACAAACACCAGGCATCCAAAATAGACTTCTATCAGCTTTTGATTATTCCAACAAAAATTTTATTATGTTAGTTCTTCAACCAACAGTTAAGACTCCCAAGGCAGTGGCAGATTACAAGAAAGTTGATCTCGAAGTGCCAACAGAAAGTATCCATGCACTAGATCAAATTGTATTTCATAGAAAAAATTCTGAGATGCTTTATTCTACCATAAATACAAAGGCCATGAGTGTCCAAAAGCTCTAGAATACAATAATAATTATGAGAGATCAAATGAAAGTTGACAAGGCTTCCTCATATGCTAAAGATATTAGGATTAAGTCTTTAGAAGAGTTGGTTATTCAAGTTGGATATGATCCTGCCAATGTCAAAGTTGTAGAGGAGTTAGTGAAGAAAAAGAATGCTGATATTGCAGCACTAAGGAAACAGCTCAAGCTTCTACCAATAGAACATCCACAAGCCAAGGAAATTGTACAAGAGCAAAGCCAAAAAGATGATATGATGAGCTTGATTTTTCAATTAACAGGATAGATAAAAGAGATGGAAATCCAAATGGAAAAAAATTTCCATGAAAGAGAAACTATTAAATCATAGGAAGCTCCTACAGTAATGCACATGGTTACTACAGTTGTGCCTTCAACTATGGCAGAAGAGTTGGCACCAAAATTAACACTGGCTACTGCAGTGCTAGTGACATCATCCATTACTTTAGCTACAGAATCTTCCACTACAATAGCTGAACATTTTGATGAGGCTAGTAAACTAGTTAAAGCCATGGAGGAAATGATAGTTCAAACGAATGAGATCAATATATTGAAGAAAGTAATCAAAAATATTGAAGACAAAAAGAAGCTAGCCCAAATCTATGCTAAAACTTAGGAACAAAGGGTTAATAGGTTAAATGTTGAATTGAAGAATCTACAAAAGGATTTAACATTAAAAGAGCCAATGTCCTATGTAAAGAATCAGCTATGGAACAAAATCATTGAATCCATCAATGATGTTTGTCCATCAATCCAAGTAATATATGAGCAAAAATATTTACTGAAGGCAGCACAAGAAGAGATTTAGAAAACAAAAGAGGAACTAGGTGCCAAACTCGAGTAGGCCCTAGAACTAATCAAATTTCTCAACAGTAAAAACAAGAAAGAGTTGGAATAAATAGAAATTGCTGATAGGACAGAGACAATCCTTGAAATAAGGAAATTCATTTCAAAGAAGAATCTGATGAAGCAACTTGAAGAAAAGTGTGGAAACATGAACATATCTATAACCAAATTCATGGTTAAATTTGAGATTTTGAGGCAAAGAGGTTTGCCAAACATCCTGGTTATTAATGATAAACTCATGCCACAGGAGGACTACAATAAGAAGATTAGAGATCATACAAAAGCGCAAGTAAACAAGACAGAAGGAGAAGGAATTCCTATAGGAAAGGTTTTACATAGAAGTCTTGAAGACTTGTTTTATCTACAGCATGAGATAAAACACCTTTTCTTTATAAAACCAACATTTGCTAGGTACACCAAGGCAGATGAAAAATTTAGGAAACTAAAAAAGATAAAAATTCCTGATGAATAATCTTGGGAATCACTCACTGAATTACTGTAAAAGTAAAATGGCATAAAAAAGGATAAAGGCAGTTTGCTGATTTTTTCACAGTCAAAACAGAATTTACAGCATTAAGGCAGTTTTATCAGAGGTAAAGAGTATTAGATAAGAAAATAATATTTCAAAACAGATTTGAAATATCATTGCTAGCAAAGAAGACAACAAGACAGACAATTGCACCCAATCCAAAACAGCTTTCTATTTTCTTTGGATAAATAGGACAACTTACTAAGTTGTTAAACAACTGTCACTATTTTGTTATAAAAGATATTTTATTTTCCTTAGAAAAATCCTAGGAGTATTCTAGGATATTTTGTAAACATTTTTGTATGTATACTTCATCTTTTGGAGTATTATTGTGGAATAAATTGTTGAATATTTCTATAGTCAATATTTATGTACTTGAAGGCTTTTTGTAGCAAGTTCGAGTAGCAGACTGGATCAAATAATCTAGCATCATATTTCAGGATTCATGTGATGAGCCATTGAAGTGAATTACTTTCTACTTGTCATTGTTTATCTTCTTATGTTTACATGCATCCATATATGTGTTCTAAATTTGAATGATAAATCAGGAGTATTATTACAAGATTCCTTAAAAGCACCCTGTCTTTAACTGTTTTTCATTTCCATGTTTTCTGCTAATTTCCAGAGTAGGGAACCCTTAATTTATCCCTCTTTCGAATGACTTCTATCTACTCCTTCATAATCCGGATCAAAGAATTCTTAGTTGATCTTTATCCTGATCAAACCACTTCACCAATCAGCCTTCCAATATCTTCAAAGAATTGTCTATCTTGCCCTGAAAATATTTGAATTTTTTACCTTGATCCTAGTTCTGTTTGCTTGACTTTTGACTCCTTAGCCCAATGGAAAAAACAATCTATCACTATCCATCTCACTAAGTGATTTTTTCTCACCAAACCAAACCAAATCAAAACCAATTTGCACAATCATGACTAGCCTAATATCTTATAATCAAAACAAAGTTAAATCTTAAAGAGATAGCCCTCTCTAAACCCTAGGCAGACTAGATCTAGAGTTTAAAAGTTGGTCTGTGGTTACCTCTAATGTTCATTAGACTTTAAATCAAAATCTCACAACTTTGGAATTATTAGAGTGTTAACAAAATTCATTGTAGTTTTAGAGGTGAATTAGTCATATGAGGATAAGTCTCTTCATTATGAAAAATTTATAGAATCAATACCAAGATACATAAATAAAACTTTACAAAAAAAATTATGCTTCATATCAATGTTAGTGTATACTATTCCAATAAACATAGTATAATTAAGTAACAAGCTAAAACATGCATTCAGCATATTCCTCTTAAAATAAATTCAATCACATTATGTGAATATCATATGTAAAATAATATATAAGGTGGTCATTCATGTAATATTTTCAAAATGTCTCAGGTCCTTGAGGTTAATATGTTGTGATTATAACAAAAATACATATGGAAAGGTTGAGCAAGAAGTGAAAAACATGGGGTTCATTAGTGTTCCCAAATAAAAAAAGTGGTGTATTATCCTTTGCATGATATTGTTCCACTCAAATACCCCCCTTCTCTATACACCTATGTCCACCTTCCAAACTCACTCTCATTGAAGCACCTTTAATTGTCATTCTTCAATTTTACTGCAAGTTAGAGAGAGTGAGAATGTCAAAATTATTTTCACTACTCACCATGCTCACCAACTATTTGTCATTGCAATACCTATATATTCTCTAAAATGAGTGGGAGATAATGTTTATAATCTAATGGAGGAACAATGTGATATCCACTTCACACTATGAATTTTTAAAGTTAAGGTTAGTGCCATAATTCCTACATTTAAAAATTTAAATGCAATACTTATAGTTAAATGTGGTACTTATAGTTAAAATTTTAAAATAGTAAACAATACCAAACCAATTTGATATAGAACTCGTATTGATTTTATGACATTAAAACATTGTAATCCACTAAAAAAATCTCCATCAGTTACATGATAATGAGATTCTACTTTGATCACAATCCACAATGAAGATACTATAAACTCATTATCTCAACTTTGTAATAAATATAATGTTCCCTTCCCCAAATTACTTATTATATTGGTTATTTGTCAATATGTCACATATTTTTGGATAAGGTTACTAGTAAATTAAATGCATATAACCAAATGTTTTTTTATGGGGAATATATGTGGGGTACTATAACCTTCAAGTTTTTCATTAGTTATGTTGATAGACTTTCTCTGCATTAAAAATTGGTATATTAATCTTTCTTTTAATTTATATTATGATTATAAATGAAAGATGTTATCATATTCTTGTTATCCCATTTACATCAATGGACATAATTTCAAATATTAACTACCTTGCATATTTAAAATTATGTTTATATTTTCAAGTTTACTTAATACGATTATAAAATTACTATGCAAATTTTTGAATAACAAAAAACATCATATACATATAGAGATTTTTTTGTTTTTTTGTAAATTTATTTTCATAAAAACATATTACATTAGATAACATCTACTACATATTTAGATTCAAACATTAGGGAGAATCATGGGTTTTTGCTTTTTCCCTTTCTCCTATGGACATTAGTCCACCCTACAATACTATATATCTATAAAATATATAGATTTACAAAACAAATTGTCAAGCTCATATTATTAAATAATTGAAATAAATCTTTGAATAAATTTGGAATTGGGTTTAGTGAATTTTTATTTTTCATAAATAAAAAAATGTTTAGATGATTCGGATTTGATATTCTAGGAATATTTTTAGTCTAAATCACAATCCAATAGAGTAAATTAAGAGTTTGAGAAATGAAAGGTCACAATTTTTGGTTGTAAGTTCTTATGATGTAATCACTAGTATTTGATTGAATATGAACTGTAATACTACAATGTTTTTTTCTTACTGAAAAAATGTCACAATTTTTTGTTAAAAAAAAAACAAATTAAATTGAACTATTGTTTATTTTTCCATCAATAACGACTGCTTCCATTCTCTTTTGTTGAAGTCCAACAAGAAATTGCAGCACCTACACTAGTGTGGGACCAAGGGGTCCAAGTAGCACTTACACTAGTGTGGGACCAGGAGGTTTTAGCAGCACCTACATTGGTGTGGCCTAAATTTGGTTTAGTGCCTATTTTAATTTTACCTTAATTAAAATGGACAATAAAATGTAATCTTATCTCATAATCACTTGTATTAGTTAACTGAGTGTGATAAAATTAGTTAGCTCATGAATTTCGAGTTGAGGGTAGTTGGGGAGGCATGTAGAGTAATTCTAGTTGTAACAAATTTCAAAGTGCAGTTGGTGCATTAGTTTAATGCATGTGTAATCAATTAACTTAGTTAATTGAGTTAAAGTCAGTTGTGCTAGTTGTAATTGTTTGTTGCACTAGTGAGAGATCAAGTGAATTAAATATTATTTAATTAAAAATCAGTGATCTAGCATGAAACTGATGATTTACTATTATTAGCTACATGTATGTCAGTTCCAATGGAGACCCAGTTGAGATAAAGGTGAAAGGGATGTTAACTATCAATTGTAAGATTATTAGGTTGCACCCATGAAATCAAACACTCATTGGATTTCCCATGATCCTTGTGTATTTTAGGAAGGCCAATATTCCTAAAGAATAGGGATTGCATTCATCAAGAATTGCACAAGCAAGGCAGGTTGTTTAGAGGCTGAGAATTAGCTAAGTGTTGGTCGATTTTTTCATGACAATGTGAGAGAATTAGTTGAGTACATGAGACTCTTGTGAGAAGAGTGTATTGTAATTGTTTCATGTATCCAAGATGAATATACAATATAAGATAGTGGAGTTTTGAGAAGCAAGCTTTCCCTGGGAAATTATTTGTGTTGTGGTTTGATTGATTCTTCTTTGCTTCATGTGATTGACGATTGTGTTTAATTTCCGCAATTGATTTGTCGAAGTGATTTAGTATCTAGATTTAGTACATTTTTAGATCAGATTGAATCCATGATATACATATTGTTTGTATAATTTATACATGGTATCAGAGCACAGGAAATCACAATAGTGGAGGAGGATTTGAGTTTGTGAATGAATAGAATTCAAATTTGCAGAAGACTTTCTTGGTGTTATAGGTGATTCAAGATCGAAATGAATTTCAATGGCTTGATATTGGGGTATGCAATCGAGGTCAGCTCTAGCTATATTTATTGGAAAGACAGGATGGAGGCAGTACTAGAGGACAATGGATTGAAGGAATTCATTGACAATGATGTTCCCAAACCCGCTATGACATATGCTGCAAATATCGATGCATGGAGAAAGAAAGTTGCAAAAGTGAGGAGGATATTACTGGAGGGAGTACGAGACCACATTGTCTCATGTCTCCATGTTAAAGTGACACCATATGCAATGTGAAAAGCTTTGACATATATATTTCAAAGCAGCAGTGACCATAGGAAATTGGCACTAAAAGATAAACTCAGGAATATCAAAATGGAGAAAGGCGACTCCATGCAAAAATATTTAACAAAGACTGTCCAATGTTAGGATGAGCTTAGGAGCGTTGGCATTACTGTCGTTGATGATGATTTGGTGAGCCTAGCTCTTCTAGGAATTTTCAAGAGTTGGCATAGTTATCAAGACTGTCAATGGAAGGGAAAAGCTGCCAAATTGGGAACGACTTTGGTGGGATTTGGTGCAAGAAGAGTTTAGACGAAATACCAGAGATGGATCTTCATCTAGGAATGAAGATGAAGAAGATTGTGCTTTGGCTGCTAAGGCAAAGAAGGGGAAAGGAAAAAAATTTCATTCCAAATCCGAGTATGGTAAATATGAAAATAAGCGTGACATGTCCAGAGTGAATTTTTTTCACTGTCATGAGCATGGAAATTATGCCACTAACTCTCCAAAAAAGAAGAAGAACAAGAAGGCTTCAAGATCTGCAGCTGGCCAGGCTTTGGCCTCGCAATTTGAGCTTGAATTCTCACTTATTGCATGCACAGTGTCAAGTGCAATGGGATCGGTGTGGTATTTGGATAGTGGTGCATCCATTCACATGACGGGAGACAAGGGACCTTTCAGTAGATTGGAGGAGAAGGACCTCCAGATGCATATCGAAATGGGCGATGATGGGAGGTGCAGTACTACTGGGATTGGTACCATTACCTTTCAAAGATAGTCAGGTAAACCCTTTCAATTGAAATACGTAATGCATGTTCCAAGCTTGAAGAAAAATTTAGTCTCAGTTGCAATGTTGGAGGATAGAGGCTATGATGTTGTTTTCAGTGAAGGAAAATATTTACTATGACACAAAACAACTGGAAAAGCCAAGAATATTGGGATTCAAATTTAGAATCTCTATCAACTTGATGTAGATGGTTGTGCAACATTGATGGGTAAGGCAAACGAAGTGGTCATCCAGGGTGAGGGTGAGTTATGGCACAAGATATTGGGCCATATACACCACAGAGCCTTGAAGGTCATGTAGTAGATTTCTACGGGTCTTCCCAAGGGTACACTTGTGAAGTCAGACACATGCAAGGGATTTACTATGGGGAAGTATGCAAAGGCCACTTTTCATGAGAAGGATAACTGAGCTTCGGAAATCCTTGAGAGAGTTCACTCAGACATGTGTGGACCATTCTCTACTTCTTCGACAACAAAACATAAGTACTATGTGATATTTCTTGATGACTTTTCTCGAAAGTGTTGGATCTACTTCATGCAGAAGAAATATCAGATGTTCTCAAAGTTTATTGAGTTCAAAGCACTGGTGGAGAAAGACACAGGGAAGCATGTGAAGGCTCTTAGGAGTAGCAATGGTGGTGAGTACATCTCCAATGAATTCAAGAACTTCTGCAACAAAGAAAGAATTCAGAGAGAACTGATTGTGCCTCATAACCCACAACATAATGGGGTCACAGAAAGAAAGAACAGAACAATTGTGGGTGCAGCAAGAGCGATGTTGCATGATCAGGGCCTACCGTTACATTTGTGGGCAGAGGCATGCAACACAATGGTATTTGTACAAAACTGTTCTCCTCATAGGATACTTGGCATGAGTACACCAGAAGAGGCTTTTATTGGTAAGAAACATGATGTTTCACATTTTAATATTTTTGTCTCATTTGTTTATGTGTGTGTGACCAAAGACGCTAGGAAGAAGTTGGAACCAACATATGAGATTGGGATATTTGTGGGGTACAATGAAACTCCCCAAAACTATCGAGTTTATTTTCAAAACAATAGAATGAATATTGTGCAGAAAGATATAAAATTTGATCAGGAGAAATCCATGCAGTTGTCCCTTGAGAGGAAGCTATATTTCCATGTAGAGGAGGAACTCTTGGTCCCAAATAATGAACCTCAAGATGTGGAGCAACCACATGCAGAGGATCGTGGAGTGGCAGAAAACACTCATGCACAGCCATCCACCAGAAATGGTAGAAGGCGCACCACGAAAGCCAATAGATTGAGACTTGATGCAACAAAGAATGTAGGAGCCCTTACTTCACTGCGCAGATAGATACAGTCTCCGTACAGGTTTACTAGATACATGGATCTTAAGAGAAAGTGTATTGTGACAAAACCATCTTCCTTTCAAGAGGAAGTGAATCAACCAATTTGGGTTGATGCAATGGTGGAGGAGTATGACTAACTCGTCAAGAATAGTACATGGGAGATTGTCCCAAGACAGGTCGGTAAATCAGTGGTTGGATCTAGATGGATCTACAAGGTAAATAAAGTTGTTGATAGGAGTGTGGAGAATTACAAGGCCAGATTTTTGGTCTCAGGATTCTCACAAATTGAGGGGATCGACTATGATGAGAATTTCACACTAGTCACGAGGTACTCTTCCATTAGATATATCCTTTCTCTCTCAGCGCAGATGGGGTGGCACATTCATCAGATGGATGTGAAAATTGTGTTCTCAATGGAGTTATTAAGGAAGAAGTGTACATAGATCATCTAGAAGGTTTCGAGATCTTTGATAGTGAGTCAGATGTGTTTCAACTCAAAAGAGAACTGTATGGGCTGAAGTAGGCACCTCGTGCTTAGTACACTCAAATTTACAACTATTTCACCGGGTTGGGCTTCACCAAAAGTGAAGTGGATGAAAACCTGTACCAGATTGTGGATGATGGTAAGCTCTTGATTAGAATACTTTATGTTGATGATCTAATCTTGACAGGTGATGAGCAGCTGATACACTCATGCAAGGAGGATCTTGCAAGGGAGTTCGAAATGAAGGACATGTGACTCCTTCATTATTTCCTTGGTTTTGAAATATGGCAGCGGGATGGTGAACTTTTTGTTTCTCAAGGCAAGTATGCTAAAGAGATACTGGGTAAGTTTCACATGGAGAGTTGTAAACCCATGGACACTCCTCTTTCAGGAAACTAGAGGAAAGAGGATGCTAGCTCTGAAGAAGTAGTGTATGCTACTATCTACAAATATTTAGTAGGTCCACTGATGTACTCAGTGAAAACCAGATCAGACATTTGCTACACAGTTAACCAACTGAGTCAAGTTATGGTTAAGATGACCAAGCTCTTTTGAAAGGTGGGGAAGAATGTCTTGAGATATCTTAGGGGCACTACAGAGTATGGATTATGGTACAAAAAGATAGAGGGAGTGAAGCTTCAAGGCTTCACAGATTCAAATTGGGCAAGTAGTCCATCATACAGAAAGAGCACATCAGGAGGGATTTTCAGCATAGGATCGACAATAGTTTCTTGGTACAATAGGAAGCAACGATTTTTGGCACTTAGTTCAGTGGAAGAAAAGTACATGGAAGCAATTCAAGCTGCATGTGAGGCCATATGGATGAGAAATATCCTGGTTGGTTTGTTTGGTTCTTAGATGGATCCGACAGTGATACATTGTGATAACCAAATTTGCATTAAACTCTTGGTTAATCCTGTGTTTCATGATAGGTCCAATCACATAGACATCCGGTACCACCATTTCATATATTGTGTTCATAGGCGCATAATGTTACTTCAGTACATTCCCATGGAAGATCAGGATGTAGATATTCTTATGAAGGTGCTCACCAGGAGAAAATTCGAATACCATAGAGGCAGGATCAGGGTGAAGGATAATCCCTTTCTTGTTGAGAGGGAGTATTGAATTCCAACAAGAAATTACAGCACCTACACTAGTGTGGGACCAATGGGTCCAAACAGCACCTATAGTAGTGTGGGACCAGGAGGTCTTAGCAGCACCTACACTAGTGTGGACAAAATTTGGTGCAATTTCTATTTTAATTTCCCCTTAATTAAAATGGACAATAAAATGTAATCTTATCTCATAATCACTTGTAATAGTTAATTGAATGTGATAAAATTAGTTAACTCATGAATTTCGATTTGAGGGTATTTGGTGAGGCATGCAGAGTAATTCTAGTTGTAACAGAGTTCGAAGTGCAGTTGGAGCATTAGTTTAATGCATGTGTAATCAGTTAACTCAGTTAATTGAGTTAAACTCAGTTGTGATAGTTGTGATTGTTTTTTGCACTAGTGAGATATCAAGTGAGTTAAATATTATTTAATTCACAATCAATGATCTAACATGTAATTGATGATTTACTATTATTAGTTGCATGCATGTCAGTTTCAGTGAAGACCCAGTTGAGACAAAGGTGAAAGGGATCATTAACTATCAGTTGTAGGATTATTGGGTTGCACCCATGCAACCAAACACTTATTGGATTTCGCATGATCCTTGCATATTTTAGGAAGGCCATAATTCCTAAAGAATAGGGATTGCATTCATCAAAAATTGAGCAAGCAAGGCAGGTTGTTTAGAGGCTGATAATTGGCTAAGTGTTGGTCAATTTTTCCAGGGCAGTGTGAGACAATTAGTTGAGTACATGAGACTCTTGTGAGAAGAGTGTATTGTAATTTTTTCATGTATCCATGCTGAATATATAATAGAAGATAGTGGGGTTTTGAGCAGCAAGCTTTCCCCTGGAAATTATCTGTGTTGTGGTTTGATTGTTTCTTCTTTGCTTCATGTGATTAGTGATTGTGTTTAATTTCCACAACTGATTTGTAGAAGTGATTCGTTATCTAGCTTTAATACATTGTCAGATCGGATTGAATCCATGATATACATATTTTTTGTATAATTTCTACATATTTTTCAAGCATTTTTATTCAACTCCTCATCGCACCTTGATCCTATCAATCAACCACTTCTTTAACAATTAAATGGGTTGAGATGAATTGATGGTTGCCTGCACATGTGCCTCAGTGGACTACAGGATTGATTTCCCTGGCAATATTTCATTCACTGACGATTATAGGATTATTTCTCTCTTACGTATTATTATTAGAATAGGTACATATGACACAAATATTGTATTAATAGTTTGTTCATCTTTGTTGAAGATAATGGAGAACTATATTTGAGAGAGTCGGTTCACCTGAACCTTAGATTAGGAGTTTGTTCCTATTTCTTAGGTATTGGTTATAACTTCCTTATTTACATGTAACCTATATATTGTTTGATCTATAATGAGAATGTAAAGTGACTTGTGGACATAGTCCCTCCTGGTGTAGCCACTCATAGTAGAGCTAACCAGTACAACTTTCAATAATTTGATTATGCCATATTTTATCATGGTATCAAAGCTACAGGGTCAAACCAAAGCCAAAGTGCTTTTGATCCTGTGAATATCCAGGCAGTAGAAGAGAAGCCCCTGATGACTTGAGGGTAGCTGTGAGTGAGGTTGTGTTTTTTTTTTTTTTCTGGTAGGTGAAGCCGATCAACGCAATCACCTCCCTCATAGACGCATCTATCAACACTGATCCGTGCTGGAGAAAAGAGTAGATACTTAAAATCAGCACGGACATTATCAGAGAAACCACGCTAATTAGTAATTACACTTATAGGATTCCTGTGCAGCGTGAACAACATGACCTCTGCATGATTGTGGAGTTTCAACTTAAGGGAGAGCCCGAGAGCTTGTGATTCGAGGAGCCAATCTGCTCTGATTGAAGGAGCCAGAGAGCTCGTGTCAATAGGAGCCAGACAGCGCGAGTTTTGGAGCATCGTTGAGCCAGAGAGCTCATGTTGAAAGATCCAGAGAGCTCATGTTTTGGAGCATTATGGAGCTAGAGAGATCGTGATGTGGATCACTGATTGAAGCCATAGACCTTCTACCTGTTGACCCAGAGATCTCCTGCCTACAAATCTAGTGAGACTGTGCAAGAGGAGCCAAAGAGCTCGTGCCTACACATCTAGTGAGATCATGTCAGGGGAGCTAGAGAGTTGTGGCATCAGAGGCAACAGCAGTGGGAGTATCGTTGTAAGTGTGATTCGTGACAAAGTGAGCCCATGGTGCAGTACGCAAAGCAGCCTGCTAGAATGGTCGAAGAACAGGTAGATCTGTTTCTTAATATTGCTGTTTTTTGTCGATTTAGGGTAGATCCGTTTGTGGATCTAGTTTTTTGTCAATTGCCGGAGGTCATTTTTTTTTATTATCAAGATGAATAAAGTTTAATTGAAATGTGCAGCGACAAATAAAGATAACTCTGTTTAAGAATTTAAACAAAGTTATATTCGCATATTGTATTCATCATTGTATATCATTTACATACACTTATGAAAGGTGAATATTTCTAATATAATAAAAAATGATATATAAAGAAATATTGTGAAAACGAAATATATATAAATGATAGCAAATTTAAAAGAGAATATCATATAACAAAAGAAATTAATAGTGAATAGATAAAAATACCTTATCCATCTTGAAAGTTTCAAATGAAATCCGATACTCTGATCCAGTAATTCCAATGTAAAATCAAATCCAAGGTACAAAAATGCAACTCTTTAAAAATAATTCCGCACAAAAATCACCAGATGTGATCCTTTATAAAATATAAGAGTCAATGGAGTACAGAAATGTAATCTCCAAGTCAAAAATATTACAACTCCGGACCCTTTCTCCAATGCATGAGAGAGGTTTAAATATGACATTACATGAAAATAGAATCCTAATACTACTGCTACAATATATTAACTTTAAAAAAAAAAATGTTATCTTTTGTGGAACTGATTCATTGCTTTTGCTTCTCATTCAATGTATCCAGGTGGCAAATTTTCAGCATTTCCTGGACGTCTGATGGATGACTCATCTTGGAATGTAACTGTCCAGCGTATGTGGCATCGGAGAATTTTGGAATCAAACAATCAACAGCATTTGATAGGAATTTAATAGTTAATTGTTGATTGTGTGGCTTAATTAGATAAGTCCACATATTGTCCCAAGATATTGTTTGAAGCTTGTTGATCTGTTGACTTTTATTCATTATTTCTTCTTTCCATCTGCAATCGGTTTCTTTAACTTTAGGTAAACTGCCTCGAACACAATCTGAAATGAGATTAATTGCATACAAGCTATCATTGATAAATTGTGTTATATTACCCATCATGCTTCTAGCTTTTGATATAGCTCTCTCGGCTTTCATTAACTGTTGTTCCCACTCTGTAAACAGGATCTCTTTATGTCTTTCTTCTATCCTAGGAAGATTAGCTTTTATTCCCTTTTCTGTATCTTTCCAAGTAAGAAATTCAGAAATCCTTTCATCGGCGTCATCAATTTCTTGCCTGAGAGTAATTATGTCCTGGATCAAGGATGATGTGATATCACAAAATGGTTCTTCTTGTGTTAATTTTGTACAAAATTCATTTAACTACTGAGACAGCAGTTTATTGACTTCAAGAGCCTCCGATTTGAATTCATTTAATTTAGGGAAATCCTTGAACTTATCTAAAGCTGCTTGAAATTATTTTTCTTGCACAATCTTCGTATTCTTCTCATTTTGCAACAAATTTTGTAGCTTTGAAATTTCTTGATTCAACTGTTGTTGTTTGCTTAAAGCCTGTTCGTCAAATTTCTTCTTTTCTGTGGCAAGCTGCTCTTCTAGCTCTTTAGATCTGAGCTCTTGATCTTGTAATTGCTGTTCCAATTGAGCAATCTTCTGTTGATTTTCATTAGCTTGTTCTTCAAGTAAAGCTATATGTAGATCTTTCTGGGTCATTAACTGAGAAACTTCTGCAACTTTATCTATTGTTGCAGCACTGTATGCTCCTGCATATTGGGACAGCTTAGTGAGATCCTCAGATGGATTCACTTCAGCATTCTTATAAACAATGTTCATGAATTCCTCCTGTGAAGCAAAAAACGTGTCTTGATCAATTCTCCTCCTTTTTCTCTATTTTTTCACAACAGCTTTATGTTTAGGACTGTAGAATATATCCAGGGGAGGAATTTCCTCAATATTCAATATAATTTTCCCTGTCGGATGTTCAGGAATGATTTCAACATCCTGATCTTCTAGCTCTTTCTCTTTGGGATCATCCTGCAGTCCTAATTGATGAGCAAATTGATCATATTGTTTCAAAAATTGTGAGGAAACATTAGGATCAACAGAGTCTACTATTTTCTCAATAGTTTTGTTTCCTCCAAGTTGTGTATCTTATTTCTCTGTATTTGTTTCTTGTTCATTAGTTTTGCTGTCTGATCCTTTTTTTTTACTATGCACATTAGTATCAGTACCTGTGCATTCTTTCTCTGTTTGAGCTGTGGACTGCTGATCAGTATTTACATCGGGTTTTCCATCAGTATTCTCTTTCTGAACATTAGGTTTGCCATCAGTGCTCACCTTTTTAGTATGTAAAACAGGATCATTTGATATTACTTCCTTTTGTATCTTTACAATGGGCTGGTCAGTAGCTGATTGTGTAGTGACCTTACTGGTAGATGTTTCTTCTGCTGTTTTGGCAGATGCATCCTCTGTTTCTGACTCTTGCATAGGAACTCTTAATTAATCTAGAGGAACTTTCAACAATATTTGTCTTCTGAATAACATAAATTTATTCATCTCTTCTTTCTGGAATTTGGATTTGGCCAAATTATAAACTTGAGAAAAGTTATCTAATGAAACAAACAAATCATCAAATTCATCCGGTTCATGCTCGAATCGAGCAATCGAAACTGAAGAAGTAACATTAAAAGCTATCTTTTGTGGATCGGGGAGATGATACATTGCCTTAATGTCTTCTACTTTAAATGATCCAAAAGATGCTCCAGAAGCCGAAATAAACATTCTGTTCTTTATTTCTACATTATCGATGACCCACCGAATCACATCATAATAAGGAATGATGTTTGCTCTGGCTGCAATTTGATGTAGGAATGAGTTTGCAAGTGTTCTGATAGTAATCTCAAAGTCGGAATCTAAGTCATCTTTATCCGGAACTGATACCTTTGCTATTGTGACTTTAGGGTTTTCACTCTCAATCAGATTATAAACTCCTTCCCATGTCAGTTTTCCAAGCCCTTGACATGATGTATCCGTAACGAGCTTCATCTTTGCTAGCTTTTCCTTTGAGACTGTAGGAATTTCAACAAACTTTGCGGCAACAACAACCTTCGTTTTTCTTGTTCTTTTCGACATTTCAGTATCTGGTATTGTTTCCCTCGGTCTGTGAATGAAAGGGTTTAGTGTTCTTTGATTCTACAAGGCAATAAGCTATCAGTCGTGATAAACAAGCAAGTGAAAAGAACAATTATAAAAATTATGAACTCACGATTCATTATTTATTGATTCCGTATAACACTTAAATGTTTTCCTTGGGTCACACTCACGTAGAATCATAAACCAATATTTGTTTTGATTTTCTATTCAATGTTGAACGTACTATTGGAGATTTGGCGCTTGTGAAATAATATAAATTTACCTATTTTTGAATTCTTCCGATGTGACAAGTGTATAGTGTATTGAATATCAATCGCATTGGAAGTATTCAAATGGCACATAGATATCACAATAAAGATTTCTCCGATTGCCGATTGTGATTACAAACTTCTCCGATTTCCGATTGTGATGGCGGTATATCGCATCAGGAATTTCTCAATTTGACTACAAAGAATTTAAAAAGTGCTCCGATTATGTGATTGCGATTGATCGCATCGCATCGAAAAATATGTAACCAAAATGTGTAACTTTAAATCCTTTTTGATTGGCGATTTGCGATTGAACTAACCGCATCGGAGTTTTGAGCATGTATGTAAAACTTTTCTTTAAAGATTTCTCCGATTTCCGATTGCGATTACTGTTCATGGGACTTTTTATAATTGACTTGTTTTATATGATAAAGTCTTTTATATTTGATCGGATCGGAAGTTTTGAATGTTGTATTTTGTTTGTACACACTTGGTCATAAAGATATGCAATGAGTTTTTCAAATAATGAATCTTTATTTCTAAGTCTTTTATTCCTATATTAAAAGAAAAAGTGACCCTATTTCTAAATGAATTTTATTCTAAAATTTTGAAAAAGGGAGGGTTGTTGTACAGTACAACACAGCCCTGGTTAAAAATTCATGTAAAAAAAATATAAGACCAAGGTCATGGGACATGTATTCTAATCTTAATGGTGGGAAAAAAAATCCTAGGGGGGTGTTCATTTCAGTTATTATGGCTAAAGGAAATGGCTAAGGCATTAAAGAGGCAACAAGTATTTTTGGCACATTTATTTATGAAAATAATGGAAAATAGGAGAAAAGGGAGGTGAAAGGTCATAGGTTGCATGTGAGGGGGGGAATAAAGGAAAATAATGGAAAATGAGGAAAACAGAGGCTTCATTAATAAAAAGGCTTCTGAGGATCAATTCATGGAAATTTTGGAGCTCTCATTATTCTCTCTCTCTCTCTCATACTCTTGGATACTGAGAGTTTTCTTGGAGCACTCTTGGAGGGTGTGGCATACTTGGATATTTGGAGCAAGAAGGAAAAGGAAGAGTAGGAAAGCACAATAGGACATCGGGATCAACAACTATAATGGGTTGTGATTGCATGTACCAAGTTGCATCTGTGTTTTCCTCACTAATTTTGGCATGCATGGTGTATGCATGTGGTTTCTTGGTCATGATTTGTCATGGGCATGGACGATTTCCTAGATTGACAGTGGATTTTCCTAGCCTTTACATTTCCTAGACAGCCATGGTGTTGTGGGTTCATTTTCATTGTTTTTTTTTTGGTTGGTTCTCATGATTCCTTTACTTGTGGGTTGAGCTATTAGTTCCTAGAGCCTTAGTTAGAAAAACTCTATCGAGCCCAACGGACAGTTGTTGAGTTGATTTATTAGTCCTGGAGCCTTGGTTGGAAAAAAACTCTAGAGACCTAGGTGGGTTGAGTTCCAAGTCTTATAGACTTGGTTGAACAAATGCTCTGGAGACTGGAAACAATGGGGATTGAGTTACTAGTCCTAGAGCCTTGGTTGGAACATACGCTCTGGAGCCCTCGACATCTTGGGTAGAGACCAATTTGGTGATGGTTGTGATATTTGACTGTGAGGTGGAATCACTAGTTGAGGGTTGAGGTGGTTTTTCCTCTTGAAGCCCTGGTTTGGTTTTGATGGATTTAGTTTATGAGATTCCACAATCATGCTTGGAATATGGCATGAGGATAACTAGCTGAAGAGATATTTGGATCAGACATGTCTATGGTCGGGTGGAATGTGGAATTCCTAGACTTTATTTCATTTTTCTTATGGAAATAAGAGCTCTTTTTCCCTTCTATTGATGGGTAAATATGTTTGTTATTCTATGGATTATATGGATGTTATGTGTTGGTTATTTTTGTTTCTTATATGTTAGTTATGACTGAGTTTTATAATGGTGATGAAGTATGACTCTCATCAATTTTTTATTCATAATTGATTGAAAAATGTATATATGCCTCATAGACTATAATGCAGTTAATGTGATGCAAAAAAAATGCTTCTTAATGATTCTCAGATAAGTATGAGACCACTATGCTCATATATGTTATTTAAACTTGTAGATTAAATCTTTGTGACACGTTTGACGAAATCCATTTCATGGCTAGTAGAGGTACAGTCAAGTCCTTATTTGAATAATTGATTTAGCATCATTGTTCCATTGTGTTATTTCATTCTTGAACTTGTCATTAAGTTCTGAGAAGTGGCCTGGGCTCTGGGCCTCAAAAAGTGCCTTAAATCCCTCGGACGCAGGCTCAGGTAAGGCCAATTTAGTCCCTGGATGTAGGCATGTAGGATTATGCATGCATCCAAAGCCTCCAAGACGTAGGCATGCAGGCTTGTGCATGTGTCCAGGGGTCAAGTGGGTTAAAAACGCAGTAGGGCCCAGGGTTAGAGGCCTGAGTGTTTGGGTTAGCTCCTGGGAGTTTTTTTGTTGATGTGGAAGGTTTGTTTGATGTGTTTCAGTCGATTTCACTTCCTTGAGGTCATCTAGGAGGTTGAATCATATCACAGTAACTCTTTGTCACATGTTTATCTCGGTTGGCTGGTTACTTAGGTAGATGTGGGATGAGGGTGTTACAATTATGGTGTGTTGGTAGGGTTTTTTAGCTTTGCATCACCTAACAGGTCACAAATAGGTTTTTATCCATGATTCCAAATAAATAAAAATGTTGAATCACACAAACATCACCACATAAATAGTCACTTATCTTGGACATCTCAGATCAACTCACTATCATCCATGAATATTGTTGAAGATGTCACATAGTGCTTGAGATTGGTCTCATTATCTATTTTTCCACATGGATAATTTGTAATATTCCTAAAATTTAGCTTTTAGCTAAATGGAATGTTATAGTTTGTTTCATCACTAGGTAGGTGAATAAGTGGGTAGGGAGGCCCATGAATCTCCTTAGAAGGGAAAATAACATTCCTGATGTGAGAGGAATAATAAGAAGCTGGATTAAGCACCTTGGGTGTGAATTGGAGGGGATACATGTTGAATAGGTCAACTTTGACCAAATCAACAGCGTTGTCATGGAGGAGTGGCATTTATGATAAGACAGCGCAGTTTTAGTGGAGGAAAATTTGCATGAGCTTAGTGGAAAGTATGGATGGGACCCAATGTGAGAAGGCTCACGCACTATATATGGAGGGGATGGCAGCCATTGTTATTCATGTTGGAGATTATCATTTGATATTGGTCTGTTTAGACTTTGGATCCTTTAGCTATTTAGCAGGGTTTGTTGTGTTGTTTAGCACAAGGGTGTTCCTGATTGGGAATCCCTACCTCATCCTCAAGAAAGGAGAGGTTCTTTGGACTGAATTTCCTCATTCTGGAATTATGGCCAAGCTACCTCCTTCAGCTACAGCGTATTTTCTGTTGAGAATTGGGTTGTGTTGTAGGGTGCAGCAAAGAAGGATCACATAGAGCCAATTCTGGGCTTGTTTTTCAGTGGAGAGGTAGACTATCCATTGGAGGATCAGCAAGGAGGGCTCCTGGTCATATTTCTATATATTTTGGCATCAGGCCAACCATCCACCATCCCTCACAGCGCATTTTCAGTCTAGATCTGCGTTATTTTTAGAGGCAGTTGCTGGGAGGGTTCACTGAGCTCATCAGGAGGGTCTATTTCTGAATAGAGGGATCAACCTTCTATTGAGAAATACCATTGGAGGAGGAAATCATCATTTCAGATATGTCATAGCCTCATTTTATTCCGTTCTATTTTGCAGTGACATATCAACCCTAGGGTTATTGTCACATTGTATATTTTTGTTGGTATTTCTAGCAATCTTTTCTGGGTTGGCTAGAAATCATGTATTCGAGCCCCTATCTTATTTTCTGGGCATTTATTTTGTATCTATCAGCCATATTCCATTTATGTATGTCTACAGTAGTAGCTACACTGATATATACAACGCTTTCACTACTTTCCGGCATTCTATACAGTAGCAGCAACTCATGTGCTTATTGTTTTGATCATTGGAAGCCTGTTCTTATTGCTTGAGTGGCTTGAACCTCAAGATATTTTTGTATATTGCTTCTGATATATTAACAAAATTATGGCTGCATATTGATCCCTCTTATGACATGTTTATAATTGTTGTGTTTTACATTATTATGTCTTGTATTGCTGCTATTTCCATTATGGAATATTACATTGGTATCAGAGCATAATCTTGGCTCAACCTGTGCATCCAAGACATTATGCCATTAGGAGGAGAATATTCTCACATAAAGGAGAATTTTTGTAGAAGAAACAAAGGCATGACTCCATTATTTGGAGAAATGAAGGAAGAGAGGCTCTCCTAGCTTCTTTTTCAAACTGTGAAAAACATCAAGAAAGAAATCAAGGAGATGAAAAGGGAGAGGTGTAGAAAAGTTCCAAGAGGGTTTGAAATTGAAGCAAGCCCTAAATATTCACATGATGGGTGTGAGCATTCAACCACACTTGCATATCCACAGTGCATTTTATTTCCCACATTCACTGCAAGGGAATTGGAGGAAGAATATGCACCAAGGGAGGAGACCTTGAGTGACTATCTTCAGGAGTATGTAATATCCCAAATCTGGAATATCTAGCAAGGCATTACTGGAAAAATCATTTTCCAGTAATGGCTGCTACAGGAATTGAAACCAAGACCTAGACCCCTTAGAGAAATGTGTCTAAGTGATAAATCCAAGAGGAGGCTCCAAAGAAATCATTTTAAGTGGGTTAAACATATATCCCACACTTAGATATCCTCAAAAGGTGCCCGATGAAGGGACTGCAACATTATATGAACATACCATGGAACAACAGTGTTATTTTAGTAGCTGTGAGGGAATAAGATATTCATAGCCAACAAATAATGTTATAGCAGTAAAGGAAGTACAATTTCTTGAGGAAACATCCACTCAAGGAAGGCAATGCAAGCCTCAACACGACATGTACATGAAAATGAAGGAACACTGCTCCATATGTGAAACCCTTGGCTATGACAACACAATATATTATGGAGTACTGCTACAAAATGATGTTAATACATGAATATGACAACATATGGCTCAAATAAAATAGGGGAGAAAATCTCTAACCCTTAGAAACAATAATACATCAATCCTTCGAAGGATTGGCTAAAATATACAAAATGGAAAAAATGTCGGAGTTGTTGGGTAGCAACTGCAACTCAAATCTGGAACTGAATAGAGAAGGCTGAAGATGTTGAACAATCTGAAGTAGACCTCCTCCAATGGATCTCCTAAGTGGAAGGCTGATCCTTACACTTGAGATCTCACCCTCTAATCAACACTGCAATCCCTCACTGCAAGTGCTCTATGAAAATAACGCAGTCTAAGAGGGAAACTGCGTTGTAGGTGGAATAGAATGATTTGGCCAAGTGCCAAGATCTGAAATAAGCTTTGATATCTTCCAAACTGATCCTCCAAAGGAAATGAAGACTCCTCCTCTGAAAAACAAGTGATGGAAGAGGTGTTGTAATCCCTCACTGCAACACCCTGCAACACAGAATTATGATGTTGCAGCAATAACGATGTCCTGGAGGAGGATGCTTGGCCTCAATCCTAAATGTGAGACAAATCAGTACAACTTCTTCAAGAGGCTTCTCAAGAAAGGAGAAGGATTCCTAATCGGGAAATCCTTGTGCTAAGAAGCACAGCAACTCAGCTAAACAGTCGGGACTGCAGAAATGTCTAAGCAGACAAGAAATCAATAATCATATGCATGAGTAACAATGGCTGCCTTGCCCTCCTTTTATACAATGAAAGCTTCCTCTCCATGGGTACCACTCTATTAGGGTTTCATTCCTCAAGGAATATTCCCTCCTCTTTCTCTGCGTTGTCTTCTTAAGCAAGCTACACCTCTTTAGGCAACGTTGTTTGACTTGGTCAAACATGATCTAGCCTCTTTGCAAATGTCTCCTTTGACACATAAGGGTGTGAAATCTAGTTCCAAGGCTGATCCCCTTTCATACTAGAGGGATTTTATCCATGTTTTTATTATGAATGGGCCTTCTCGCCCAATTATTCAACTCCTAAGTGAAAATAGACAAAATTAATATTCCAATTTATTGAAGGAAAAATTTGGAATATTACAGTCCTCCCCTCCCAAATGTTGCTTGTCCTTAAGAAATTGCAAGGATAGAACTGAGAAGTTGCTCCCAAGGCATGGAGACTAAAAGGTGTTGGGAAAACATCTTCCCCAAATGGATCCTCCATCCCCAAGCAATCATCCAAACAAAATGAGTCACCTCCCAACATGGCAACTCCTGAAAATCTCCTTCCACCTCAAGCTCCGGAAATGAAGGTGGGCTAAAAATCTGAACATGGTAAGCATCATAGCTTACCCCATGATATCCTTCTCTCCACTCATTATGAGTGTAGAGTATGTGCTGATCCTGGGCTGCAAAATTATTGCCCTCAAGTGGCAAAGTGAAGAACAATCCTCCAAGAATCTCTCCTCCAACAATGAAGAACAAGCTGGCCCAAAATGTTTCATCCATGATGAATAGGACATGATCATCATATAACATCCTAATGAGAATTTTTCTGAAGGTTTTACATGATGGTAGATGATACAAACAATGTCTCAAAAGGACACAGCGCAGTCTCATCCACTGCATCTCCAGAAAATAGTATGGAAAGTAGCCTACAAGAATCATCACATCTACTAATGAATAGTAAATGGCTGAATGTGTCAACAATACATGACCAAATACTTGCCCATGGTTGTACAATGGATGGCTATCAAACTCATGGCTCACCCAAAAAGAAAACAAATAGGTGGCTGTGGTGACCATATCTCCTCCCATGATCCCATTAGAACATGTAGTGCAGAAAATGTGGGACTCCTCTCTCATCAAGGACACATCCAACTCATGTGTCTCTCTCATAATCGTGCTTCCAATAAAAATCAGATTCGTATTAGAAAATGAAGTCATGATCAGAAATAAGATGAGGAAAATACTGAAGGTGTCATGTGGTGCAAGAAGGTACCAACAGTTTTCCCAATAGTGACAACGTAGTTTTCCAAACTGCTGCTTCAGAAAATTACATGGAAAAATGTTTCTTGATACATAGTGAATCATGTATGTCATCATATGGCAAATAGTTGGATATAAAAATTGAACATACATGTAATGAGAAAACATTTTCCCAAGGCCACATAAAATATGGTTGCCTCCATCATATAGATTGGCCCAATAATGATCATGGAGCAATGTGACAAGCTTGCCCTCTTTTGAAGCAATGCACTGCATAGTAATGATAAGAGTATGCCATTCAGTGAATGTAAAAACAAACTTCTTACCATATGCCGGAAGTAAGATGGTACATGGATCCATGAATGAGTCCTCCATAGTGCTTTGGCATGCTATGAAGAAGAATGTACCATGTGCTGCAAGAAGATCCTCTTCCTCATGCTTGGACATCCAAGTCAAGAAGAATATGCCATAGTGATAGATGTCTCTATCCACTATTCCATCATCATCACCTCCTCCTTGTTCACCAAGTGCATACATTGTGAAGTGATCCTGGGGACACCTCATCCATAAGTCTCTGCTCCCAAGTGACAGCGTTGTGAGCTTATGCAAATAATCTCCTGTCAATACAAAGCTCTGTTCTTTGACATGCTCCTTGTCAAAGACTCCTCTAGTAATGCTGCAATACATAAGAAGTTCCTCCTAAGGTGGAAGCACCTCTCTATCATCAAAATTCAAGGAGATAATTCCATTTCCTCCTCCTGCAACAACATGTAAAGTGTGAGAGCAATTTTGCCCCTGCTCTCCCAAGAACAAGCAAAGCAACAAAATATTTTGTTGCCTCCCAGTACTTCCATCATACAACTCATGTGATGAAGACACAATGAATGATATGAGTATCACATCAACACCACGCATCCATACTCTATTTTTCCCAATGATGCAAGCATCCTGCCATCTCTCCTCCATCCTCCTACTCTTAGGAAGAGTGTATGCCAAGTGATGGCCAAACTCTTTCAAGAGTAACCATCGCGGCCAAGCCTTCTGCTGCCTGGTATCATAAATTTGCAAGTAGCCTCCCAACTCATTTCTCATCAACCACATCCACTCAACTACTTGTGGATGCCTTCCCCTTCTCTTCATCTTCGTATTCCTCCCATGAGGGCTACCATCCTCCCAAACCAAATCTCTGTATTTGCACTCCACGGGATTTTAAAATGCAATCTTCTCGAGGATCAATGAGACCCTATGAGGACCCAAATAGGTGGTAGGAAAAAACCTCCCATCATGATGTGTATGGCTCAAGGAATGCCCAACACAAGCATGAGAGATATTATCCATCCGAAGATGTCCTCCATCTTCTATCTGCTCCTGTGAGAAAGGAATAAATTCATTGCACTCCATGGTGTGTTGAAGTGCACCTCTAATGAGATCTCTCCTTGAGACCTCCCTCTCAACAATAGTCCCCCAAAACCAATGAGGTCTTGGATCTGCTGAAAGTAGAAGTTCCTCTTTGAGCTGAGAGGAGCTCATTAAGAAAGTGTCATCTTGAGAGGAGAAAGGTTTTCTCACTCCAAGATGTCTACAATATTCCTTCAAGTATTCAAACCCCAACCTCAAATGTGATGTACAATCCAACAATGGCTCATGAGAATGATTGTTTGCTTCCTCCTTGAATGTTTCCATGTTGCACAGTGCAGTGCAACCAAGCTGCTCTATAGTAGCAGTGTGATTTTACCCTTGGTCATGTAAAAGAAAATCTCCACAATTATCAAAAGAATTTGCTGCAACAATATATTGTGGAAATATTTTCATACCTTGATGATGTTTGGGAACTTCTTGTAGGGCTACAAGAGTTCCTTCCTCCAAAGTGTTGGCTGCCCCAACTGTTGATGCATGTGGCTGCTCCTCCATGAGTGTGACAACGTTATCACAAGGCTCCTCCCATTCAAACTCCTTGAGGTCTTCTTCAATACCTCTCATAGTTTGGAAAAGAAGTAGGGATATCTCCTCTTCGGTCATTCTTCCAAGTGGTGGAGTCATGCTTTTGTTTTCTTCTTGATGAGAATAGGAAGTGCATGGTCCTTCCTCTTCTTCTTCTTCAATATTCTTGACCTCCTTGGAGAGGTTCTCTCTGGATCTAAATACTGATGAGAGTAATCTCATCTTCTTCATCATTCTGATCTTCTTGGGTTGAGACTCACAGTCTGAGCCAAGAAAGCTGCTTTGATACCACTGTAATATCCCAAATCTGGAATATCTAGCAAGGCATGTCTGGAAAATGCATTTTCCAGTAATGGCTGCTACGGGAATTGAAACCAAGACCTGGACCCCTTAGAAAAATGTGTCTAAGTGCTAAATCCAAGAGGAGGCTCCAAATAAATCCTTATAAGTGGGTTAAACAGATCTCCCACACTTAGATATCCTCAAAAGGTGCCCGATGAAGGGACTGCAACATTATATGAACATACCATGGAACAACAGTGTTATTTTAGTAGTTGTGAGGGAAGAAGATATAGATAGCAAACAAATAATCTTATAGCAGTAAAGGAAGTACAAGTTCTTGAGGAAACATCCACTCAAGGAAGGCAATGCAAGCCTCAACAAGACATGTACATGAAAATGAAGGAACACTGCTCCATATGTGAAACCCTTGGCTATGACAGCGTAGTCTATTATGGAGTACTGCTGCCAAATGATTTCAATACATGAATATGAAAATATATGGCTCAAATAAAATAGGGGAGAAAAGCTCTAACCCTTAGAAACAATAATACATCAATCCTCCGAAGGATTGGCTGAAATATACAAAATGGAAAAAAAGTCGAAGTTGCTGGGTAGCAGCTGCAACTCAAATCTGGAACTGAATAGAGAAGGCCAAAGATGATGAAAAATTTGAAGTAGACCTCCTCCAATGGATCTCCTAAGTGGAAGGCTAGTCCTTACACTTGAGATCTCACCCTCCAATCAACACTGCAATCCCTCACTGCAAGTGCTCTATGAAAATAACGCAGTCTAAGAGGGAAACTGTGTTGTAGGTGGAATAGAATGATTTTGACAAGTGCCAAGATCTGCAATAAGCTCTGATAGCTTCCAAACTGATCCTCCAAAGGAAATGAAGACTCCTCCTCTGAAAAAAAAAATGATGGAAGAGGTGTTGTAATCCCTCACTACAACACCCTGCAACATAGAAATATGTTGCTGCAGCAATAATGCTGTCCTGGAGGAGGATGCTTGGCCTCAAGTCTAAATGTGAGAAAAATCAGTAAAACTCCTTCAAGAGGCTTCTCAAGAAATGATAAGGATTCCTAAGCAGGAAATCCTTGTGCTAAGCAGCACAACAACTCAGCTAAACAGTCAGGACTGCAGAAATGTCTAAGCAGACAAGAAATCAATAATCATATGCATGAGTAACAATGGCTGCCTTTCCCTCCTTTTATACAATGAAAGCTACCTCTCCATGGGTCCCACTCTATTAGGGTTTCCTCCCTCAAGGAATATTCCCTCCTCTTTCTTTGCGCTATCTTCTTAAGCAAGCTACACCTCTTTAGGCAGCGTTGTTTGACTTGGTCAAACTTGACCTAGCCTCTTTGCAAATGTCTCCTTTCACACATGAGGGTGTGAAATCTAGTTCCAAGGCTGATCTCCTTTCATAATAGAGGGATTTTATCCATGTTTTTATTATGAATGGGCCTTCTCACCCAATTATTCAAATCCTAAGTGAAAATAGACAAAATTAATATTCCGATTTATTGAAGGAAAAATTTGGAATATTACAAAGTACGAGTCTCAATCTTGGAGATTCAAACAGCACTTGGACTTCCAAGCTGGGTCTTGCAAACTCAAGGAAGACAAGAGATACAACAACAATGACAGCAACAAGAGAGGTAGAATCTTTCTACCTAACTTTGATGGATCATCAAAGTGCACAGCCAAGGCTTGGGTGAAGGAGCTAGATTCCTATTTTCGGCTACACCAAGTCTTAGAAAAGGAGGCCATTAGAGTAGCAACACTGCACCTTAAAGGTATGGCCCATGATTGGTGGTTTTATAGTTCTGCTTCATTTCATCATGCAAATGTAAATACTTATGCAGGGTTCACTAGGAAGTTAGTGAAAATATTTTATATTAAACATTGTGAAACATCTTTTGTTGAACCCAAAAACTCAAAACCTTTGCATGAGTTGGAGAGATCTATTTTACCAACTCCACTCCATATTTCTATTGAAGGGGATAAAAACATTCATAATACCTTGCCAAGGGAAAGATCCCCACTCCTTGAAGAGCCCTCTTCTATAGATGAAGACATGGATATTCCTCCTTCAAGGGAAGACCAAGATCTAGGGTCTCTCATTGATGATGAGGCATTCTCAAATATTGATGAAGAGGATGAGAAAAGAAGAGAGAACAATGATGTACCATCAGGAGAAGGTCCATCACCATATGGAGGTGGAAAGGGAGCCATTTCTTCCATTAGAGGAGCCCTTGTGTCTTTGCAAGGAGTTTCAAATGATCTAACTTGTGGGGACCAAAGCATAATTCTGGAGCAGCATGTATCATTTTTTGTGGATTGTGAGATGGGAGGAGAAGAGGAGAAGGATCAGCATGAAGGGATGATGAGCATTCACCCTTATCTATTTCAGGAGATTTATACACATAAGAAGGAGACTGTATTGTGCAATGAGAGGAGGGACAAATCAGTCCACTCATATATACAGTCTTCTTTAGATCTTGATGTCTCACTCCATGGAGGCATTCCACCTGGGAGACCACCAGATCTAGAGTTGGTGAGAGACACCTTACCACTTGGTTCACCAATCTTAGATTCCGGAGGGGTCTAGTACACTGCAGAGAGTCTGGGGTAGACTCAAGGAGGTGGGATACACTCTCCCATTTTCAGCATTACCCACTCTCACTACATATTTTGCGCTGACAGAAGTTGCTACAGTGATGGAGGATGGCACCACCATGGTGCAAGGAGACCACTCCATGGATTTGGAGAAACATAGGGTACTTCCCTTGAGGAAGGAATCCTCCACATATTGGAGCAGATGGAGGCCACTCATGCTTACATTGGCCAATATCAGGAGGTTCTTTTTGGATGGTAGCTTCTCATGGGAGGCCAAATTCCAAAGGTCACCACTTCTACTTGAGCATGATCAACTGCATGATGGGCATGGCAGCACTTTGGAGGATGACTTTCACATGAGGGATGTCAAAGGAGAATACAACAACATGTGGGGAGCTTCAATGACCAAAGTACATGATAGAAGATGTACATTTATGCATTATGACTTGTAATCCTTTACTTTTTATGAGAATCATATTGTACCAAGGAGGATATTTCCTTCTTGTATATTGTATTGTGATGTACTTAAGGCCATTTGCAACATTGATGTTGGCCATTCTATGGGTGGTTTGTGGGAAATTCCACATCATTCTTGGTGTGCACCATTGGCACTAAATTTTACTTTTATGATCCTATATTTTAGGATGATTGTGGCAGAAAACAAGTGGCTGAAAGGACACTTTCTATACTTTTTTTTGAGGTAGGCAGGGATGCACTGCGCTAGTTCCGCATGTGGAACTATGATCCACCTCCCGGTTGTCATATGGAAACTTGTTTTTATTTGTTTTTACTTCCATATATTGATGATGCTCTTATTTTTATGAGAATCTTTGTTGGGAGGATGGCACAAGAGTTGGAGGTGCCCTTTGGGAGTATGATTCTCCACACTTCATATGTTTCATGTTTCAGGAGGAACAATGGGAAAACCATGATTGCCACACTACATCTCTTGTCTTCATGTGGGAGGAGCCATTTGGATAACTTGAGTTCTTGGGAGAGGAACTTCATGGATGAGTTGATCGATGGGGTAACTTGGGACATTCTTGGAGACCGTAACATTTCAGCCCAAGATCAGCAACAACCCCACACATATCATAAATGGAGAGAGAAACAACATGGGTGGAAAAATCTAATCTCTCCATACAGCCCCAATACATTGCATGAACAAGGGGTTGAGGATTCCTTTGATGAGCTACCTAGGATGGCTCATTTCATTTGGATGATAGCGTGGATATGGGAGTCCCTTATTTGGATGGAGATCCCCTATGTTTGTCATCACTCCTACCTTGAGGAGGCCATTGGACAACAAGAAGGTTTCCACTTACACCTTCCACTTTATCATGATGTGTGCCATGTGGGGTTGCACACTTGGGAGGAACCATTGGAGGGCAGATTTAATGAAGATTATTTTGACCAGTGGTGGGGACTATTGATGAGGAGGCCACAAGAGGAGTAGGGGAGGAATTTTTCTCCACCTTTACAGTTGCTTGAGTACAAGCAACATTTTTGAGGGGAGGAATGTAATATTCCTAAAATTTAGCTTTTAGCTAAATGGAATATTATAGTTTGTTTCATCCCTAGGTAAGTGAATAAGTGGGTAGGGAGGCCCATAAATCTCCTTAGAAGGGAAAATAACACTCATAATGTGAAAGGAGGAAGAATAAGAAGTTGTGTTAAGCACCTTGGGTGTGAATTGGAGGGGATACATGTTGAATAGGTCAACTTTGAATAAATCAACATCGATGTCATGGAGGAGTGGCATTTATGATAAGACATCGCAGTTTTAGTGGAAGACAACTTGCATGAGCTTAGTGGCAAGTATGGATGGGACCCAATGTGAGAAGGCTCACACACTATATATCGAGGGGATGGTAGCCATTGTTATTCATGTTGGAGATTATCATTTGATATTTGTCTGTTTAGAATTTGCATCCTTTAGCTGTTTAGCGAGGTTTGTTGTGCTGTTTAGCACAAGGGTGTTCCTGATCGGGAATCCATACCTCATCCTCAAGAAAGGAGAGGTTATTTGGATTGAATTTCCTCATTTCGGCATTCTTTCCAAGCTACCTCCTTCAGCTACAACGCAGTTTCTGTTGAGAGTTGGGTTGTGTTGCAGGGTGCAGCAAAGGAGGATCACATAGAGCCAATTTTGGGCTTGTTTTTCACTGGAGAGGTAGCCTATCCATTGGAGGATAAGAAAGGAGGGATCCTAGGCATATTTATATATTTTTGGCATCAGGCCAACCACCTACCATCCCTCATAACACAGTTTCAGTCCAGACCTGCGTTATTTTTAGAGGCATTTGCTGGGAGGGTTCATTGAGCTCATCAAGAGGGTCTATTTCTGAATAGAGGGATCAACCTTCTATTGAGAAATACCATTGGAGGAGGACATAATCATTTCATATCTATCATAGCCTCATTTTATTCAGTTCCAGTTTGCAGTGACATATCAACCCTAGGATTATTGTCACATTGTATATTTTTGTTGGTATTTCTAGCAATCTTTTCTGGGTTGGCTAGAAATCATGTATTAGAGCCCCTATCTTCTTTTCTGGGCATTTATTTTGTATCTATCAGCCATATTCATTTTATGTATGTCTACAGCGGCAAATACACTGATATAGACAGCGTTGTCACTGCTTTTCGGCATTCTATATAGTAGCAACAACTCATGTGTTGATTGTTCTGATCATTGGAGGCTTGTTCTTATTGCTTGAGTGGCTTGACCCTCAAGATATTTTTTGTATATTGCTGCTGATATCTTAATAAAATGATGGCTGCATATTGATCCCTCCTATGACATGTTCAGAATTGTTGTGTTTTACATTATTGTGTCTTGTATTGCTGCTATTTCCATTTTGGAATATTACATAATTGAATCCCTAATTTGAGGAAAAAAACACTTTTAAAGCCCCATTCATTTGTAATTTAACCCATATTTTAGACGACCTTTTGAATATTGTGTTGTAAAATCCCCTTGTTGATGTAACACCCTCCCAACCATCCTGATAGGGTGATGCTGCTCTCACAATTACTAACACCATCATAACATAACCAAATAAATATGTATAACATGACCAAAATAGATAATAATGTGCATAAAAATTCATAGCCTATTGTTAACGTTATTGGATTTTGCTAACATTTCAAGGGGTTATCCCTAATGTGAAGTCTCAACTAGACCTCACACTGTTTGGTGTGGGATTCTAATCTGGTTATATGGTCTGACCATCATAAGGATGTGATATTTGTGAGATTTGTGAGATAGGATTACGTGGTTAGTGAGAGAAATGAGCCACCAGTTAGAAAAGTAATAGTACCATCCTAAAGGAGGACTCGTAGAGATGAGAAATATCTATTGAGTACCTACAGATTAGTCCACATAGTAAACAAAAACCATTGAAACATACAATATCCATTCAATAATGAACATAACTAAGCTACAAAATAGTTCATTAACTTAGTATGTGAATAAAAGAACATATACCATACACATAACCATGATAGTCCAACCATATACACAATACATGCATGAAGGAATTCCGACTTAATGAGATTCTAATTATAATCATAAGATTCCAAGTACATTGTTACGTGGATGAAACATTGTATCAAATAGTGGAATACATAGCCACAACCTTCTTCTCCAAATAATAATATATCTCCTATGTGATACAAGAGAAGCAGAGATTAAGCCTCCAAAATCCTGTCCAAAAATCCTATAGCTTGAGTTATGAGGAGATATTTATAACAAATAAAATGAATCTCGAGCTTCTCATGACTCTTTGACTTCTATAACTATTCATATTCTAAAATCACTCATTACATTTGAATGTGTGGCTTTTATATTCCACATTCATCCCTTGGACTTCATTACATAACATTTATTACATAAGACAATTTACACATGAGACGGCGGCCTAATAAGAAAAAACTCATTAAATGGATAGATCATGTGCTTCTTCATGGAGTTCTTCTGTGATGTAAGAGTACCAAGATCTATACTCTTTTGTGATGGCTTCGATCTGATCTGGAAAGTCTCCTTTATAGTGGAGTTTCACGTCTAATGCCTCTGATAGTATGTTCCTGTATCTTGACTAGACATTATTCCACAACCATGAAATATTAATGTGCGCTTTGACTAGTGAAAATTCATACTGTTGAATAACATCTTTGGTCACCTACAAGACTTCTTGTTTAGTCACCTTCTTGATTTGTCCAATGTAATCCCCTATCTTCTGAAAGATGACCTCCCTGCCTCTGATTGCTTCAAGAATTCTGATGGTGTGCATCTCGTGCTTCTTTGTAAGAGAATAAAACCCCTTGTGAAGTCGGTTATAAGCACCCTTAGTGTTAATCGAATGTGCTCCAATATGTTAGTATTTTTGCAAGTGTAGTCTTAAATGCACCATGTCAATTTATGCGGAAATATTCTCCTTATTTCCAAGTGGTCTGGAGCATATGGATATTTTTCAATCCACTCCTGCATTGGATCAACTAATTTGGTTGCTATCTTCAAGAGTTTGACTACTTCTTACGCGTTTTTTTGAATGCTAATGAGAGGGGCCATGACCTGTTGTATGAATATAATCTCATCGTATAGTCATGCCATGGTGTCCTCTATTGGTCCCAACTCTTCTAACATCATCGACTATCATTCTGCGATATTGAATTTCTGTGATGACAACCGTTGGTTCTACGCTGCAAGATGCTCCACTTGTTTCTTCGTCGCAGCAAGTTCCCCTTTCAACCTGGAACTCTCATTCAGTAAGTACTCAGAGTTATCTTGTGTTGATGTACCGAATGCATAATTTATCGCCATAACTTCCCTCTGATTTCTTCTAGTGTTGGATATAATCACCTTTTATGTCGCTAATGAGACTGGGTTCTGAGGATCATTAGGAAATTACCTATGCATTTGTTTCATGATCTTCTTCTGCAATTGATCAAATGTTATGGTAGATATATCCATGACTCGGTCTATTGGAGGAGGTGTAATCCCCATTTTTACGAATGGAAGATGTCCCCCCATCAGTGGTTTTTCACCGAGAGTACTAGCTCATCATCCATGGAATGGATGGTGTCTTATACCACTGACTTCTCCTCCTCCAACTCTTGAGTCAATTGCTCTTCTTCTAGCCTCTGTGCTACTTCCTCCTCCTGAGACTACCTATATTTTTCTTCCTCTTCCTATCTCTTCTCTTCTTCTTCTACTAGTTTATTTTCAAGCAACTCATCCCGCTTACTGCTCTCCTCCTCCTCTTCTTATTCTTCTCCTTGTTCTCTCCTCTCTGGCTCTATTCATGTAATTCTTGTATTTAAAGGATCAACCTTCCATTTCCTATTGCTCTCGCCTGATGAATACCTGATCCTTTTCCTGGGAGCTAAATTTCTTACTTGAGGCGTTGTTTATTCCTCCTCCTATTCTTGTTCCTAATCCTACAAGTCCTGAGCTGGTGAATTGGGAGGTGAACTAGTATCCATGGATGGATGTGTCTCTATTCTAGCATTATACTAGTTCTTTACCTTTTCATCCTTCGGCTGAGATATTGATCAATACCTTGTATTATGCCCGATACTTTCACAATGCGTCCTGACAATTCTCCTAGGATCATATGCATGAAAATATTCGGTGATGAGGTGTAGGTGAATCATCTCTCTAGTTTCGGCTGTTAATGCCTTGTGACTCTTTAATTCATATAACACAATTATTAATGGAAAATTAGGCCAAGGGGCTTTCTTCCTCCTCTGAAGTATTCTCGTCAGTCCCTTGTCCGACTGATTTTCCACCTCCTCCACGACCATCTTGTTTGTCACATATTGCGACATAAGATGAGGGGTTGTTGGAAATCTGAAGCATTTGATGTATGTTCCCTATGGAGCTGAAAACTAGTCCGAAATATCTGGGAGTGACTCATTTAATTGATCTGTCATGCATGGAAAATCAGTCTCAAATATCAAGCAAAACACGACTGCAAATAAGTGTTTCACCAATCTTTCATATGCGCCTCTAAAGCTCTGAAAACACCTTGTAGTGGACATACATTGGGAACTTATCTTTAGGAGTCCAGTTCCAATATAGCTTTGGTAATGCATATCATGCACATATACCATCTAGGATATATGCAAACATGTAAAATTATGGAGGTTGATTTGCTTGCAAAGATTCTTTGACCTTCCCCACCTATCACTACAACTCATATGATAACATATCTGCCCAATTAAATCTCTTCCACATTTCACCACTAGATTGAGCGTATATATCCAATTTTCTTGGAAAAACTCAACATTCTTGAGACCAAACATGTGATAATACATAGCCATCAAATACCGAAACATTTCTCTTAAGATATTTGTCAGATAAACTATTGATGGGCAATTGCAGAACTTGGTAGGTTCTCGACACCATTGTTTGATAATGGCAGTCATGTTGAGGTTTCCCCATTTTATGTAAAATTAATTGTTTTCATATTCATTGGGATTGAGAATATTATAGTATGTCTGTGTATCCTCACCATAATAAGTGGCGAGGTGGCTGCCACTCGCACTATGTAGCAGAAGGTGTGAGTCATCCATATGTGTAATTATCCATTCAATAGCTTCAGCACATGGCATGACTGCATATTTTCACGTGATCCTATGTATCCTGGACTTATTTATGTTTATATATGCATGTACATCTTCTAATTCCTAAGGGAATATTCCCTGCTTGAACGCTTTGTAGATATTTCTCTAGGTAACCTCTAACGTCTTGTCAATAAAACACTAAATGTCCACATATTAGGAATATTAGAATTTACAACTTCAAGCGGCTCACCAGTTCTCGCTTCTTAAATTTCTTTAGAGGTTAATTTTCATGGCATCATGTCTCCAATAGATGATGATACAGTGGGAAAACTTGAAGCACATACACTTGTTTGTGTAATCACACTCATAGAACCAAGATCAAATTAAAACAACTAACTATGCATCCAAACTTGTAAATCACACTTAAAGAGTCATCACAGATGATAGATCATGAAAAAAAACGAATGATAGACAAAAATAACTTGCATGCATGCAAAAACACACATGAAAACTAGGAGGGATCACTCTCGAAGCACGAAGATACATGCATGGTAATTCGAGACTTTGTAGTTCGCTAATGCACTCAAGAAAGAGGGAAAAATTGGCCAGGGTGCACTGCAGCACCCTAAAGGGTCGAAGGAGTGGGAGAAAAGGCCTTCAAGTCTTCCATATGTTCCCATGCACCATGGAAGACAAGGTGAGTGCACTATCGCTCTCTGAACATATGAAGGGTAAGGAAAGTGGAGCTTTGTGTCTTCAAAGTGCGCATATGCACTCAAGACAAAGGAGGGCGCATTTTCACATGTCAAAGGGTTGAGTGATTAGGCTTTGTGCCTTCGTGATGTGCCCATGTGCCCTAAGGAAAAGAGGGTGCATTTTAGCACTCCGAAGGGATGAAGGTGAAAGCTACGTGATGTGCCCATGCGCCTATGAGGAAAATTGGGTTGAACATGGAACAATTTTTAAGATAGAAGGAGATTTGAGCTAAGGAAAAGCTCTATCTTAAAAAGGCCTAGAAAAATGTACCGAAATAAAAAATTGATGCTAAGATGAGACAAAGAATGGCCTACAAATATTTATATTTTTTGTCGCATGCATGGTGGAAGCTGAAAGGTTACAAGAATGTGAAAGGATTCTTGAATGCAATGGTAAATGAACACTTGCAAGATGAAGATCCAGCTAAAATGTTGGTGTACACACTATAAAAAAACAAGTATATAGAAAAAAATAAATATTTGGTGGTTAAATGATGAAAAACAATCAAGATTTGAACATGCAACTTACTTGTTTCATTGGTTAATGAAGGACTTGATGATTCTCCAGTTGTGCGCTCGGATGAAATGATGGTAAAGGAATGATTAACTGAGTTCTTTTAAAGAGATCAACATGCAAAACAGATTCATGCATGAGTGCCACTTTTCATCGGATGAAAGGATCAGTTAAGAGGAAGTTAAGTCAGTTCCTATTTTCTAGGAGTGCACCCTCATGGAAAAGTTGGTTCAAGCATGAAACTATACAGGGCGCATGTCTTTGACATGAAGGGGCGTGCTTAGGTAGGGCACATTGCTCAGCCTGAAGGAGTGCGCCCAAGTAGGAGGCATTCCTTCGACCTGAAGAAGTGTGATTTCTTCAAGTGGAAGCCTCTATCAAATTTGAGTGTGGTTTTTTCTTTTGTGATATATTTTCATGATTTTTCTTGCTTTTTTTTGCTTTTGTGCTCATTTTGAGTGTGTGAATGGGTACAAGAAAATTTTCTAAGTCTAGAAAATATCACGAGTTCACCTAACAATAACTTACTAACTTAAACACTTCTAATGGTCAAGTGACGATACATAGGAAACATTGACTTAGTAGGATGCGAAATCAAGATTAAACGCACAAATATCAAATCAAACCACATGATGACACATGGGGGCTTGAAACGACAGTTAGTGTAGGCTCCAAAATTGACATAGGAAAAAATTTTGGAGGTTCGTTGTCGTAGCGAAAACACCTACATAAAGAACAAATTATACTCAATACTTATATAATAAAACCATCGATTGGCTACAAAGTAAGACATACCACCCTTATATTGACCACATCACTCAAGCTCTCTCAGTTGTGGGTCACCCCCAAGTTAGGTCTATGACTCCACAATTCTAACAACTACCTAGTCCAGGTACATGTTTAGTGTCGAATATGAATAGGGAAAAGGCACCAAACCCAAATAGTCTCCAACCAACATGCTCACATCCCCAACTAACCCATACAACCTAAGGTAGTGCACCCCCTACTATACACATGGACTACTCCAGGGTTTCCACCTCAGGTATATTAGGGATGAATTAGAGCCCCATGGCTTTCAGGAGTTCATACTAACCTCATGGGTCTCCAAGTACCCTTCATGCCCATAAAGGGACATATGTGTGTACACTTCTCCCTCCATGCTCCAACCTTCCTCAAGGTAACCCAAGGATAAGTGCACTTTTACCCAGACCAACCTATCGTACTCGAGTTACAACAGTTAGGGATCCTCTAGTTCTCTCGGAATCAAGTATGCAGTCATCCCTTGGAAGTCTCTAATGGAAAGGGAGGTCGAATGTTTCATATTCCCCTCCCTTTACATTTTATACGTAGTTTAATATTATAATATTTTAATATTAATCATAAATGTAACTTTAGGAATATTATAACCATAATAATTATTTGAATTGGTAACCATGTTTTGCCTTTGCCACTTCACCCTTCTCTGTTTCTAGAGTACTGGCCCCCTATACTCTTTTTCCCCCATAGTTTGCAGCCTTGATGTCATTTTTTATTACGTGTGGTTTATATGTTACATCTTTCAAGCTCATTGGTCTTTTAACAGAGGGGCTCTCTGGCACAACGACACAGACACCCTAGACTTAAAGCACATTAGTACACTAACCGCCCAACCTAACACATTTATACACACGGAGACACGCAGGCCTCAATAGAACCCGACTCACAAACCTAATTAACATATATCATCTCACCAACCTATGTATCATATGTACATTTACAACACCATTTGGTGGGTCAAGCTAGGGTTATTGCATTCTCCTCCCCCTTGTTTATGCATTGTCCTCAGTATATCTAGACAATTGCTCTGTTATGGAGCACCTCGATATTCTTGTCCACTATGTGCACCAATGGGACTTGGAAATGTTTTGTATTATCCAACTTGAAGCCACTCAATCTAGTGTGACCATCATCATACCTATAAAACAAGGGAGTAAAATAATTAACACACGCAACATTGAAACTTAAGTACAATCTCAGAAATAAACAAAATTGGTATTGAAATTTTTAGAAATTGCTCTGTATTTTCAAGTACATTTCCAAGAAAATATAAGCTACCCTTGGAGATGAATGATCCAAGTTATTCTCATACTCACTCTAGTTAGATAAATTACAAGTTACTGATTTTTTTTTGTTCTCATACTCAAATTGAACCATAAATTTTCCAGAAGCATGTACAATTGTCCCATCATAGTAGATCATCATATCATGTAGAAAGGTTATTAGATTTGTAAAAGTGTTCCTACCTTTTTCATTCCCATCTTTTGGAAAAAGGGTCCCTTTGAAACCAAATGTGAAGGATGTTTAATTTCACAAAATAATTGTGGCCTAAAATAAGGACAAGGCCCTCCAGAATAACTCAAATAGAAATTATAAAGCATTAAGAAAATATTCCTCCACCATTGGTTTATGGGTCTTTTAAATTTTCCATTAACACTTACACACTCATAGCCAACATCATTAGAAATTTATGATACCATCTCTATAAAAAATTCCTTTAATGTTTTCTAATGATATTTGTTCCTACCCATTGCTGGTGCATGCATCAATAGAAAACTAATATTGTGGGGGATGAACCCAATAACTTTTTATCCTCATTAATAAATGAAATTTTTCTTCTAATCCACACACCAATATCTATTACATCAGAACAAAAAACACTTACAACTACCAAATCCTTCATTGATGATACATAAATTAGTTGACCATCATAGTAAATTATTTGACAGTGTTGGCTTGAGGGGTCCTGAACTAGGTTCAGATTAATTGAGCAACCAACAAAACCCTACAACTATTGGCCCATTCGGCAGTGATCTGCCTACGCAGACCTAAGTATCACCCGAAGCAATATGGGGGGGGTGCTAGAACCAGGTTTCTGCACCTTGAGGGAGCTTTTGATGTGGCAGATCTTAATCCTTCATGACAGATCTAACACTTCGTAGAAACCAGATCTACTTACAAATAAACCCTTAAACAGTAAAGCAGTTTCGCACGACCAATTAATAATAAACAGAATTAACCCTTACTTCAATATATACTTGTGCAGAACATATCACCATAATTAATTTGGATCTAACAGTTAAAGCGGAATAATACTTGCGTACAAATGAAATCCAATTCGACTTATCATTTACTGAAATAAATATGCATTCAATAGCACATATCTAAATCAAGAGTTGCAGTAAGCAAAAAATAGTGCACATAAAAAATCTAAGACAGTTGACCACAGAAATCTTACAAAAGTCTGAGTTCGCCAAAATTTCCTTCTTTATTAAGATATCTGCAATTCAATATAATTTTTCTGCCCACGCACACAACAACACTGTCCTTGCACATAGCTTAGGACTAAGGTCTCCGTGCACACAGCCAGCAGGAGCCTTTCTACCCAGACAAACCAACCCAAAACTTAGATCAAAACATTCATCAACATAAACATCTAATGATCTACTGATATCTATCCTTCTTGACTCTTACATAATTATATATTTCCAGACATGCACATACGATGGTCTCAAACCATGGTTTGAGAGTAATGATTTTCCATTTTTCCCACTACAATAATTAAGGGACTTTGACCCTCCCCAAAGCCCCTTGACATCTACGCGCAATGCGTAAAAACAAAAACTTAATAAAAAATACTCAAAATTTCTTTACCCAAGGGGACCTACTCCAACAGGCCCCCAACACAATCTAGTGACTCGTCCCGAGTCACTCTGGTCCAGTTGCTTGATGTTTGTCTTCGAGCGCCTGCACGGAACTTTGAAATGGCAAGAGTACTTCGGCACTTTGTGCTGCATTGTTTTGCGCTTCTTCCACCAAATTTTCTGTGCTTGGTCCTTCGGCGACCAAGTTGATGCTTCTTTGGGTCTGTTGCAGTTTTTTGAGGGCTCCATCAATGTTTTGTGAGAGTTGCAATGCTTCATGTGCCCATGGCTTCATTCGTTCGTCCAACAAGTGCTCTTGTTGGCGCAGTGTATCAATTTCCATATGAATGGTGCAACTTTCCTGCAATCTGGGGATTCTCTGGGCTGGAACGAGGGTCGGCGCAGCGACCCAAATTTCATCAAACTGATGACGAACCCCCAAGTGTTGCGTGATACCTTATATTTTTCCTTAAATGTGTCTGCACCTTTTCTCTCCAGTCCATTTCCTGCAAAGGTCGTCGTAGGGTCCGCCCATTGACAGGGCAGGTTTGTGATAAAGTGTATCAAATCTGCATCAATTGGAATTGGCTCTCCTAGCCACAGACAGACATCATGAACTAGGGAAAACAACTGGTGCACACATATATAATTGATCGTGTTGCGCCCAAAGTGTGGGATGTTCAGCAAATTTAGCAGCCCAGCCTTCAGTAGTCCCAACGCCGAAGGGTTCAGCTCAACCTTGATCACCCCCTCATCATAGGTGACCAAATACAAGTACATCGAGGGCGCAATCACATGGAACTTCTCATGGTCGGCTAGGTCCCAGTCTTCCATATTTAATGGGGGGATTTTCACAAACATATCCCCCTCAAATGGCACATATTCGGGGATCAACAGAGAATTGAAATAAGACCGAACCTTATCCAGGTCCTTTGGGACCTTCACAGATGCTTTACGCGGCGCCACATACGTGGGCAGCCGTGAGAGTTTATCTACCCCCTCGATAACATATTCCTACAAAATTACTTTGGGGGTCTTGACCATAGGTCTCTTTTTTCGTTCTGTGGGGGTCGACCTTGGCTTCGGGGTCCTCTGGTGTGGCAACTTTTTGGACCCCGAAGATTGTCCCTTCTTAGATTTCTGCGGCTGGGACGCAGGTGCAGGGGTTTCAATGGCCTGCGCAGGGGTGTCATCGACCTGCATCATAGATGTGGTAGGTTCAGTAACAATCATACTTGGAGGAATCAAATGACCCAGGCCCCATTGGTGCATCATCTCGTATAAAAGCGGGTTTATTTCAAACATATGCTTCAGAAAACAAAACGATAGCAATGTGCACAGATCACTTGGAAAGCAAAGGGAACTAATGCGACCCTTCCTGTCATATTTATAGCATTTTCGGGGCTTAAATGACTTGATGTTCATTGATGTAGCCTCATAAATGCTAAAATGGTTCCAAATCTGGCATAATATCCTCATTAAATGTAGTTTAGTTGCTCCTCCAAATGGTAATAAATTTAGGCTTATCTAGATTTACTATTCCAACGGCTATTTTTTGGCACCACTGCGGCTGCTTCATCCTCCGAGCGCAACCTCTGCGTGGTTGTCGCACTTTTCTGCGCATCTGCCATCCTTGTCACACAAACCCACTTCTCCAATTCTTGGCAGACTGCTTTATGGTCCTACACCCTCTCACAACTGTATGGGGCGCTAACACACTCCTCCGGCCATATAGTCATCTGGCGCGCGTAGGGATAGGGTCATCCCTATATGGCTTCAACCGACTTCCATTCACAAATCCAGGAAGGATTTCACGCCTTAAGGTAACCATACATACCGCACCTCCTTCCGTAATCTCCTTGGAAACATAAGCTCCGAACCAATGGATTTTGAACTTTCCTGGGTGGCGCACAAACTTGTTGTCATATAGTAAAACTAAATCATCCTCCTTGAAAATATTTTGTTTGATGTGCCTGGCATGCCAAGCTTTTTCACACACCTTTTGCACCTACTGATGGAAACCAACAATGAATATGTCTTCCTCTAGCGCAACTAGTTGTGACAATCACTCTTCCATACTATCTTGATTAGCCATGTTAGTGACTGCTGCAATGCACAGACTAGGGAAGATGTACTCCATTGGAATAACAACTTCTTTTCTAAATACCAATTTGAATGGGGTCAGCCCAATCAATTTCTTGCATGTAGTCTGATATGCCCATATAACAGTAGGTACACACACATCCCAGTCATTTCAATTAGCATTGCAGACCTTTGTGAGCGCATTCTCCAAAATCTTATGAAAGGCCTCTATCGGTCCATTTTCTTTTGGATGATATGTTGTACTCTTCTAATGGTGCATCTTAAACTCCATTTTCAATGCTTGGATAGTCTCATTCACAAATTTTCTACCCTGGTCACTCATCAAGAGTTTAGGACACCCAAACCGTGTCAAGATATTCTCAAAACTGAAGTGTGAAGTTGTCTCTATGCTGCAGTCTTTCATAGGCTTAGCTTCTACCCACCTAGTCAAATAATATGCTGCAATAATGATATAGTGTGTGCCAGTCTTCATTCCGGGATGGTTGATCGGTCCTACAAAGTCAATGGCCCACTTATCAAAATCTTGCAAAGTCACTTTTGGTTGCAGTGACATTTCATCTCTGCGCGATGGTTTTCCAAATCTCTGAGACACATCACAAGCGCGACAATACTCCTTTGCATCACTGCATACCGTAGGCCACCACAACCCAACCCTCAAAATTTTTTGCGCAATAATTTTTCTAGCATAGTGACCTCCTACAACCCCTACATGTGCTTCAACTAGGATGCTATGTCTTTCAAACTCTAGAACATAGTGTCTCAATATCTCATCGGCGCCCATCTTATACAATTGGCCAACAATCAAAGTAAAGTCAGTTGCGCGCAAGACTAGTTCTTTCTTCTGCTTAACTATATACTCCGTAGGCGCACTACAAGTGGTCAAAAAGTCGATAATATATGTGAAGTGGTCATCGAATACTTTAATGGCAAATAGTTGTGCATCTCGTAATCCGTCCTCCAAACTAGTTGGTTCCTCTCCACTTTCGATGCACGATAGGTGATCTGGACTTGCATTCAACCTCCCTGGCATGACGATCACCTCAAAATCATACTCCTAAAATAATAAGAGCCAACGACAAATCTTCCCCCCCAACACAGGCCTGTTGACTAGGTACTTCAAAGAAAAGTGATCTGTGAACATCTTTAAATGTCCTCCCAGCGAATAGTGATGAAAATTCTGTAGCACATAGACCATAGCTAATCCTTCTCTCTCTATTGTTAAGTAGTTTTGTTCAACACTTGGAAATTTCCTTCTCGCAAATGCAATTGGGTGATCAATATCTCCAAGCACGATACATGAAGCGTCCACATGTACGTGGAATTCCTTTTTCCAGTCTGGGAATACCAATATAGGCGCAATTACCATTTTCTCCTTAAGTAGCTCAAAACTATTCTATCAATCCTCATCCCAGCAAAAAGATGCATCCTTCTTCAACAAATTTTCCATCGGCGCAATAATCAAAGCATAGACTTGAATAAATTTTATGTAATATCCAGTATGTCCCAAAATTGAGCGCAACTGTTTTACGTTTGTTGGAACCTCCAGGTTAAAAATAACAAAAATCTTAGCTAGATCCACCATCAATCCCCGTTGACACACAATATGACCCAGCAAAATCCCAAAGGGGATGCATAATATGCACTTATTCATATTCAACGAGATATGATGCTTTCGACAAGTATCCAGCATTAAGCGCATATTTGAAACATGCTTCTTTAATAGGCTAAATACAATCTAGTCATCAAAATATACTTCTAAGAATTTATGTATAAACTCCTTAAACACAGCTACCAGCATGCGCGAGAAGATTTTTGGTGCATTCTTCAGACCGAATGACATTACTATTTATTGGAATGATCCCCATGTCGTCGCAAAGGTAACTTGTCTTACTTCTATCTTCAGGCACGATTCTTATTTGGTGGTATCCAGAAAACCCATCAGTGAATGGTTAGGCCTCCTGACCTCCCACATTGTCTAATATTTCATCAGAAAAGAGAGTTGGAAAAGGGTCACGCACACATGCATCATTTAACTTGCGTAGTTCCACACAAATCTTGTTCTTTTCTCTTCTTTTCTTGGACCACCATGGGGATGACCCAATCTAATTCTTCTACTGGTTCAATGATCCTTGCAACAACAATTTTCTCTAACTCCGCTTTTACCTTCTGTTTGTACTTAGGATTCAATCTGTAAGGACACTGCTTAACAGGCCTAGCATCTGGTTTTAGAGTGATTTTCATCACTCCAAGATCCCCAATGATACCTTTCAACTCGGAAAAATTTGTGGGAAACAAGTCCTGATATTCAACAAGCATCTCCGCAGCCTTAGCTATTGTATCTTTGTCCCAGTGATCCCAAATTTTGGCAATATTAGGTTGATATTTTGTTCTGATGTTGACTTGCCTAATCTTCATGGGTTTAGTCACATCTAGAACTACAAGAAGTGGCCCAGTAACTGCATGCTAACCTTCAGACTTGGGGATATTGATGTTTCTGGGGTCTTCCTCATTATCTTCAATAGCCACATTCTGACAGTCAATTATATCCTTCATCTGCACATCCCATGCTGGTATGGATCGTGCTTCTGGTTTCTCTATCATGTCAAAGACCACATCTTGAATCATGTGTAAGGTAGTACAGATGCATGGGAATCCATTCTCAAAGTTGAACGCTAGCACAAATCTTTCTCGTAGCGTAGCCCATTCTGTTGTTCCTTGTCATAGCTCAACCTCTAGGTACCAGTTCATAACAATCTAACTTAAAGTATGGATGAATGTATGCACCCATCCTGGTTGTGGCTCTTATCCTCAAGCTACAGTCCACCTGGCTAAATGTATGAGCGGATATTCTTTTCCTGCATAGGTTCCTTCCAACTGGGTATAGGTATTTCCAAAGCGTAGTTGCATCATATGGGTACATTCTTCCTGATTCGCCAAGTTGTCCCCGTGTGTCTCCCACCAGCGTGCTAGAGTTGAGCGCAGAGCTAAGTCAACCACATGGAACCGTTGTGTCTCTAGAACAACCTTTTCAAACTCTTCTAAGAAACAAGTGACACTTCCTAGACCGTTATAATAAGGTAGTTCCTGCACCTTAAAGGATATGCACTGTAGAGATCTGGTGACTCGGTTGCAACGCAGTGTAGAGACTTCATGCAAATGGTTCTGCCAATTATCCATTTCCTCATCTGAGTCTGAGTGGCATGAAATATCTCTATCCCAGCTAAGTCGACCATCTGCTATGGGATTGATCCAATCTTCATCTCATGTAGTTATCTTTTAGATATGATCAACGTCCTCTTCTGCGTGCACTGGTTTTGTGTATCATTCTCCTTCTGTCGGATCCAGTGGGACCATAACCCTGGTTCCATTGTTTTCAAATACCATACTTCTACGCTTGATATTGATGATAGTGTCCATGTTAATGGAAAAATCTAGACCCAACAGCAAAGGTTATGGATTTGTATCATCAACAATCTGAATAACTTCAAAATCAGCCAGCGCTTTAACTCTTTTGATATCAACCATGACCCTAGAAAGCCTACCCATTCAGATAATCTTTAGCTGATTCACTATGTGTAGCCGTATTACAGACCATTCCAACTTAGGTTCTCTGATTTTCTACCAAGTCTACTTTGGAATCAAATTTGCATCACGGACCAGATCCAAAATGACCTGGTCCATTTCAAATTCTCCTATCTCAGAAGTCAAACGCATCTCTCGACCAATTCTTCTCTTGTTCTTTTATAGCTTATTGAGATCCCTTTGCTCCATCTGGGTATTTTCTTTTTTGGCGCAGATGTTAATTAAATATTTAAGGTTCTCAATGACCTTCTTATTGTGAAAAATCTTGATACAGGCCTGTAAAAACAAATTCATCTCTGCAAGCTCAGCCCCTTCGTCGGTATCCATGGAAAGTTTGCTTGCTACTTTGGATGTGCCAGGTTCCACAAAGTCCTTTCTTGTTGTGACAAAGGTTTCCTTTCCCCTCTATAGATTGAATCCTTCGTTTTTCTCAGGATCTCTCCAGACCCAAAAATCAGTGGCAAGTCTCTTATCTTCTGCTTTATCTTCTCTAGTTTTTACGTCGCTTTTGGTTACAATATTTGTGCTAGGTTCTTCAGTGTGTGGTTCCTCTTTAATCATTTGAAGATTCTGCATAGGTGTCTGTGGTTTCTTCTCCTGCATTTTTGAAAATAGTACAGGGAAATCTTCAAGAACATGATCAAACTACCTACAATATCTACAAGATTGTTGTGTTGGGTTCGGGCAGTCACGCGCATAATGGCCAACCTATCCACAGTTATAATAAATGAGTTTTCTCCTTCCACGACTAGCTCCTCCACCCCTTCCTCATCCTCTTCTTGGAAATCCACCACACCCAGATGGTGATGCAGGCGAATCTAGTCCTTTACCCTCAACCTGAAATCTGTATGAAGCAGCATTCTCATTCATCAGATCGAATATGTGACAGTTCTTGTCATCATGTCCCACAAATCGACATAATGTGCAGAAAGGTTGTTTTAGCTCTGGAATATATTTACCAAGCCTAGGGTAGAAGTATGTTGTATGCAGTCTATTTGTTAGGAAAATCGCGCAAAATATATTGGGAACCTCACTAGGCCTTGCCCTGTTCTTAATCGGACTTGGTCCTCAAACTGCTAGATAGCTAGTATATACAGGACACAGATCCCTATGATGTCCCTTAGCTTTATAGCGTAAGCACCATACTCTTGCACACACATATTTTCCTTCTCCTTTGGATTTTATGAGCCCCAACCTGTGTGGAAAGTACATTTGAGGGTTCTAGGTTCATGTCAATCTCCATAGCTTCAGACTGTGTCACAATCTTTTGTTGGTTTAAAGACTGGATCAAATGCGGAAACAACATAGCAATTAACCATTCTTTGTGTTGCATGTCATCGATAGTAAATCCTCCATCTTTGATGGTGCGCTTCGATCGTTGATCTACCTCCCATACAGATTCATTCACTTCTTGGTGGATCTCCTTTAATTCAGTTACACGTTGAGAGTAGGATTTTGGCTTTTTAAACTGCTCCTTCAATGCGGTCTTAAGCTCGTCAATCATGGCATTAGGATTGATTGTTATATACCTCATGTACCAATATAGTGCGCATTCTTTAAATGCAGTAGCCAGTTTCACTTTATTAACATTATCATTATTGATCTGCTGCGTTGTCCATACAGCATCTGCGATGAACCAAAATTGGTCAACATCTTCATTTCCAATGCCCTTGAAATTCTGCACCTTGATGGAAGTAGCCATGTCGTCTTCTGGGGGTGGAGGTGGAGGTGGAGGTGGAGTGGATGACTTGTTAGAGTGACATGAATTTGGGAGTGGAGTGGATGGGATCTTAACTAAGGCCAACGACCCAAGAATATCCTGATCTTGCAATAGCTCTTCTTCTGAGTGCGCAGATTCACCAGAGCTACTTGTTTTAGACTCATCGTCACTGTCAGATTTACCCTTGAGAGGGATATAAACAAAACCCTAGTCTAGATATACTCTGTAAGTTTTTCCATTGTGCGTATTCGAGCCTCTTTGAGGCATTCACTCAATGATGCTGCATAGAGTACCCTTTTCACATAAAATAATTTTAATCCACAATTTCAATGAGCGCAGAAACTTACCTCTAGGGCCCTTAAAAAATATTCTTTCAACTTCATAATATGATACAAAAGTATCAATATAAAATTCAGTTACAAACCCACTTAGAACACTATCAATCCAATAATCTACTGTGCGGGTAATTTTATTGCTAGGTTTCTCCAACTGTTGAACCAGCTCAGGAGTCCACCTTGTGATCGCATCGTCCTTTACGCAGGTCTGAATTTCAGTCAGACAAGATAACCACTCGTGTAACTCAGTCACAAAGGAAGAAAAAAAAAATTTGTGGAACTTTGTGTAGATATACCTTTGCTCCCAATACTCAATAGATAATTTAGGGGTTCATTTTTCTTGGATTGAAAATTCACGCACCTTCTTGTCGAGGCAATATTGCAATTCATTCTGTGTCAGATGAAACAACATCAAATCTCCCTCAAAATGATCTCAGTCCTAGCAACAGAACCATTTATTGGCTTGAGGGGTCCTGACCCAGGTTTGAAGTAATTGCGCAACCAAAACATCCCTCCAACTACTGGCCCTTTCGGCAATGATCTTCTTGGGATACCAAAGTCTCGACCGAAGCAGTATGGGGAGGTGTTGGAACCAGGTTTCCGCAAGCTGAGGGATATTTTGATGTGGCATACCTTAATCCTTCATGACATATCTAACACTTTGCAGAAACCAAATATAAATGTAGATAAACCCTTAAATAGTACAACAATTTCATGTGACCAAATAATAATAAACAGAATTAACCCTTACTTCAATATAGACTTGCACAGAACAGATCACTATACTTAATTCGATCTAACAGTTAAAGTGGAATAATACTTGCGCGCATATGGAATCCAATTCAACTTATCATTTAATGAAATAAATATGCATTCAATAACACAGATCCAGATCTAGAATGGCAGTAAGCAAAAAATAACGAACATAAAAAATCTAAGATAGTTAACCACAGAAATCATACAAAAGTATGAATTTGCCAAAATTTCGTTCTTTATTAAGAGATCTTCAATTTAGTACAATTGTCCCGCCTACGCACACAGCAACAGGGTCCTTGCACACAGCTCAGGACTAAGGTCTCTGCGCACACATCCAGCAGGAGCCTTTCTACCTAGACAAACCAACCCAAAACTTAGATCAAAACATTCATCAACATAAACATATATTGATCTACTGATAAATATCCTTCTTGAATCTTACATATTTATATTTTTCTAGACGTTCACATACCATGGTCTCAACCCATGGTTTGAGACTCATGGTTTTCCCTTTTGCCCGTTACAATAATTAAGGGACTTTTACCTTCCTAAAAGCCCCTTGACATCTGCGTGCAACGCGTACAAACAAAAACTTAACCAAAAATACTCAAAATTTATTTACCCCAGGGGACCCTACTCCAACAAACAACAATAATGACCAAATTTTCATTTCTTGTATCCTTTAAACTTTGGGTTTGTAGAAACTTATTCAAACTAAAGATATGTGAATAGAGTAGAAATAATTGTACCATCACAATCAATGATGGGTCATTTGTATTCATGTGACATGCCTCGCTTTCCCAATCTATGAACATCTACAAGAAATTGTGTCAATATTCATGATTTTAATACATATCCATGTATAAATTAATGTTGTAAACAAAAATGTTTTAGAGTCTACAAGGTGTATTCTCATGCTAGAGATTTTGCTTATATTGATGTAGATCAACCATTAATATGTGTTGGAAAATTAGTACATAATTGTCTTGAAATTGAAATCATGTATAGGTCGCTTCTTAAGGCTGATAAGATCCACAAGATAATGATAACCACTACAGGTATACCATGACTTTAGATAAAAACCTCCAAAGATACATCAAAGTTCTAATATTAATCATAGGTGGTTGGTCCATTATATGAAAACATGATAAACATGGGTAGCATTGTACTCATAATTTAATTTTTTCTCATCATATGTTTAACCATATCTCTAAAATGGTCCTGATGAACAGGGGAATTGAAGTAGCATGATAAATACTTCATTATTTGTATGCCCAAAATGAATTATATGAATATATCCATCAACTATCCACTAGCACTTTAATTCATAAATCAAATTGTGAGACGAGGAAGGAACAACCATACCAATGATAATTTATCATGAAGGATAAATGGATTTCCTCGCATCTAAAAACTCAATAAACTAATTGGAAGTACCATCCTCATGAAGTGGTATCCACAGGTGGTCTTATTTTCCCTCAAGCACGCTCCTCTTCCAAAATAATATATATAATTTTATTTTTTTCCTTGTACGTCATCTTGTGTTCATGAGGATGATTCAAATTTCTAGAAATACATTTTTTTTATTGTTGTTTGGCTTATGTTGAATTCATGGATCAAATTTTAACAACTACAAATGGAAGAACCTTTATCTATCAATAAATACACCTGCAAGGATGCAACCGTTTCCATCATTATTTCTTATGTAAGTACATGTTGTTAATAAACCTAGGTCTTTCTTGTATAGAAACCTTTGACCTTGTGATACATCATTTTGTCACCGTGGCACTTGACCATTAAAAATGTATCTCTCACCATCCATAAACATGTTTCAAAGCACTCCCTTGCAAGTCAATAATCTAAAACCCTTGGAGAAAATATGAATTTTGGGTAACAAGGTCTTTTAACTTGTTTAGTATGATCTGCACACTTTTCCTAGTCAGTTTCCATGCATTCGTAGTTTCTACCATTGAAACCTACGTAGAACTATGTTATGTATCCCACTGTAGATCTCACACATGACTCAATGAAAAGTAAAAATAAAAAGTGAATTATAGAAGCCTTGTTGGGCGAATATATCCCAACTAAAAGCTTCTTGGTCATATCTATTCGAGCATTAACCCTCACATAATGGAGCTAATTCCCTTTCATCAAGGAACCATAATACCACTATTAGTGGATCTCATCCTCCTCTTATGGATTTGAAACTTCCTCTACTTGGCCAATAAATTGACTACAACCTAGAGGGTTAGGGGAGTCCAAAAAATGTAGTCTTATGATGTTGGATTTAGATTGGGAAGCTTATCATCCAAGGAGAGGGTTGGAGGCATTTGAGAGGAACCTCCTGGCATCAAGGCAAAGGTTGCAAGGCTCTTATTATTTATGTTCCTTTTGTTTATTCATTAAGATGATATCAATTTATAATCTCCTTGATCATTAGATTAAGCTTGTTTGAATTATTATATTGCACATGCCTTTGATATATTTTATGTTTGTGATTGCAGGTCTTTTCGAGCATTAAGAAGTTGCATCAGGATAGAGCAGGGATCTCCATCAAGAATTTCACAAATAGGTAAGGGTTTCATCCTCCTTCTCTTGTATTTATTATTCAAACGAAGTAGGCTTAGGGAAAGAGTTATTCAATTGTCGGTTTGTTTCTATTTTTCCTTAGGAGTCTAGGGAGATCGCTATTGTAAGCAAGAGGGATTTGTTTTCATAAAAAATTGGCGACCATACTAAAGAACGTCTTATTTCTCTTCCTTTTCCTTGTCTTTTTCTTTCCAATCTTCTTTGATTAAATTTATCTGAGTATTAGAAAAGCAGTGACTTTTTAGATCCTCTCGTTTGATTTCCTTGATTTTATTTTCTCTTTAACCTTTCTTGATCTGTGTGGTTTTGCTTCAGCAACAGAGCGCATATCTGCGCATTTTTTCTTTAGAAACAATGCGCATGCGCACCAGACTTAACTGTTAACCTTTCCAAGCCTTATATTTTTTTGAAAAAATATATTTCTCTTTATCAGAGTTTGTATTTTGATTTATGATTGGTCATTATGTGTGTTTTTACCTTCAAAAACCTAATGCGATCTTGTTTGAATTCCATACTGAAGTCTTGTTGAGAATCAATCATTTTCACAAATTTGGGTAAGGTTTTCATCAATATGTTTGCTAATTGATAAAAAAGAGATAGTTTGATTCTTAGATCACAGTCTCCCTGTCTTTTTCTATCAAATATACCATATTCATTATTTATCTTACTTATTTGAGAGAAATACTTTGCTTATTTGTGAAATATATTCTAGATTAGTGAAGTTAGGGTTTTCTCAAAAATTAGTGTTTTTTGAAAGACATCTTCTATTCGCTGAATGTTAAAAGAAAATCATTTATTTTCAATTTTGAAGTCTTTCATAATGAGACTTAAGATATCATTAAGTTGAAGCATTCATTACAAAAATTTCATTTTAGATTTTTATTGGATTCTCCAGGCATTTTGAAGAATTTTGAGTGATTTCTTGTGAAAGAGACATTTTATAGTTATTTGGCTTGTTAAGCGAACTGAAATTTTGATTTAGTTCCTGCAACTGAATTGTTTCAAAGTGAAATTAGCATTTTGTCAAAAATAATGTTATTGGAATCTGAGTTTTTTCATTTCATTTGAAAATAAAATAGACTCTTACTCTCCCATAAGTAGGAATTCATTGAATGAAAAGATTACAATTTTATAGCTGACTACATTAGAGTATTTGAGTCCGATAAAAATATCATCATTTTCACGTCCATAAGCCTCTGAGTAAATAACATCCTAATAAAATAGCTTTAATTAAAATTAATCTATATTTTTTTATATTTTTAGGGCTCTTTCCACCAACATAGATCAGGTTAGTGCTTTGTAATAGGGAAGTGAGTTAACTTTCCAAAGCTATAAACAAGCAATAGAATCTTACGGTAGGGAGTAAATCCATTTATTGTGATTTTTCTCTGGGAAGCTCCTCTTACACAGGAGTCAAGCACGAGATCATATCAGACTAAGTGAAGTAACTGTATCTGCTTCATTGGTTACAGTAGAATATTTGCACACATTACAAACATTGTCGAAAGGTACTTTGGGTCACTTGGAAGTAAACCCCACATTTACCATGTTGAGGAGATTTCAGAGGGATTGAGCTTTGTTACTCTTCCCTTGCGTGTATGTCGGATCTGCGACTGTCCCCCCAGGTTGAATTGTTATAGGTGGTAACCTTAGCGACCATAATTTTAGGGCTTTTTCCTGAGGTGACAGTAGAGGGAAGGCCTCTACTGTACCTGGAGCAAACGATGACTAGACTCACTTGGACTTTCTAGAGGGTAATCTTCACTCGAGATGGCATAAGTGGAGTTACTTGCACCAAATTATTTCATTAAGCAGGTTGTCAAGGTAATTGGTTCCATCTGCTTTATCTATATATTTTCACGTTGATTTCTGCAACGTTGGGTTTCATCACCAACTAGTGATTTCGCTGTGAAAAGACTATTTGTGTGGTTTGACTCCTATATTTTTTAGCGTGTATTATTTGTTTGTTTTTATTTTTTAGAGGCTTTAGGTGTGATTTTTTTTTTGTGATTTTTTAATTAAAATTCATCGTGGCTGATTTACCAATACATTCATGGAGAATGCATGGTAAACCCCCTAAGCATACACTGAGTCAATTGGAAAAAATTAAGGTTGAAATGTCAAAATCAACAGGATCTAGGTCTTAAGATCAACCTGAAACATATACAATTGTAGAATATGAAGTTGAAGTGAATAGAACTCAAGGGTTTGAAACAGACTTAGTGCAATATGAACTATTAGTTACTGAAACTATTATATCATAATTTGATACTGGTGAAGTTTCAGATACACATATAATCGAGCTAGAAATTTGTAAAGATGAGTCCCATTTTTTAGAACCCGAGTCTCCTTCACAGGTTATAGCCCTTGCTCTTTCTCTGCATTCACCCAAAGTAAAACTTATCATTACTGAGAATCTACATCCTAGTGTCATTAGTATTGAAGATATTACTGCAAACAAGGAAGAAGAAACTCCTAGTAGTCCATTTTTACTGGTGAATAGACCATTCCTATAGACCTTCCTATTTCTCTTTTTTCGACCGAATCCTTGGTATCTCACGCCTTTTGAATTTTCACATCAAGGTCATCCACATCACCGCATTCCTTTTTACCCTTTGCCCACATTTAATATGTCTGGAATAGTTTCTAGGAGAATTCCTACTGATACATCCATGTTTTCAATCTCTACATAATCATTATCATATGGTGGTTCGTTAATTCCTCCTGGATATCAGTTACTTTCTGGCACTTTTTCAGGGGCTTCTCCTTCATCTCAAATATCTACTATGTCATCTGGTTTATCAACTTCTATTATCCAAGGTTTGACATGAGACGAGTATATTCATATGGTTTCCAGTGGTGTAGGTAATCCTAAATTTAACCCAACAGGTGGTTATAATCTGCCTGGGGGGAACCACATTCGTCTGGAGGGAAACCTTTTGTTGGTTCATATCCGATGGTTGCAGGACTACCTTTAACTGGAAACTATTAAAGCTATGGTCAGATACCTCAAGGTATTTTAGGTCAACCTGTTGTGTCGCAAAAATTAGCAGGTACTCCCTATCTAGGGATGAATACTATTTGGAACCTGTTGTTTGTTCAACATCCTTTGCAAGTTGCTCCACATGTACCAATTTACCAAATTGTTCAGCTTACTGGAAAAATTATTCAAAAATTACCTTTACAAGGTATTCAAACTCAATTCTATCATCCTATTTAGGGGATTCCTTAAGTTAATCCAAAAATATTTATTCATCAACCAAGTCAGCAACCTCGTCTGAGCAGTACACACACTCTTGTCCAATCCACTGCACAAACATTTGTTCAACAACCAAGTACACCTCAAACACCCATCCCAGGAGTACCTCAAACTTTTGTTCCAATTACCCCTCAAGTATCAGTGCAACCTATTACTGAGGCTATCCCTCAGAAATATGTTTATCAAGTTGGTCCCGTAATCCATTCTATGCCTCAAATACCTTTGGGACAACCTAGTATGGGAACTCTGGAAACATCGTATCAAGGCCAAGATTTTCAAGGCTGACCTTTTCAGGGCCAGTTCTTTCAAAGAAAACCTTTTCAAGGTCAACCTTATCAGATTCAATTCTTTCAAGCAAAATCTTTACAAATCCAACCATTTCAGGGGAAATATTACTTGGGGTAGATGGGCCAAAATCCACCTTTCCAGAGTCAACCATACTCTGGTCATACTTATCAAATTCTGTCTCGACCACAGTTTGGTATGGCTCACCCTGGTTATCATGGAGGAATGAAAATCCAAACTGCTCAAGCTATCCCATGATATACTAGATACAGGGTAATTCTTTTTCACAACAAAATCCCAACCGGCAGTTACCATTAATTGCAAATTTAGATTTACCGGATTTGTCTTGGCTAATGAATGATCCTATTTATTATTTTCTGTTTTGGCCATAAATTCCCACGAAGTTTCCCAGTGACATTCCAGAATTTTAAGGAAAATTAGGAGAGGACCCATCAAACCATGTCATGACGTATCATCTTTGGTGTGCGTCAAATTCATTAATCAATGATTCCATTCGATTACGACTTTTCCAATGAACTTTAATCGGTTCAACATGAAAAAAATACATTGAGTTACCGCGAGATTATTTTCATAACTTCAATGACTTAGTCATTTCTTTCTTAACACATTTTCATTTTCCAATCCGTTACGATACTGGTACCGAACTTTTGACTTGTTTAAAGAAGAATTCGTCTACTCATATTTCCGATCATATACACGAATGGAGACATAGACAACGTTTAATTAAGGTTTTCATTCCAGATCAGAATTTGGCTGAGTGGTTTACGAAATATTTTCTTCGAGTCATTATTGAAGGTGTGGCCAAGGGAGGTGTTGTAACTAAATAGCAAGTTATTTCTCGTACCCAATATCTATACCTTGTTTACACATAATCTGGCACTTTGTATGATAAAATTCTATATTTTCCTCACCAAGGTCAAATAACCACAACTCCTTCCTCCTCTCTTGCCAATGATGGTGTGATCAATTCTACTATCCAATCTAAGAGTAATAAAAATCCAAATCTGCTTTCATTATAACTTTACCATATTCACCTAAAGGAAATCCTTCTCCTGAAATTACTTATCAGATTAATGTTGTAGATTGATATCCTAGTAAGAATAAATCAAACGAATGTAAAAATAAAGGAAAAGGTAAAGTGAAACAAAACACTTCCTCTAAAGAGAAATAAGATAAAGATGAACCATCTAATGAAATAAAAAACCTCGTTATCCTTGTCTAATTTTTGATGAAGATCATTACACCAAGGAGTGACCTCATCGTGCTGAGGTAACTAAATTCATTAAAGGTTCACCCACCACTGCTATTTTGAAGGATATGTTCCCTTTGGAAGACAATAGGATGGTTTCACACAACCCTTCCTCTTCCTCCACATCGACGGATATCATGATGATGTCCTCACAAGTTATTGTATTCATGAGATCTAAGGATTACGAATATAAGGGTCCTATCAATGGAAACGATACCGGTTCACCCAATCAAGCTTCCATGTCAATTCCTCCTCCTTATGAACCATTACATATTAATATACCTAACTCTCACATGGTGATTTGACCACCTTCTAAAATTGTTCTTCGAAAGTCAGCTTTCAACCCACATGCGCGAGTTGCTCAGAATTACCACATTGTTGAAGATCTAGCTATGTCACCTCCAACAATTTCGGCTCTTGAAGTGCTACAGACTAATCCAACACAAATGAAATTTCTTTTGTCAACAATAGGAGCTATTGATCCTCAAGATTCTATTCTCATTATCTTTGACCTAGACTGTTATGTACCCAAACTTCCGCATCAACTGGAATTTCAAATACCAGTTTTCGTCAAAACTAAACGAGTCTTTCACACGATAATTAACGATAGAGCTTCTACGTGCATCATATCTATTGATTGTTGGAAAGCCTTAGGTTCTCCAACTATCAATCAATATCCCATGACTTTTAAATCATTTGATGGAAGAGGTTTTCTTCCATATGGAATTCTCAATGATCTACCTATAGAGTTAGAAGGTAAAACGATTGCAGTTGAAGTTGAAGTTGTTGATGCTCAACTTGACTATAACCTTTTACTAGGACGAAGTTGGTCTTATGCTATGTCGGTAGTGGTCTCATCATATTTTCATATGATAATGTTTCCCCATAAGGGAAAAAATATAAAAGTAGACCAATTTTCTTACTACACTTTGGACCCTAATTATACAAGTATGTATACCCTTTGTTGGAAAATCAATTACTTCGTATGAATATGTTGGGGTAGGTTTTCTTAAGTATTCATCTCTGATGGGAACTTTTGCAATCCCTCCACCCAATTTTCATCATAATATTTCCTAAGTTAATATGATTACATCAAGCACAATACCATTTCATGATCTATTATGTATATTTTATTAATTATTAGTTAGATATAGTTATCTTAGGTTTATTAATGTGGAAGGGCATGATCAAAGATCATGCCTCTTCGCCAAGGGACACCATAAGGCTGTATTTAAAGCCTTGGTGATCCTCATTTGTAATCATCTCTCATCTTTTATCAATAATAATATATACTTATAAAGTTTACCAGAGTTTACACACCATTGGTATCAGAGCCATCGCTCTTCGGGATCTGTGTGATCACCCAGAATTAAGGAATTACAAGAAAATTCCAAAATTGCAGATTTTTTTAAAAACCAAGTGCTTGTGGGTAGCAACATTTGTTTTTTAAAAAAAGAAGAAGGAAGAAATATATATATATATATATATATATATATATATAAGAGAAGGAAAGTTAACATAAAGGGGGAAATAAATTAAAAGGAAAAAAAAAATATTTAAAAGAAAATAGTTCCAAAAGAAAAAAAGAAAAAGTAAAAAGAGATATATATATATAAAGAAGTACATATACGTACATGTGAAGACAAAGTAAAAAGAAATAAGGAAGAGTAATTGCTCGTGGTTTACAAGCTCGTGGTTTTGGAGCCCATGGTAATTGCCCATGGTATTAAAACCCATTCACCCTTTTCAAAACAACGTGTCTTTTAAAAACAACGTGACTTTTCAAAGTTAACAAATTTTTTCCCCATATATATATATATATATATATAATTCAAATAATAAAATAACAATAATAATTATTATTATTATTATTTAAAATATATATATATATATATATAATAATAATAATAATAATAATAAAAATTATTATTATTATTTCAAAAAAAATTAATTTAATTAATTAATTAATTATTAATTAATTAATTAATTAAAAAAAAGGGAAAAATTGGCAGAAAAATATTCCCCACCTCATACACGTTCAATGTCTTCATCGATGTCGATGGCCGAATTCCAGAAGAAATTGGTGGATCTCGAGAAACAAATCAATAATAATTCCGAAGAATTCGGAAAAAGATTAGTCGATCTTGAAGGTACAGTTGCAGGACACTCCAACGACATCAAAAAGGTTCATGATACGACAAATCGAATAGAAAGACAAATGTGGCTAAATCATCACGAGGCCACAGAAAAGCATAGCGAAGCCATGAACAAGATGACAGAGCATAGCGAAGCAATGAACACGATGACATAACTCTTCAATAAGCTAAATGAGAAGATAGATAAGTTAAGTCAGACACAATCCCCAATATTTCCTAACATGGAACAAAATCAACAAAACAATTCCGCAGATTCAGGGAACTCAGAAGAGCATCAGGAAAAAACCGATTCCCCACATCATCAAGAAGATAATAATGCAGATTTTCAAAATAAGAAAATATGGAATGCATTTGCTAATCAATATCCCCTTCTTGTTCCACCATTAGCATATTAGCGAAAAGCCAAAATCGAGCTACCCAAGTTTGATGGTAATGAAAAAAATAGCGTTGCATGGCTTAATAAAGCGGAAGAATATTTTGAGATTTATGACATTACTAGTGATGACAAAAAAATTAAGCATGCTTCCATGAAAATGGAAGGAGAAGCATATAATTGGTATATGTGGTGGAAAAAGACGACGCTTGCTATCAGTTGGAGGAAATTTAAGGATGCATTCTTCAAAAGGTTTCAAGGCATAAAAGAAGAAAATTTTTTTTCAACGTTTATCAAATTACGCCAAAAAGGAGATGTGGATGAGTACACTCGAGAATGGGAGACCTTGGCAACGCGAGTACCGGGATTGTCAGTATCTCGTCTAATCCAGTCTTACATCTCAGGACTTAAAATCGATATACAAGAAGAGCTCGAACTTCATGAAATTACATCAATAGAAGTAGCAAGGAAAAAAGAAAAAGCTGCTGAAAAGAAATTTGAAAGGTTATCAAAACTAGAAAAAGTATATTCGAGACAAATATTTCCTCAATCTGAAAATATAGATGACACAAAATATGTCCCACTCCATCTTCGTGAAGAAGAAAAATCTAGTGTGGAAAAACAAAGAATGAGAGAGGGCAAGTGCAAACGTTGCGGTGAAAACTGGGACCCTAAGCATAGATGTGCTAATGGAAAAGAGAAAAATATATACAGTTGTGAAGCAACTAATGACGCTAACAATAATGATTCATATATAGAAGGATTAGAATACAACTTAGATTTCTCTCCAGAAGTGGATGGCGAAAATATTCCGCAAGTGTCATTATCAGCTATGACAGGCATATCACAACCTCAAACCTAAGGTTAAGAGGACATATCAAGAACAACAACGTAATGGTTCTCGTCGACATTGGCAGTACCCACAATTTTCTAGATTCAACCATGGCAAAAAGACTTAACATATTTACCTTCCCCATGCCTAATATGAAGGTAATGGTGGCCGATGGTAAGAAGATTGAGCAAGTAGGGAAATGCCATAAGGTCAAACTACAGATAAAAAAACTTTCATTTAGAATCTCCATTCTACACCGTTCCATTACGAGGAGTAGATGTGGTCTTAGGAATTCAATGGCTACAAACTTTAGGTACTTATTCTGCCAACCATCAGAAGCAGTTTATAAGTTTTAAGTGGAAAGGGCAGAAACACAGGTTGTATAGATTCCAAGCCCCAGAAGATCAAGTCGTATCTTCCTCTCTGATGACGAAGATGATTCAAACAGGAGCGCCAACATCTACAGTACAATGTCATCAGTTAGAAATGTTATCTTCAAAAGGGAGCCACGAAGAGTCACCAGAAGAACAAGGACTAGTTCGGACACACGAAAAGGTATTCCAGGATATACCCATAAAAGTGCCTCCAGATAGGAAAATCAAACATCCAATAGAAGTCAAGACAGGATCCGACCCTGTCGATATCAGATCTTTTCACTATCCACATCAACAAAAGATCGAACTCGAGAAGATGCTCCACGATCTTTTTAAAATGTGGGAAGCAAGAGCTCGCCACTCAAGAAACCTAGGCGTTCGTCAACATTGTCCATTGTTACGTATGCTTTGAGGACAAAGCATCTTTAAGAGAGGGGAAATGTTATGTATATTTTATTAATTATTAGTTAGATATAGTTATCTTAGGTTTATTAATGTGGAAGGGCATGATCAAAGATCATGCCTCTTCGCCAAGGGACACCATAAGGCTGTATTTAAAGCCTTGGTGATCCTCATTTGTAATCATCTCTCATATTTTATCAATAATAATATATACTTATAAATTTTACCAGATTTTTTACACACCATGATCCTTGGATTGTGCCTTCAGAGTCTAAATTGGCCTTGTACGACAATGAGATGCCTTTGAATCTATTTGAATTCACTTATCAGCCAGTTCAAACATTTTCCAATCCATCATCCGATCTGAAACTGATCAAGTGAATCTAATAATTGATGATTATTCTCATCTATCATGTTTAGTACCAATATAATTCCCTGATCCCTTCAATAACTAATTTCAAATTCATGAAACTATCATGGAAGTCATGATTTTGGTGAAATGACATGGGAATATTATCATCATCGTTCATCCTTTCTTCCTAAACTTGATAAAATCGAGAATTATTTTTCATCGATATTTTCATCTCAGATTGTTGATAGTCCTCAATGTCCTATGTTAATCCTTCATTTGGATTCTGAAACAAATCTAGGAAACATATATACAATAGTACCCATCAACATCTAAGTTAAAACTGGAATTTCCAAGAACATTCACATAGGTGCTTAACACCTCCCTTGATTAAATTAAGACATACAAAACCCTATTTCAGGCATTCTGAGACATTTTTGCCTGGTCTGGTGAGGAAATTCCAGGAATTGACCCTAGCATTGTAATTCATGAAATTAATACATACCTGAATGCCAAACCCCTTAGATAGAAATTACATCCAATACATCCACAGAAAGTTGTTGCTATCAAAGCTGAAGTTGAAAAATTACATAGAGCAGGTTTCATTTACACTGTTCCCTTGATTGATTGGGTATCAATTATTGTTCCAGTGAAAAAAATGCAAGGGACCATTATAGTATGTGTCAACTATAGGGATATCAATAAATATTTTCCAAAGGACAATTATCCTACTCCGTATATTGATCAAATTTTTGATGATTGTTGTTGTGAAACCAGCTCCAAAAATAGAATAAAAGAGATATCAACGCCTTAGAAATAAGCCACTTCGAGGGGGCAACCTCCAATACATTACATTAATGAAAAATTCTTGGATGATACACATTACAAAACCTCCTTTCTATATATAGGAGTCCATGGGCCACAATGTAATCCTAGTGGGCCACAATGTAATCCTAGTTTACCTAACAATAATAATTTAAGGGCACAATAATAACAATATGGGGGTTACAGGGATACAATAATAACAATAAGGGGGTTACACTAACAACAATAAGGGACTATACTAGTAATATAGGGACCTAACATGCCCCTCTCCTTCAAAAAAGTGTTGTCCTCAACGCTCGAGTAGCTCTGGGTGCTTCTGTATAAAATTCTCATCCTCCCATGTAGAATATTTAGTGGGTAAGTTCTTCCACTTGATGAGATACTCTGAAATTGATCGATTCCGTAGTTGTCGAGTTCTTGTTTTCGTGACCGCTTCAGGTTCCAATATGATTTTTCCTTCCTCATCAAGTTCTGGAAATATTGTTTGAATTGGAAGATTTTCACCTATAACCTTCTTTAAGCATGAAACATGGAAAACTGGATGCACTTGTGAAGAAGTAGGAAGCTCCAATTTGTATGCCATAGTACCAATCTTTTGCAACACCTTGTAAGGACCATAGTACTTTGGTGATAATTTATTATCCTTCTTAGCTTGCTTGAGGGACATTTGTTTGTATGGTTGTAGCCGTAAAAATACCCAATATACTACATCAAAACTTCTCTCGCTGCGATGTTGATCTGCTTGTTGTTTCATTCGATTTTGTGCCAAAGTCAGGTTATCCTTTAAGAGTTGGAGAACTTCTTGCTGATGCTCGATGTGATCTTCCAATGCTTGAACCTTCGAATTTTCTCTTAAATATGATGTGATGGATGGTGGATGATATCCATAAAGTGCCATAAATGGGGTCATTTTTGCTGCAGTATGGAAGGAAGTGTTATACCACCATTCAGCGAGAGGTAACCACTTGACCCATTGTGTTTGTTTATCAGATACAAAACAACGAAGATATCCTTCCAAACATTTATTTACTTTCTCAGTTTGACCATCAGATTGAGGATGATAAGATGAGCTATGAGCTAATTGAGTACCCAAACAAGAAAATAACTCCGTCCAAAAATTTCCAGTAAAAATGGGATCTCTGTCGCTCACAATAACCCTTGGGTTTCCATGTAGTTTTTGAATTGTGTCCATAAATGTAGTAGCAACTGTACTTGCTTTAAATGGATGAGATAATGCACAAAAGTGTGCATACTTGGTAACTCTATCAACTACCACCATGATGACACTCTTTCCTTCGGACTTAGGTAAACCTGTGATAAAATCCATTGAAATCTCCTCCCAACGTTGACTTGGAATGGATAAAGGTTGTAGAAGTCCCGGGTTCTTAATTGTTTCCACTTTATTCTGCTGGCAAACCAAACATTCCGCCACAAACTTTTGAATATCAGATTTAAGGCCATCCCAAAAAAATTATTTCTTCACCCTGTGATAAGTTTTTAAAAATCCTGAGTGTCCTCCTAAAGGAGAAGTGTGCAATTCCAAAAGAATCTTTTGTTTTAGTTGGGAATTCTCACAAAGATATAAGAAATATTTGTACCATAAGGAATCATTTTTCCAACTAAATGTATCAGATGTACTAGGATCTTGCTGCAACTTTTGAATAAGTGTCCATACTTTTGTGTCCTTCTTCCATTCATCTCTTGCTTCGGTTATCCAATCTGGTTGGATAATAGAAATGGCACAAAGAAATGCTTCCACCTCTTCATTCTTTCTTGAGAGTGCATCTGCAACAACATTAAGCTTCCCTTTTTTGTAGATTATTTCAAATTCATAACCCAAAATCTTTGTGACCCATTTTTGCTGCTCTTCTGAAGACAGTCTTTGTTCCAAAAAGTTTTTAAGACTATCATGATCATTTTTTACCTTGAAGTGTCTTCCCATTAGGTAAGTTTTCCATTTATTTAGTGCATGAAGTATTGCTAACATTTCCTTCTCATAAATAGGTTTCTGTAAATACTTTCCTTTGATTGGACGACTTTCAAAAGCAATGGGTCTTCCTTCCTGCATTAAAACAACACCAATTCCATTTCCTGAGGCATCACATTCCACAATAAAGGTTTTTGTGAATTTTGGCGTAGCTAAGACCGGTGCTAGGCACATTGCCTCTTTAAGATGTTCAAAGGCCTTAGTTGCTTCAGAGTCCATGAAAATGCATCTTTCTTCAATAATGTTGTTAGAGGTGCTGCTATTCTCCCATAATTCTTAACAAACTTGCGATAATACCCCGTTAACCCGAGAAATCCTCGCAACTTATTTATGGTTGTGGGGACTTTCCATTCCTTAATGGCTTTAATTTTGTTAGGGTCTACTTTCACACCCTCGTGAGATACAATATGACCCAAATATTCCACCTCTTGTACTCCAAAGAAACATTTGGATTTTTTTGCATATAATTGTTTTTCCTGCAATAGTTTGAGCACCCTGTCAACATGTTCAACATGATCCTTCCAAGACCTACTGTAGATTAGTATATCATCAAAAAATACTAGCACAAATTTTCTAAGGAACGGTTTGAAAATTGAATTCATCAACCCTTGAAATGTAGAAGGTGCATTGGTAAGGCCAAAAGGCATGACCAAAAATTCATAATGACCCTCATGTGTTCGAAATGTTGTTTTTGGAATATCTTCAGTCTTCATTTGAATTTGATGATATCCTAAATGAAGATCCAACTTGGTAAAATAAATTGCTCCATGTAATTCATCCAATAATTCATCAATCACAGGAATGGAAATTTATCTTTAATGGTGAGCTTATTGAGCTCCCTATAATCCGGTCACATGTGCCATGATCCATCCTTCTTGTGTACCAATACTACAGGAGCAGAGAAAGAACTTTGGCTAGTTTGAATTATACCCGCCTCTAACATTTCTGCAATCATATGTTCAATTTCACTCTTTTGGACATAAGGATATCTATAAGCCCTGATGTTTGGAGGAACACTTCCTGGAATCAAATGAATAGCATGATCATGATCACGAATAGGTGGGAGTCCTTTGGGAGTTTCAAACACCTTGGAATGATTGTCCAAGACTTGTTGGAGATCTGTAGAAATAGATGATTTTGATGTTGAAACTTCTAGTGAGCATAATTGTGCAATTACGCCTCGCTGTTCTTTCTTTAGAAGCTTTGTCATGACATTAGAGCTTATTATCCTTCCTGGCTTCCCTGCAATACCCCGTAATTCGACTTCCTTTCCTTCTGAAAAAAATTTCAAGAAAAGTTCTTGAAAATTAAAAGCTACCGTCCCCAAAGATTGTAACCATTGTACTCCTAGTACAATATCATCACCTCCCATAGGAATGGCAAGCATTGGACTAGTCAATACATATTCCCCCATGGTTAGCTTGATATTATGGCATTTTCCAGAGCAATTTATAGTTCCTCCATTTGCAACCATCACTTGACATTCTGGTGCTGGGTATAGGAAAAAATTCAATTCCTTGGCTACCTTGCAATGAATAAAATTATGGGTGCTACCTGAATCAATCAACATTATTACCCTTTTATTCTTGATATGTCCTTCTATCTTGAGAGTTTTAGGAGTGGTAATTCCTGCCAATGCATTACATGATATGGTCGGACTCATTTCTTCCTCTTCTAGGGCTGGTTCCTGGTGTATATCCTCTTCTTGTTCATTTTATTCTTCCTCTTCACAATCTATGTAAAATAATTTCTTTTCAGCACACTTATGGCCTTTAATGTATTTTCTATCACAACTGTAGCAAAGCCCTTTTGCTCTTTTTTCTTCTAATTGTTGTGGTCTCAACCTTGTAGGTTGTGGAAATCTAGGCGTAGCAACACTTCTTTATAGAAGTGAGAGGTAGGCTTCCTCGTCGCCATAATTTTACATTCAATTTTTCTTGCCAACTTGAATGCCTTCTCCAATGAATCAGGTTCCAAAACGCGAACTTCATGTTGGATGTTATCCTTTAAAGTACCTATGAAGAGATCAAGCTCGTGTTCCTCTGAAATATCGGCTACCCTTATATTCAATTTTTGGAAGTCCTCAATGTGCTGCCCCATTAAACCCTTTTGTTTGAGATTTATCAATTGGCTAAAGAAGGTGTTGCTCTTTTTATCCTCATAATGTGCTATCATTTCCTCCGTAAAAATTGACCAAGCGACAATTTTTTTACGGGAGCAAAGCCATCGATACCATACAAATGTATTTTGTTCTAAATGTAAAGTTGCAATGCGTACCTTTTGTGTGTTTTGTACATTATGGAGATCAAAATATTGCTCCATCTGTAGTATCCATGTTACAGGATCCTTTCCATCAAACTTCCTCATATCCATTTTTGGAATATGGTGGTTCTTCCTGCCAACATAAAAGTTTATGAAATCATGATTAAAATTTATTCTGTTCTCATCATGAGTTTCCTCTACTATCTTTTCACCATTAGGAAACATTTCTTGTATCAACTTTGTCAAACCTTCCATGTCTGCTTTTAGATCATTCTTCATGTTTTCCATTTTAGCTTCCATGTCATCCATCTTAGATTCCATGCCAGCTTCCATGCCATCTATCTTAGATTCCACGCCTTTCTTAAAACCATCCATATTATTCTTCAAACCATCCATATTATCCTTCACACCATCCATCTTTGCTTCCACGCCTTTCTTCAAAACTTCCATTTCATTTTTTTCTGCTCTTTGCGAGAGCGAAATTTGGTGCACTTGATCTTGTAATTTTGATAGATCATGTTGCAATTCTTCATCTTCATGAGTCATAGTAGAGCCTTCTGAAGGCTTAATGGGTGTTGAATTATTTTTACGGGGCATTTTTTAGAACCCAATACTGATATCTATTCTACAATATGCCCTTGGAATCAATTCAAATTGATTCTTCAAACAAGACTTATGCAATTCGGAAAACAAATACACACCTTTTTCTTGCTTTTGAGGAGCTCGATATTGAAATTGGATTATCTCTATGATTGCGGCTCTTCAATATCCAAAATTTTGAACTGAGGTAGCCTTCTGAATTATCTTTAAAATTCCACAGGTCTGACTTGATTTGGATTCTCCAAGGCACATTTATGTCCAATATCCCACAATGACCTAATTATGGACTGGTTCAGTAGAGCGAACTTGTAGGAATTTCCACGTGTCACTTTTTCGTCTTTTAGCTCTAAAATTGATAGCAAAGAAACTAAATTCCGTGTACTTGCGACCACTTTTTACGGCACTCCAATCCGATGCTCAGAGAGAGAGTTATGAATATTTTCCCACGATCACCTCTTTGAGATGAAATTTAGGAGCCTGAAAAAGCACTACCTTCCACAGATCATATCTCCGAAAATATTGCGAACCAAGCTCTGAAATTTTTTGACGAATTTCCTTCGGATTTCAGCTTCGTACCTTAAAAATTTTCAATTCTAAACCTTCGTAGAAAAAAATTTATAGCGCAAATTCCACGATGACCTGTTTAGATTAAATTGAGGAGCTTGCAAAAAGACTTAACTTCCATAGATCATATCTCTAAAAATATTGCAAACCAAGCTCTGAAATGTTTTGACGATGTTCCTCAGGATTTCGGCTTCGCACCATAAAAATTTCAGCTTCTGAAACTTCGTAGAAAAAAAGTTATAGCGAAAATTCCACGATGACCTGTTTGGAGCAGCGAAACCCTAGAATCCAAAGCTCTGATGCCAAATGTTGTGAAACCAGCTCCAAAAATATAAGAAAAGAGATATCAACACCTTATAAATAAGCCACTTCGAGGGGGCAACCTCCAATACATTACATTAATTAACAATTCTTGGATGATACACATTACAAAACCTCCTTTCTATATATAGGAGTCCATGGGCCACAATGTAATCCTATTGGGCCACAATGTAATCCTAGCCGACCTAAAAATAATAATTTAAGGGCACAATAATAACAATATGGGGGTTACAGGGGTACAATAATAACAATAATGGGGTTACACTAACAAAAATAAGGGACTATACTAGTAATATAGGGACCTAACAATTGTGCCGAAAACGAGATTTTTTCATTTATGGGCGGATTCTCTGGATAAAATCAAATAAACATACTCCCTATCGATTGACCTAATACTGTGTTCATTTGTCCATGGGGAACCTTTTCCTATCTCAAACTCCCATTTCGAATGAAGAATGTTGGCGCAACTTTTCAAAGGGAAATATCTTATGCATTTCACGAATTCAAACATATTGTGAAACCCTACTTAGATGACTTACGATTTCATTCATTGAGATGGAAAGATCATCCAATGCATTTGAAAGCGATTTTCATTCGATGTAGGCACTACAATATTCATATGAAATTCTCACAAATTCATTTTTTGTGTAAAATCTGGTCGATTTTTAGGATTTGTCATGTCAAAGGAATGCATTTGTGTCGCTCCACTCAAGGTAGAGGTTATTGTCAATTTGCCTCCTCCTTCTAATCTCCACAAAATCTAAAGTTTGCAAGGGAAAGCAAGTTTTTTACGTATTTTCATACCTAAATATGTCGAGCTAAATAAAAGTTTTACTCGACTGTTGAAAAATGGAATTCCATTAATTTGGGATGAGCTTGCTCAAAAATCTTTTCATGCATTGAAAAATGCGTTGACGCGTGCACCGTTACTGCGTCCGCCTGATTATCATCGAGATTAATTTTTGTATTTAGTTTCATATGATGCCACCATTGGCATGGTGCTAGTTTAGGAAGATGAATCTAATGTTGAACATGTGATCTACTATTTGAGTAGGAATCTCACAAAAACTGAAATCAAATATGCACATGTGGAGAAATTGACCTTAGCAGTCGTTCAACCTGTTCAACATTTTCATCGCTATATAATTTTACACAAAAAAACCGTGATATCTTATTCCAACCCTATAATGTACATTCTTACCAGAAATTTGCTAGGTGGGAATACTCTAAATGGATTTTGATCCTGCAAGATTTCGATTTATAATTCGAAAGATCTAAGTCTAAGAATTCATTGGTATTTGTTGAGTTATTGTGTGACTTTACCTACTGAGACTGAAACCATGGCAGATGATTCTCTTCCTGATGAATCCCTATTTCTTATCACTACTTTAGATCCTTGTTATGGAGATATCATTATATATATTCAAACTCAAAGTTTTCGGCCCGAGTTTTCTCAAACAAATCGTCGTCAAATCTGGTACCAATCCCAACCATCTACGATTGTTGGCGATATAATTTATCGTCGTGGTGTTGATTCCATCTTTCAAAATTTTTTCACACACGAAGAAGTCAAGAAGGCATTAGATGACTATCATTCTGAAGCTTGTGGTGGCCATATGGCAGGGTTTTCCACTACCCAGAAGATATTGCGCACTGGCTATTTTTGGCCCTCAATGTTTAAATATTGCATAATTGTGGTTAGAAAATGCCATAATTTCCAAATTTACGATTGCAAGACGCGTGCGTCTCCAAATCCTCTTCACCCAATCATAGTTGTCGGTCCATTTTCTAAATGGGGCATTTATTTTTTTACATGTTACCCTCACTCGGCCGGGGGGCATGGGTATATTATTCTCACAGTAGATTATTTTACAAAATGGGTCGAGGCGATGCCTACATATAAGGACGAGGGTGAAACTGCAGCTATGTTTATATTCAATCGTGTAATTTCTAGGTTTGGCATACCACAAGCCATTGTTATGGACCATGGTAGCCACTTTAAAAATTTTATGATGACTAAACTTTCTACACAGCTCGGCTTGCGCCATGACATTTCTACTCCTTATTATTCACAAGAAAATGGCCAAGTTGAAGTTGTTAATAAGGTTTTGACCAATATGATCAAACGAATTTTCAGCATTCATAAATAAAACTGGCATACTATACATTTTTCAGCCTTGTGGGCATACCATACCTCTGCGAAAACATTGACTAACTTCACTCCCTTCCAACTTGTTTATGGTTTGGAGGAAATTTTCCAATTGAATGTGAAATTCCATCACCGAAACTAGACATTGAGTTGTTACTAGCTACCTCTGCAGAGGAGGAACGTTTTTTGTACTTAACACAACTATATGAAACTCGTTGTAATGTTGCACTAGCTAGTGAGGCTCATAAGAAACGTGTTAAGGATCAGTTTGATCGAAACATGAATCCTCGTTCATATTCAGAAGGTGACCTAGTCTTTGTCTATGATGCATGGTAAATTCAAACCTATGTGGCATGGTCCTTACATCGTAAAACATGTACTAGCCAAAGGGGCTTATGAATTAGTTGAATATGACGTTGTTTCTTTGGGAGAGCCCGGGAATGGTCTCTACCTTAAGAAATATTATGTGTGATTTATCTCGGGAATATTTTTGTACACTACGTGTATCATATTTTTATGAGTGTATGCATTAGGTTTTCATTTTTTATGATTTACAGCTACTTTTCCTACTTATCTTGTATTACAATTGATTTGCAGATGTTGAAGTTCCCTCATAATTACATTGCCTTTGCTAATTGCGCTAGTCGTAGTACTCATAATTTGTCTTCTGCAGCTTGGGTCATATATTCACCCACTGATGGGTTAGTTTCTATTCGTGGGATATGCCTTGGTCGAACAACGAACAACATTGCAGAATATAGTGTAGTCATTGAACTATTATCTGAGGCCATCACATTTGGCATTCGACGTTTGATCATTAGGTTAGATTCGAAATGCATAGTATTACATTTAAATGGTGTCTATACAATAAGAAGTTCATCAATGTTAAGAATTTTTTACAGGTCCGTCTCTTGGAAAGACAGTTTGATTACATTGAATATCAACACATTCCAAGAAATTTAAACACATTAGTTGATGCATTGACCAATCACGTGTTAAATATACATTTGAAACATTTGTAAATAAAAACAATATTCATCCATATATTGAACAAGATAAACTAAAAATAAAAGTAGTAGTTCCAATTAGTTAATATAGTCTATAAAAAGTGTGTTACAAAAATGTCATCAAAAGACATGAGGCCCCATAGCCTTTATTATCTGAATATGTCGATACAAAACTCAAAATGTAGCCCTAAAAGGCTAGCAACTATCCATGATGATGATCATGATAGCAGAATATAGCGCAAAATACTCAATGTAGCAATCACCTAATCGGTCATGGAACCCTGACCACGTGCCTCTGCTACCAGAGACGCAAATCATCAATCCCAGTCTCTTGGATATCTATAGTCAACCTCTTGAGGTTGTGCTCCAGCTCAGTTAAGGCCTCTACTGCATCTGAGTGGGGTACTACAACAACTACAGGTTGGTCCCCTCGCCTATCAAAATTTGATAGCCCTGTTGGTCAAACTGGGCCCACATCTGCATAAAAACTTCAAATAATTAGCTTTGGATGTTAAAAATAAATTAAAAATTAAAAACATTAAAACATAAAAATGAGAATTTTTTAACTAGATCACCCCACTGCATCCCTGTTGGGAATGGGATATCTGGTTCACCTCTATAATCCATCGCTGCATATGGGAAATCCTCAATCATCATGATTTGGTTTCCCATCCAAAAAAATAAAATTGATTATATTTTACCACTAGGCCATCACCTCCATGGCGAGCCATCAATGACATCCGCTGCAACATACGTGGATCACGAGGTATTGACTGATCTACAAGAATTTGTTGTGGGATAAGGATTGGAATCCTATCTAGAGAAAATGAAATGAGAATGGAACCATAACCGAAATTTTTCAGTTTACCATTCTTGTCTCTAGTCGGTTTCCCTTTCATGTTGGAAACTACTCCTTCACACCAGTTGAAAATATTGGACTATGAACACTCCATGACAATCAACATCTGGGCCTTTGTGGCCATGTGAAGCATTGTGCTTCCACATAGTTTGGTGATTGTAAAATAAATGGTCCTCAAATCAATTCGCTCAATTTTTTTGATGTCAATCCTACCATCCTTGAGCTCAACCCCATCAACACAATATTGCCTCAAATAAGAAGCAGTAGTCTCTCCACCTGGTCTATGGCCATATAAATAAATGTCAAGTCCGCTATGGGAGAACCCAGTCAATAAGTACATATCATCAAAAATATATGGTGAGGCGATGATCCGCTATCATGAAACACTGATCATGCACATTCAAAGCCCTCACCATCCATGTCATGAGGTCCAATTGAGTTTTCATTCCCAGAGTTATCCAATACTTGTAGAGACCACAATTTTTCAACGCTTGAAGAGTTGCTGGATCATACAAATCTTCTGAATCTTGGTTTTCATGTTCTCTCTCTCTCCATTCCATGGTGAACAATCAAAAGTCCTAAAAATGACATTTGAGGAGATTTAGATCAATACTTGAGACAAATTTGCAAATTTTGGGGCGTATTTTTCGTTGTTTTTTAAAACCCTCGGCCCTTGCGCAGCTCCTCTTTAGTAGACAGAGCACATTTGTGCAATTTCTCAGTAGAGAAAAAACGCAGATCATGTTCTTTGTATGTAAAAAATTACCAATGTACGCGGTCCTGGTGAAGAAAAACCACTCACATCCAAGGGCATATTTTCAAAACCTAAATTTCCCCAAAAAATCAAATAAATGGTTAAAATTGAAAATTAATTGGATGAAAAGAATGATAATGAAGAGATCTCTTACCTAGAGAAAATGGTTCATGGACGGTCCACAGGTTTGCTCGGAATCAACCTCTGAACTTTTATAAGTTTTTAGGCCATTAAAATATTATTTTTTATGCCTTTGACCTTTTAAAAGTTAATTTTTTATTTTTTTTTAATATAATTTTGAGAAATTATGATAATTTATTGAGTGTAATGTGCAGAATACATGTTACAACATAAAAATGGATAATTTTGAATGTGAGAAAGCTTTTATCATTTTTTCGGGCTCTTGAAAATTACAAAAAAGCGAAACCTTGGAGTTCTCTTTTAATCCCTTTTCAGAATCTCTAAACATGAAAAGATCGTTTAGTACTTGACTATTTGAACTCATAAAAGTAAATTAACAATCGTCTATTCAGTATAAGTTTACCCCTTTTTCGAACTAAATTAGAATATTTATGAAAAATGTATACGTTGACTAATCATTGTCAATAGAGTTATCTCCTGAATTATTTTTTCCTTTTTCAGGCTTGAGGGACTAAATTTATGAAAAGGAACACTATGGAGTTTACTTATGTTGTTCTCCTGACTCCTTAAAACTGAAAAACACCGAGTTTCACTTTCTCTGGGCTCATTAAAAATTTATGTTGAAATAACTGAATGAGTTTTCTTTTTTGTCGTTTCAAACTCTTTAAACATGAAAACAACATCGAATTAACCCTACACTGGACTCGTAAAATTTAAATAGTGCAGGACTCATCAATCATGATGAGACCGAACCACTCCTTCCTAGGGTTTGTTAAAAATACTTCAGAGGACTCATTCGAATGATGATCTTATAGGAAAAGAAAATGTTATCCTCCTCAAGCTTAAAAAAAATAAAGAGGTACTTTCCAGTAATGGTGGGGCAGAATTGGGAAAATGTATTCATTTTTGCATTCATTATAAGCCAGTATGTCACTCTTTAACAAGACACTCCGTCACACATGTGTTCGGGTTGGGAAATCCCTTTATCTTATATTTAATCGAACCTCATTGAAAGTCTTCAACTGGTTTTGGGTATTATCATTGAGTCAAATGTTTCCAAGTCAATTTTCATGTCGCCATGTGTTCAAGAGAAAGTTCAACCTTAGTTTGTGTTCCTTTGCAAATTTTAAGCCCTCAATCACGTCAAACATCCTTGGGTCAGTCCTTGAAAAACAATTCTTCAAAAATTGACATGAATTTTTGTGTCATAGGCCCTCCTGTGTCAGATCGCTTCCTATCGACTTCAACTTACTATCTAGGAAGTTTATCTAGAAACCCTTTTCAGTATCTTGAAGCCTGCATGCCTTAATGGTAAGTTTCTCACCTTCGACGAGAGGTTCTCATCATTGACCTTCGATCGAATGATTATATGAGCGTTCTAATTTAGGATATCATTTCACACTCTATAGTTTGTACTGAGAGTACCTTGAGATCCATTGTCATTATTGGTGGTTTCTCTCGCACTTGTTAATGTTTCACATCATTGACCAATAATCAATTGGTTTCTACCATGTTTGACTTCAAGACATTTTTTCACATGGTCATATTCATATTATGGATCGAGAGATGGAGATCAAGACCCTGGATCTACTTTCATCCATACAGGCTGTGAAGAGTTATGTGTTCATGATTATGAATAAAAATTCATAATTGATGGTTGCATCCATACTGTGTCTACTATTGATATGATTCTAGGTATTTTTGTACTTTTCAATCAAGTTAGATTTACTCTAAGTATTGGAATTCCTACCTTAATGATGATTATACTTACACACACACACACACACACACACACACACACACACATATATATATATATATTGCATTGTAATGCTTGAATTATTGTTGCAGGTTTCCAACCATTGTTTCTGATCTGAACTTTGGGGTGATAAAGCACTTCAATATTTAAATGACTTTTCAAAATTTGCACTTTAGGGGGAAATATGTTACATGTTATTTTGTCACTATGACACTTGATCGTTAACATGGATCTCTCGCCATCCATAAACATGTTTCAAATCACTCCCTTGAAAGTCAATAATATAAAACCCTTGGAGAAAATATGAATTTTGGGTAACAAGGTCTTTTAACCTGTTTAGTATGAACTGGGCGCTTTTCCTAGTCAGTTTATGCGCATTCGCATTTTCTACCATTGAAACCTACGCAGAACTGTGTTATGTCTCCCACTGTAGACCGCGCACATGACTCAATGAAAAGTAAAAATAAAAAGTGAATTATATAAGCCTTGTTGGGCGAATATATCCCAACTGAAAGCTTATTGGTCATATCTATTCGAGCCTTACCCCTCACATCATGGAGCTAATTCCCTTTCATCAAGGAACCCTAATACCACTATTAGTGGATCTCATCCTTCTCTTATGGATCTGAAACTTCCTCTACTTGGCCTATAAATTGACTACATGCTAGAGGGTTAGGGAAGCTCACAAAAGGCAATCTTATGTTGTTGGATTTAGATTGGGAAGTTTATCATCCAAGGAGAGGGTTGGAGGCATTTTGGAATAACCTCATGACATCAAGGCAAAGATTCTAAGGCTCTTCTTTATCTCTGAAATAATACAAATGAATATTTTTTTCCATTGACATATTGTCTTACTGAAATGATGAATGATTTATGTTCCTTTTTTTATTCATTAATATGATATCAATTTCTAATCTCCTTTATGATTAGATTAAGTTTATTTGAATTGTTATAGTGCATATCCCTTTGATCTCTTTTATGTCTGTGATTGCAGGTATTTTTGAGCATTGAGAAGTTGCATCGGGACGGAGTGGGGATCTACATCAAGAACTTCGCAAATAAGTAAGGGTTTCATTCTCCTTCTCTTGTATTTATGATTCAAACAAAGTAGGCTTAGGGAAAGAGTTATTCAATTGTTTGTTTGTTTCGAGTTTTCCTTAGGAATCTAGGGAGATCACTCTTGTCTACAAGAGGGATTTTTCTGCGTAACAGACCTTCTAAACCTACAATTTATTTGTAATAAGTCATTTTGCTCAACATAGTACATCATATAACCCTATGAATTTTTAACCAATCTCCCACTAACTTGACAGACCCAAGAATCCTCATATTTTTACCATTGATCACTAAGTATTAGATATGATACATAGTGCCTTCATTCAACTTACTAGTGTGTGTAGTAATAGCATACATCAACACCTTTTAATGTGAGCTTCTTGTTCATCATAAAAAATAAGGTTTTTTCTCTTCTCAGGAGATCTCCTATTCTACTCTTTTTCATGTCATCTTCTCATGATTGTCGTGTTCAATTAATGGCATATCAGCCTCATCACCATGACTAGATTTAGCAATATTTCTCTCACATGACCCCATTGTACCCTTCCTTGTGTCAGTGGCATTAACTTCATCATCACGCGGAGCACCAACAAGGCCTCTTTCCTTGGTGGTATCCACTTAGATTTGCATCATATGTGTTCTAGAATATTCAATGCGTTGTCATAAGATTGTGCTTTGACATATACTCATTCCATTTCAACATATGTTTACTCATGAGTGAGGAGACCATTTTGATCCCTTTTTTTCCAACATGTTCACTGAGTCCCAAATTTTTATAAATGTTAATAATCATATTGTATATTACTTCATTTGGAATAATATTATGTGAACTGATGTCATTAAAGGTATAGTGCATCTTATATATACAACTCGGTCATTATGTCTAGAATGATTCTCAAACCATAGATCGACAATACATTGTGTCTAACTACCAAAACTAACTATATCCTCCACAACTTGCACTTGTACATTCTCTAAAAATAAATTTATATTAGTCCATAAGAGCCTAATGTAGATGCATCTATCTTGAATGGAGTTGAAATTGATCTAGCCTCAAGAACCTTAATTAGTCTTAGTGTGGGGGAAGCCACATGTTTCTTGGTGTGCACCATTGACACCCTATGGTAACTTCATGTTTTCATCTTATGAGATGATTGTGGCAGAAAACAAGTGGTTGGAAAAGCACTTGTTATTCCTTATTTTGATGCAGGCCAGGGATGCACTGCACTGGTTCCATGAGAGGGACCATGATTCACTCTCTGGTTGTCACTTGGAAACTTGTTCTCATGGTACTTTGATTCCATATATTGCTGATGTGTATATGTTCATGGGGAGCTTTGTTTAAAGAGTGGGCTCAAGATTGGAGGTGCCCATTAGGTGTATGACTCTCCCCACTTTATATGTTGTACATTTCAGGAGGCACTTCATGGTTGAACAGTTTGTTGGGACATCATACAAGTTGACCATCATGATTCTACTTCATGGCTTGTATGAGAGAGATATGAGGCAGCAGCAAAAGTTGTTGTTGCTATGGTTGCACTTGGGAGAGTATGGGAAAAATTATTCCCATACTTTTCATGAGATTTCTAGAGAGAAGGAAGGCACATACATGGTGCAAGGAGGCTACCCTTCAGCATTGAAGGATCATGAGAGACTTCCATGTCGGAAGAAGATCTTCTCACATAGCAGCATGATGGTGGATGGCTTTGGCATATGGAATGTCAAAGAGAGGAGTCATGAAGCCTTATTTCTAAGGCCTACAACGTTGTCACATGGGAGTGTGTTCTTATTGATGGAGTGGGGGAAGCCACATGTTTCTTGGTGTGCACCAATGACACCCTATGGTAACTTCATGTTTTCATCTTATGAGATGATTGTGGCAACAAAAAAGTGGCTGGAAAAGCACTTGTTATTCCTTATTTTGATGTAGGCCAAGGATGCACTGCACTGGTTCCATGAGAGGGACCATGATTCACTCTCCGGTTGTCACTTGGAAACTTGTTCTCATGGTACTTTGATTCCATATATTGCTGATGTGTATATGTTCATGGGGAGCTTTGTTTGGAGAGTGGGCTCGAGATTGGAGGTGCCCATTGGGAGTATGACTCTCCCCACTTTATATGTTGTATATTTTAGGAGGCACTTCATGGCTGAACTGTTTGTTGGGACATCATACAAGTTGACCATCATGATTCTACTTCATGGCTTGTATGACAGAGAGATGAGGCAGCAGCAAAAGTTTTTGTTGCTATGGTTTCACTTGGGAGAGTATGGGAAAAATTCTTCCCATACTTTTCATGAGATTTCTAGAGAGAAGGAAGGCACATACATGGTGCAAGGAGGCTACCCTTCAGCATTGAAGGATCATGAGAGACTTCCATGTCGGAAGAAGATCTTCTCACATAGAAGCATGATGGTAGATGGCTTTGGCATATGGAATGTCAAAGAGAGGAGTCATGGAGCCTTATTTCTAAGGCCTACAGTGTTGTCACATGGGAGTGTGTTCTTATTGATGGAGTGGGGGAAGCCACATGTTTCTTGGTGTGCACCAATGACACCCTATGGTAACTTCATGTTTTCATCTTATGAGATGATTGTGGCAGCAAAAAAGTGGCTGGAAAAGCACTTGTTATTCCTTATTTTGATGCAGGCCAAGGATTCACTGCGCTGGTTCCATGAGAGGGACCATGATTCACTCTCCGGTTGTCACTTGGCAACTTGTTCTCAAGGTACTTTGATTCCATATATTTCTGATGTGTATATGTTCATGGGGAGCTTTGTTTGGTGAGTGGGCTCGAGATTGGAGGTGCCCATTGGGAGTATGAATCTCCCCACTTTATATGTTGTACATTTTAGGAGGCACTTCATGGCTGAACTGTTTGTTGGGACATCATACAAGTTGACCATCATGATTCTACTTCATGGCTTGTATGACAGATAGATGAGGCAGCAGAAAAAGTTTTTGTTGCTATGGTTGCACTTGGGAGTGTATGGGAAAAATTATTCCCATACTTTTCATGAGATTTCTAGAGAGAAGGAAGGCACATACATGGTGCAAGGAGGCTACCCTTCAGCATTGAAGGATCATGAGAGACTTCCATGTCAGAAGAAGATCTTCTCACATAGCAGCATGATGGTGGATGGCTTTGGCATATGGAATTTCAAAGAGAGGAGTCATGGAGCCTTATTTCTAAGGCCTACAGCATTGTCACATGGGAGTGTGTTCTTATTGATGGAGTGTTCCAAGGAGTATATGTATCCCTTCTTCTTGAAGATTTTTATGAGAGGATCCTCATGGGGGAACTTATACATGGACCTCACTTTCAGCCTACTCACTATGCATGGTAAGAAATACATTTATATGTTTTTTTATTACTCTATTGAGTATTTGTACTTTCTCACCATATGTAAACAGTGCATTGCTCCACATGAGAGCAAGGTTATTTATGGGTTTCATGGTCACTTTAGGACCAAATCTTGTAACATTGATAACCCATCTCTACATGAATTTGGGCAAGTGTTGTATTTCTTTGATTGTACACAGCTGGTATATATGGCAACTTACTACTTTATAGTAGATGAGCTAACATGCATAGCTGCAAATTCCTTGAAGAACAGCTTGCCACTTGATCAGCAATTGAAAGGACTACGCTGCATCCACCAGAGAGACCATATGTATCATCAAAAATTGCACATAACCTTCAGCCATTTCCTGATTTGGATGCCATGTGGTGATGATGTGCCATTCATCTTGTATGGAATGGGTTGGGTTGACATGACTCATGATCTTGGAGGAGGGGTCTTTGGAGACTCAATCTTCTTCTTGCCATTGGAGGGAAATCATGTTGCAGCCCGAGATCAGCATGCCCTCTACACTTATCATAAGTGGAGAGGAGGACAGTGTGGGATATGCCCTCTTGCCTATCATGTTCACTTATTCATCCCACCTACATTTCAGGAGCCAAAGCTGGAGGATATTTTCCTTGAGTTACCATGTTGGAGGGTGACTCACTTCATTTGGATGATAGCATGGGTGAGGGAAGCACTCGTTCACCATGATGATCATCACTCCTACTTTGTGGAGGCCATGAGACAGCAAGAAAGTTTCCATTCACACTTTCCACCTTTGATTGATGTGGACCATTTGGTTTTGCACACTTGGGAGGAAACATTGGATTACAGTTTATTTGCAGATTCTCTTGATGCAGTGATGGAGGCTATTGATGGGAGGCCACATGAGGAAGAGGGGAGAAATTCTGTTCTCCTTATGAATTTGCTTGAGGACAAGAAAATATTTTGGAGGGGAGGACTGTAATGTTCCAAAATTTTAGCCTCCAAGCTAAACGGAACATTAGAGTTAGCAGCAGCTATAACCGGTGAATAAATGGGAAGAAAAGCCCATAAGTCTCCTAAGGAGGAATAAAACACTCCAAATGTGAAAGGGGGCATTATTTCTAGCTCAATAAAACACATCCATGTGTGAACAAGGCTAAGATCAAGCTGCTTTGACTAAGTCAACAACGCAGTTTTAGTGGAGGAGGAATCCAAGGAGGAATAACGCGATTTTGGAGGGAGATGTATCTTGGGATAGGGATGACCTAATTGAGTGGGGCCAAGGGCAAGAAAACTCATGTCTTATATAAGGAAGAGGATGGCAGCATTATTCTTCATGTCTTATTTTATCATTCTTGTTTGCCAAGACTTGTTGCTGCTTTGCTGCTTAGCAAAGTTGCAGTGCTGTTTAGCACTGGGTGTTCCCGGGCGGGAATCCCACCTCTCTCCTTGAGGAGATTCATTGAGAGAGTTTGTATTCATCATTCCACATCATTTTTTCATGCCATGCTTCAGCCTACATCATCAGCACATCTTTTCCGGAGATTGTGCAGTGTTGCTGGGTGCAGCAGTGGAAGGGATTGGAATCTCGTTTTCTGAGCTAGTTTCTCATTGAAGGAAGCTTTCCTTCACTTGAGAGATCTGTTTGGAGTGATCCAGAGCTTATTTCAGATCTGTGGTATCATACCACATATTTTCCATACATTCCCAGCGCTATTTCGCTGTGGAATGCGTTATTTTGGAGGCAGTGCTTAGTGCATGGTTTGGTGGCTCCGTTGCTGAGTTTCCTTGTGATTGAGAGGTTCATATTTTCATGGGAGGAAGCCTTTGAGGGATCTACATTAGATCAGACATATTTTCAGCCTTTTACACTCATGTGCTTCATTTTTGCAGTGGTGATTCAAATAGACCATCGAATATCACATCTCTTGTATGTAGAGTGTTTGACAAGAAACCTTTGCCGGGTTGTCTTGTATTTGTATATAGGGAGACCAATCATTTAATGCATATTTCATAAATATATGATTATATATTTTTTTTTCCTTATTATTTTAGTTAAAACCTCAAAATACCGCGCAAATACTTATGCAAAGAACTCCCAGAAATGCAGTTTTGGGGTTTTTCATCATTTTTAGCTACACTAGTGTGGGAGGTCTGTTTAGCCCACCTAGTTTGATTTGTTTCAGATATATTCTTGGATTTAGCTTTTATATTGACTAATATAGAGGTTCAAAGATTCCATTTCACTATTTTATTGCAAGGTGTTGCCAGGAAACGCGGCCACTGCAGATCTTATGAGATGCCCTAGATCGGGAACATTACAAGGGTATCGTAGCATGATTCTAGCTCAGCCTCGTGAGATCCAGCCTATCGTAGGAAGGAGAGATGGGATGTACGTAAAGCTTCGTATGTGAAATGACAAAGGAAGAAAAGCTATGCTTCTTCCCAAAATCTGCGTAGCCAAGGAGAGTCAAGAAAATGAGATTGGAGATGGGATTCTCCAAGCGAGGTTGATCTAGAGCTGAATCATATTTTCTACATGGTGAGTGAGCATGCACCAGACACCATAATTCACAAAGCAAGTGCTCAAGTGCCTAGAGCTATCTTGAGATGGATGGGAGGAGGGAAAATGCCCAAGAGGAGAACTCTTAGTGATTTGTTGTGCAGTGGCCAGAATCTCCAACCCGAGAGGTTTAGACTCATACCGATTTGGCAGTGGTTTTGCAAGATCCAGGGAGAAGAGCAAGAATAGGATGCGTATAGATTTCTTCTATCTAATTTTTCCGATCACCTACATGTTCACCGGGAGCTTGGGTGAAGGAGCTAGGATTCCTACTTTGCACCGCACCATATTTCCGAAGATGAAGCCATCGCAGTTGCGTTGTCGCATTTTAGAGGTAAGGCTCATGCATGGTGGATTTTTGAGTCTTGTTCTTTAAATAATGCAAACACTTCCTCTTATGCAATATTCATACAAACATTGGTGGGAAGGTTTGGTGAAAAACTTCCTAAGACACATGAGCAAGGAAAACTTGAGAAAACAAAACCCTTGCATGTCATAGAGGAAACCCCACTTCAGAAAACCATGGAAGAAGTTGACATCTTGCATTACACATTGCCGAAAACAAGACCTACATTTCATATGCTTGAACAAGAGGGCATGAGGATCTCCTTTTCACAAGAGGATCCAAATATTGAGATATTTCCCATACAGAGTGAGGATGATGAGGGCAACAGCACTGTCATATCTAGAGCACATCCAATGCCTCATGCAAAGGGAAGAGGAGCACATGCTCCAACAGGAGGGATTCTTGTATCCTTACAAGAAGTTCCCCAGGATCTCATACATGGAGGTCCAAGCACAATCAATGGAGTTAAAGATACTGTGTGCGCATTGGCACTGGAAGGAGGAGGTAGGGATGAAGAGCAACATCACTTGATGAGAGGCACACACCCTTCTCTCGTTTCAAAGAGACAACAGAAGGAAGAGGCAGATCGACGAGTTGTAAGGGCAAAGGTTTCCCAACCACTGAGCAATTACCTCTTGACATTGATGTCTCACCACATGGAGGCATTCCACCGGGAGGCCACCTAACTGGATGATGGAAGACATCTTGTCTTGGATTCACCACTCTTGGATTTTGGAGAGGTGAAGAGTTTGGAGGAGAAATTTGGCATAGGGGATGTCAAAAAGTAGTGCAGCAAAAGAGTGAGCAGAGCCACACGCGTGATCACCGCCGGGCCACCGAGGGGAGATGATTGATCCTTACGGAGATCTCAACTCTTGGTAGAGTACTCCAAGGATCTTGGTGTGACACGATTCTTGGATGACTCGGATGGAGATGACAGACATGGTGGATGATGTGGTCATCTATTCCTATGGTAGGATCTTCTTTGACTAGATCTTCGTGAAGGTCTCGTGAGAAGTCGCCACATGCAAGACAAAGAGGACTTCTCTTCTATGCACCTTGATGCATATTTCCTACTGATTGAGGAGTTCATTTGGGAGGGTATTCAAGATGACATATATCAAGATATGGAGATGTACAGGTTCGGATGGTGACAGAGAGGATGTCACAAAACCACCTCTCCTGTTCTTCATTGGGAGTGAGGGGACATTTTCAATTGAGCCATTTCTGACCAAGACCTCAAGTACATGACGAGGAGGTATAATTTCACATTTCTTATTGTACTTCTTTTCCTTCTTTGAGCAACATGATGTATCAAGAAGAAGAGTTGCTTATTCTTGCATATTGTATGATGATGTACTTGGCAAAAATGCTTGTAGCATTGATCTTTGCCATCTTTTCGATGTGAGTCATGGGGAAGCCACATGTTTCTTGGTGTGCACCATTGACACCTATGGTAACTTCATGTTTTCATCATGAGATGATTGTGGCAGCAAACAAGGGTCGGAAAAGAACTTTTTATTCCTTATTTTTTACAAAGCAGGATGTATTGCGCCGGTTCCATGAGAGGGACCGAGATTCACCCTCCCAAACAAGCTACTCACAACTTGTTCTCATGGTACTTTGACCTATATTTGATGTATATGTTCATGGGGAGCTTTTGTTTGGAGAGTGGGCTCGATATTGGAGGTGCCCACGGGGAGTATGACTCTCCTACTTAGCATATGTTGTACATTTCAGGAGGCACTTCATGGCTGAACTGTTTGTTGGGACATCATACAAGTTGACCATCATGATTCTACTTCATGGCTTGTATGAGAGAGAGATGAGGCAGCAGAAAAAAAATTTGTTTCTATGGTTGCACTTGGGAGAGTATGGGAAAAATTATTCCCATACTTTTCATGAGATTTCTAGAGAGAAGGAAGGCATATACATGGTGCAAGGAGGCTACCCTTCACATTGAAGGATCACAGAGACTTCCATGCTCAGTGAAGATCTTCACATAGCAAGATGATGGTGATGGCTTCTTGGCACATGGAATGTCAAAGAGAGGAGTCACAGCCTTGTTTCAAGGCCTACGCTGCCGCTGTGGTTGGCGGGATGTGTTCTTGGCTGATGAGTGTTCCAATATATATGTATCCCTTCTTCGGAAGATTTTTATGACAGATCCTCATGGGTAATCCCTACATGGACCTCACTTTCAGCCTTACTCACTATGCATGGTAAGAAATACATTTATATGCTTGTTGATTACTCTATTGAGTATTTGTACTCTTCTCACCATATGTAAATAGTGCATTGCTCCACACAGAGCAACATTATTATGGTTTCATGGTCACTTTAGGACCAAATCTTGTAACATTGATAACCCATCTCTACATGACTTGGGCAAGTGTTGTATTTCTTTGATTGTACAACAGACATATGGCAAAATTTTACTACTTTATAGTAGATGAGCCAATATCGTAGCCTAAATTCCTTGAAGAACACTTGCCACTTGATCAGCTGAAAGGATTGCTACCGCATCCTCACCGAGACCATGTATCATCCAAACTTGCACACAACCCCAGCCATTTCCTCAGATTTGGATGCCATGTGGTGATGATGTGCCATTCATCTTGTATGGAATGGGTTGGGTTGACATGACTCACAAGATCTTGGAGGAGGTGGGGTAGTATTTGGAGACTCAATATTCTTCTTGCCATTGGAGGAAATCATGTTGAAGTCTAGGATAAGCATGCTCCTCTACACTTATCATAAGTGGAGAGGATGACACAGGGATAGGCCCTCTTGCCTATCATGTTCACTTATTCATCCCAATTCATATTTCACAGAGCCAAAGGTGGAGGATATTTTTCTTGAGTTACCATGTTGGAGGGTGACTCACTTCATTTGGATGATAGCATGTGTGAGGGAAGCACTCATTCACCAGTGATGACTATAACTCCTCACTTTGTGATGTGGCCGTGAGACAAATGCCAAGTTTCCATTCACACTTTCCACCTTTGATTGATGTGGACCATTTGGTTTTGCACACTTGGGAGGAAACATTGGATTGCCATTATTTACATTCTCTTGATGCAAAGGATGGAGGCTATTGATGGGAGGTCAAGAAGGAGGAAGAGGGGAGAAATTTTTTTTTCCTTATGCATTTTCTTGGGGGACAAGAAAATATTTTTAGGAGGGGACCTATTGTTCCAAAATTTTAGCTCCAAGCTAAATGGAACATTAGAGTTAGCAGCACTATAGTCGGTGAATAAATGAGAAGAAAATCCCATAAGTCACCCAAGGAGGAATAAAATACTCCAAATGTGAAATGGGACACTCTTTCTAGCTCAATAAAACACCTCCATGTGTGAACAAGGTTAAGATCAAGTCGCTTTTGACTAAGTCAACAACGCAGCTTTAGGAGTGGGAATCCAAGGAGGAATAACGCAATTTTGGAGGGAGATGTATCTTGGGATAGAGATGACCTAATTGAGTGGGGCCAAGGGCAAGAAAACTCATGTCTTATATAAGGAATAGGATGGGAGCATTATTCTTCATGTCTTAGTTTATCATTCTTGTCTGCCAAGACTTGTTGTTGCTTTGCTGCTTAGCAAAGTTGGCAGCGTGTTGGCAATCGGGTGTTCCTCAGCGGAACTTCAACTCTCTCCTTGAGGAGCTTCACTTTGAGAGAGTTTGTATTCATCATTCCACATTAGGTTTTCAGGCTGGTGCCACCACATCATCGCATAGAGACAATCTCTTCTGAGACGCAAGCTAGGTGCGGTGAAGGAAGGACTGGAACTCGGCTTTCGAGCTAGTTTCTCATTGAAGGAAGCTTTCTTCACTTAAGAGATATGTTTGGAGATCCGAGATTATTTCAGATATATGGTATCAGACCACATATTTCCCATACATTCCCGAAAGACTGCTTCTCGGGGCCAGTGAATGCGTTATTTCCGAGGGGCAAAGTACACAGACAAGCCCAGGACTCCGTTGCTGAGTTTCCTTGTGATTGAGAGGTTCATCCTTTCATGGGAGGAAGCCTTTGAGGGATATACATCAGATAAAACATATTTTCAGCCTTGTAAACTCATGTGCTTCATTTTTTCAATGGTGATTCATTAAATTACTGAATATCACATTCTTGTATGTAGAGTGTTTGACAAGAAACCCTTGTCGGGTTGTCTTGTATTTGTATAAGGAGACTATATCTCAGTTCTTAATTAATATTTCATCAATATATGAGTAGATATATTTGTTTCCTTATTATTTTAGTTAAAACCCTCAAAATATTGTGCAATCACTTATGCAGCAACTCTGGTAAAATGCAGTTTTGGAGTTTTTCATCATTTTTAGCTACACTAGTGTGGGAGGTCTGTTTAGCCCACCTAGTTTGATAGAGCCTCTTATCTCTATTCTTGACTTAGTTTTAGGCTGACTAAATAGGGAGGTCCAAGAGTCCAATTCACTATTTTATTTCATATGTTGCTGGAAATGCATTTCACCGCAAGATTCATGAGCCGCCCTAGATCGGAAACATTATTGTGCTTAGTGAAGGAGACAAATAATCTCTGGGATAAAGGATGGCATAAAAACACCAATTTTTCTCATCATTTTTCCACTCAAAAGATAAACATTGACATGAAAAACTCTATATGAATTATAGAATGCATAAGGTAATATCATTTCTCCACAAGATATTTTTAGGGTGTATAAGTTTTCATGAATAGCATGGACATTGATAATTATTTTTATACATATCCAATTTTCTTAATGCCCTCGAAAAGGTTGATTATATTGGGAGGTCGGTTAAAATTTATGAAACTTCAGATAAGGTCAAAAATAAATTTTCCGTAGATAAAATTCCAGGACCAAATGGTCAGACAATGCAGATTTTTATACACTTTTTATCTAATGGAAGAATACCTCAGATTTGTTGGTTAAAGAGTCTAGACGCAAAAAAATGTCTCCAAGGAACCAAAACCTACTTTTATAGTGCTCATTCAAAATCTATCTCTGTACCCACTCTCTTTCAAATAATTTAGACCCATTTTTGTGTATCTAGTGTACAAATTGGATTCCCATTTATAGCTTGCGTCGAGAGAAAATTTATCATGCTCATATCTACAGAGAAAAATTTGGGTTTTTGAGATCAAGTAAAATCCATGATGCCATTTTATGGCCCAAGAGTGTTTACACTTGATAAAAAGAAGCATCAAAGTGCTCTCATCCCGAAATTAGATCTTATGAAAGCATGTACTTTGTTGATTGTGGGTTTATGCGAATGGAACTCATAAGGTTGGCCTTTCCTATAATTTGGTGTAGTGATCATGGTGTTTTTAACTTCACTCAATTTTCTACCTTGATAAATGGAGTCCCTCCCAAACTTTAATCCTACTCGTGCAGGCTTGAGATGTGGTTGTTCCTTGCCTCCTTGGTCATTTATCAGTTATTAATCAAGTATTAATCGTAGTTATACATTTGGAAAGGATGAGGGGTTATATTACAAGAATTACGGTCTCCAAGAATTTATCTATCACACATATTTTTTTGTAGATGATGTTATTCTATTTGGAAATGGTGTCCTTATGAGTGGAAGAAATTACTACAAAATTTTTGTTACTTTTACAATGCTACATGACGTACATGAGTAAACAAAGTTTGCTTTCATTCAAGATGAGGTGTATGAGGAGTTTTATTGGATATTTCCGAATGGTTTAATTGCCTGGCTCAATCATTTATCACAAGGATTTACATACTTGGGGTTCTTCATTAAACCAAGTAAGTATGTTTTACAATATTGGTGGTGGTTTATAGGAATTTTGAAAGGAATTTGAAACTTATGGACTAAAAACTCGGCTATCTAGGGGATGGAGACTCATCCTCGTCAAAGTCGTTTTTGCAAAATATGCCTATGTCTTGGATTCCTTGGAAACAATATGTCCAAAGTAATGTATATGAGTATGGAAGAAACTACATTTGGTGAGCTTGGCTTACAAATTATGCCTCCCTCAACAATATCAACATTGTTACTAAGTGCTCTACATGCTTTGCTCATATTCCTTTCGAATATACCAATATATCATCAACAAAGACTATCACAAACTTATCCAAAGAAAGGTCACACATTTTTCATCAGCCACAGGAAGGTGGTCGGAGCATTGGTAAGACCAAAAGGAAATCCGAATACAAAGCTACAGTTCTCATACCTTGTGTAAAATGTAGTCTTATAGATGTCTTCTTCTTTGATGTGCACCGTGATATCCTAATCTCATATCAATCTTTAAAAATATTTCAGCCCCTTCATATGATCAAACAAATCGTCAATTCAAGAAAATTTGACACTGTTTTCGAAGGCCACCTCGTTCAACTAACTATAATTAATGCACAATGTGAGAGTATCGTCCTTTCTTTTGCTTAACATTGATGCTCCCCAAGGAGATACACTTGGCCTTATGTATCCTTTATCAAGCATCTATTGAAGGTGTAACTTCAATTCCACCAACTCAAGAGTGTTCATCCTGTACGATGCCTTAAATGTTGGTTATTCTCTTGGCATCAACTCAATAGAGAAATCCACCTCCCTATGAGGAAGAAACTATGGAATATCTTCTGGAAAGACATTCTAAAACTTCTGTAAGATAGGACACTCTCAGAATTCACCGTCCTCATCATCCAACCCTTTTTCATCAGAAACATGAACTGAAAATAGTAATAAAGTTCTTCCCCATGACTGCACTTATCTTGCATGGTTGGAACCATCCTCAATGATGAAGGATTTTGTTTCCTTGCAAGGCTCTCTTTCTTCGTCTTCATCTAGGCACTCAATGGGATTCTCATATTAATCTTACCTTTGGTCCTATGAATAAACAACCAATCCATGCCCAAAAGCATATTATATGCACCCAAAGGAAGAAATTCTAGGTTTTATGATGTAAGGGAAACGTTACTAAGATCAAATGCACAAGACTTCACCCAATGATGAACTATTCTCTTAGTCCCCGTATCCAACTGCACTAACCAATATTCAACATGCACTTCCTTATTCAAATGGTATTGATCCACTATTAGGGACTAATATAGCCAAAATTCTAATCCCCGGATCAATCAAAATAGAAGAAAACTTTATCACAAATCTTACCTTCCATCCTCGAAAATCGATGTCATGAGCGGTTGGATGATTGGCAAATGCTGTACAAACATAGGGAATGATTTGACCTACATCGCCAACCTGCTCACATCTCCCGAGAACTATAGATCCGGGACCCGCCACCCTTATACAACGGACAACTTCTCAAAAAATTATCTCTCTACCACAAATCTATCATTTCAATGGTTCTTTGCCATCGCCATTATTCTACTTCTCTCCACATGTTGAGAACCATGTCCTATTTTTGTTGCATTGAACTTCTTATGAGGTGCCACATTTTCCTTCTCACCTACATCCCGATATATTCCTTTGGTTTCTTAAATAGCTTTTCTCATAGTCTTCCTTTCGCCACCATTCGAGTCACGCTTCAACTCAAGCTTACGTACTCTGACTATTCATAGAAATGCTTAAATTTTTTTATAGCTTCCTCCATAAATCGAGGTTCATCAAATTCAATATAGTATTTGAATGATAATGGAAACCCACTGATGAACCTTTGTATATTTTCTTTTTTTCATCCTTGAGATAGTAACATATCTCAAATGTATTATAGAAATTTGATTGTATACTCTTCATCCCATTACGGGAACCCATCCCGAGCTCACAGAATTCCTTAGTCTTTCCACATCATAATACCTCTCGAGTAGGTACTTATTTCTTAAGAGCCTTTCAAATTCTTCCCAGCTTTTAATATTTTCTTCACTCCGGTGCCCCTAACATGCTTAAATATTCCCACCGTATATTAGCCTTTTCCTGAGACCGAAAGAAGTTATCTGGAATTTCATTCTTTGGGTAATCACAAAGTCTCCGAAAAATTTTCTCAATACAAGTATCCACACATCTTCCTGGCTTAGTCAAATCACCATCAAAAGTAGGAGTTTGGATTTATTAAATTATTTGGAAAATACCCCTTCTCACTCCTAATATGATACCCGGGCAAAGATGGCAATGATGTCTCCCAGAAGCAGAGCCAGAACAAAATCCATATATTAGCCCTCCTCTCAGAATATCCTCCGGGAGTAGCACCACTCTTTAGCATCATTCATATTTATCCCGTACCTTCTCCGAGACAACCTTCCATCTACACCAGTATTTTTTTCTTTTTCGGTCTCCATTAATATCCCTACTTGTCCATGCTTTTGTAAATATGAAATACATTAAAGAGAAACTACGTTAACTCCTCAACATTATTTCCTTGATATTTCACAAGCCTTTCCGTGATTCAATTAACCACTCACTATCCGCTTTACAAATTGTACTCCGTCAGACTCCTTAATGTATTTTCCATATCAAGAGAGTCTCCAAGAACCTCACTTCCGCCCAACCGATTTCTACTATCCCACTTAATTCTCTTATGGCCCGTATGGGGAGTCATATGAATTGTACTCAACCATTTTTCTTCATCTCTTGGCCTTCATTTCCCACAACATACCACTATTATATGGAGTAAAAGGCATAATCAAAAGTATTACCCACTTAATTTTGGGAGGCTATTGTGTTTTAGCAAGTCAATCCAAATTAGAACAAAATATAATAATAATATCAAAATCATATCAATCTTACACATGAATACAATTTTAACATAATGTACATAGAAATAAACAAAATAATTGACATGCAAGATGATAAACATATAGATAACTGACATGCATGTATAAAAATTTGTATTTACCCCAAGATCCAAAGAAGCTGTGAACCCGCTCCGATGCCAACCTCGTAACACCCCACCCCACATTTACCCACTCTAACATACTTACCATGGTAACATTGAAGGAGATTTAACATGCATGACCCAACATCCAAGATCTAGTTATGGAAGTGGGGTCCACTTTTCCAACTTTCCCAACACCCGCAGTCACATGATCACCCGTATGTCAAACCATGAGTAACATCGACAACAAGAGAACATCATATAATAATAAATATTCCATGCATGTAACCAACATTTAACTATAATTAATCCATGGACAAAACTAGTAACAGAATCCAAACACGCTAAATCAATACCTGTGCTCATTGATCTCATTAAAGAAATACACTTAATAAGATATGCATAGTACCAACCAAGTCAGGGACTTCCACGTACCACCCCTCCATAGATTGGGTTAAACCAAATATTTCCTTCATCCAATCGCCCTCGTGCCATATTCCAAGCATGAATTCAGGATCACATGGGATAAACCAAAACATAACCGTACATGGAATACAAAGGCAACCACCTCCACCCTCATACCACATAGATTTCACACCCAATACTGGGTCTAGAAATCACCAAACCATAATACAAGTCAGATGCCTCAAAATTTCTTCACCATACCCAAAGGAATTTTACTATCTCCGCCTCGTACAAAGAGCTTTTCGCAGAACACCATTTCCACCCTCAACCCTTGGGATTTTCCCCGAGACCACCATTTACCAAGATCCCAAAATCTATCAAAGAATCCAAATCTCAACCAAACAGTGAACCCAATACATCATATCTATCTTAGAAAATACACATGCAAGGTTGTGACATTGACTATCAATCCAAAGAAAAATCCCATGCCAATGAAAGAAAAAAATTACCAATAAACTAATGCATGGACCATGCATTCAAATCCCAACAAGATAATTAAACATGCATACCGTTACATGCAAATCCTCATTTATTTTCCTCGCCCTTTCTGTCGTTGTCCAAATTTCTTTGGATGGCCGCATAGCCTCATCCGCCGCTTTATTTCCTTGTTTGTGATTTTCTTCGTGTCTTTCTATAATCCCTTGCTTTCCTATCTCTTGTTGTAGTGTTAAATCTCTTTTTTCCCCTCCCTTTCCTCCTCCAAGAGAATGCCAGAAATTTTGTCTCTTCAATTTCTTTTCTTTTCTTTTTCATTTTCCTTCATTTTCCTTGCTGCGTATTTTTTCATTTTCCCTGCATGGAATTTTATTTAATTTTCTTTATTTATTTGTCATCCTTACCACATGTTCCTTTGCTAGCTCATAACAAATAATTTTCCATTTATTTCCCTTTGTCTCTTTCCAATGCCAATGTCATTTCCATATCAAATAAATTTTGAACCACAAGTGGATCCCAATGCAATAATTTTCCCTCATTTATAACGGAATATGTGTCCCGTGACCTTAGTTTTATTTTTGCTTTTATAATGTCCATTTATTTACATGGAAACTTAACTCGGGGCTGTTACAAACCCATCCTCTTTGGGGAACACCGTCCTCAATGTTCTATGACTCTTATGACAAACAAAACTACTAAAAACATGACAAACATGCTCCTTATTGGGGCTTTATAAACACAAATTGATGCATTATTTACAATGAAATATATATATATATATATATATATATATATATATATATAATCACATTTGCTTCAACAAACAAATAAAGAAGGATAAAATGCCAACATAAAATCATCCATCTCCCATGTAGCTTCATCGAGCCCAAAGTGCTTCCATTACACTTTAACTTTCTCTAATGGCCGCCTTTGTGAGCATGACTTTCTTCATCGTAGGATGCATTGAGTTTTTTGATGGAACTCTCCTTTTGGTTCCACCCGCAATACGTACCAATCAATCACATGATCAACATCTTGTATATATATTTTAAGAAGAGAAACATGAAAAACATCATGGATTTTCACCGATGGAGGCAAATCAAGTTTGTATGCCACCGGTCTAATCCTCTCAAAGATCTCAAAAGGCCCAAGACACCGAGGACAACTTGGCACATGATCCAATCTTCAATGATCTCTTCTTGGGCTTGATACATAAGTACACATGCTCTCCAACATGAAACTCCTTGAATAATATATGTTGATCCGCATAACTTCTCTCGCCCGTCTTGTGTTACATTCAAATTCCTGATAACTCGAATATCTTACTCCATCTCTTTCAACATATCTCGGGTCCAATCAATTCCCCGCTCTTCACCGGATCACTCCCAGCTTGATAGGAGTATTACAATTCCTCCCATAGAGAGCCCCACTGGGACTCATCTTCAAGGATTCATGATACCCATTGTTATAAGAAAAATCCACCAATGGAAGATACTCCCCCCTCCCACTTCCTTCTCACGACGTGGGACATACATCCTCGCTATCCCGAAGGATCCGTTGATTCTTCTATATGTCCCTATGTCTACGGATGATATGTTGTACTAAAGGATAAATTTGTCCCCAAGCTTGCAAAAAAATCCTTCCAAATCTTGTAAGTAAACTTGCCATATCTATCCCATATAATCATCTTAGGAACCCATGCAACCTCACTATCCCTTAACGAAGACTCGAGCCACTTCACTAGCCGAATCAGAGACTTTCCCCGCAACGAAGTGAGATACCTGTTTCAACTGTTGTGGGCCACCACTACGATGTGAACGCCATCTCCTTGATGTCCTTGGAAGTCTTGTAATGAACCATGGAAATTACCTCCCCATTTCCATTCTAGAACTGCAAATAGGCTGAAAAAAAAACCAACCGGATGCTTGCATTCAACTTTCACCTATCGACACTCCAAGCACTTAGCAACAAACTCATACACTCTTTTTCTTCAAGTTATGCCAATAGCAGAACATGTTAATACTTTTTAAAGTCTTCTCATATCTCGGGTGGCCTGAATATGGCTTGACATGAAACTCTCTCAATGTAAGCTTCTTCAATTCACTACAAACAAGCACATAGATCCTTATTTTGAATCTAACCAAGCTATCTGTTGTGAGGTGATACTCCTTGTCATTATCACCCTCACCTTGTTTTTGTAATATTTACTTCAGTTGTTGGTACCTCTCATCATTTTCCCATGCAATATACTCTCTCAAATATGTCCCATAATATCTCACAAATGGACATGATTCATATGCACTCTCCTACCGAGAGCATCTCAACTCGGTTATCCTTTCCTTTGACATACCTCGATTTCAAATTCAAACTCATTGAGAGTATAAGACCATCTAGATTTCCTTTCATTTAAATTGGGTTAGTGAAAAATTAGAGCCTCAATCCACTATGATCACTCATCAAAATGAATTTCTTGCCAAGGAGATAATGTCGCCACATATTCAAAGCATGAAATTGACACTCAACTCAAGGTTGTGAGACACATAATTTTGCTCATTCTTATTCAACTTTTGTGATTCATAGCGAAACCATTTACCTTCCCGGCATTATGACTCCACCAAGTCCTTCCTTGAAAGCTTCTCGTACACACCAAAAAATCCTTATTAGGACCCTAATCCTCAAACCGGATCATTGGTAAGCAAATTGGTTCAAGTTTTCAAATCTAGCTACACACTCATTATTGCATTAAAATGTATTTCCTTTCCTTTCCAAATATGTAATAGGATATCCAACCTTGATAAATCCTCTTCGATAAACCTCCTATAATAACCCGTTGGTCCCATAAATGATCCCTCGACCTCATTCACATTATTTGGAGCTATCCATTCAAACATATCCGTAATATTTTATGTATCCACTACTATCCCATCCTTGTAAACAACATGTCCCAATGAACGAATCCGAGTCCTGGTAAAATATACACTTGTTGAGCTTCACATGAAACTTATTATTCTATCAACAATGCTACCGCTTCTCTCGCATGCTCTTACTCATTATTCGAATAGAAAAATATATCCTCAACAAATATTATCACAAACTTATCCAGGTAAGGGTAACACATTGTTCACCATACACATGGATGTGGTCGGGAGCATTGGTAAGACCAAAACGAACCACCACAAACTTATAGTTCCCATACCTTGTGCAAAATGTAGTCTTATATAGATTTCTTCTTCTTTGATGCATAATCGATGATATCCCTAGTCTTAGACAAATATTTTGAAAATATTTCATATCCCTTCACCGAGAAAAAAAATCTTCAATCCGAAGCATGTGATGCTCTGCTATTTATGGGCAACCCTTGTTCAACCCATTAACAATCAATGCATGATAAGAGTATTGTCCTTCTTATTTATGAACAAAATTGCGCCCCCATGAGACAGCACTTGGCCTTATGTATCCTTTATCAAACATTTCTTTGAGTTGCAACTCAATTCCACCAACTTCAGAGTGATCATCATGTAAGGTGCCTGAGATGCTGATGTTGCTCCCAAAACTCAACCAATAAAGAAATCCACCTCCATATGAGGAATCACTGAATATCTCAGAAACACATATTGAAACTGATGCAATATAAGATACTCTCCTCAGACTTCACCATCCTCATCATCGAATCCTTTGTAACCAGAAACATGAACCGCAAAACAAAACAACATTTCTTGTAGTTGTGCTTAGCTTTCCTAGTTGTAATCATCCTCACCGATGTAGGATTATTGTTTCCTTGCAAGACTTTCTTTTTCCATTGTCATCCGTACACTCAATGGCATTCTCGATAGAAATCTACCTTGGTTTTGTGAATAAACAACCCATTCCACACCAAAAACTGGCTACTATATGCACCCAAAGGAACCAAATTCAAAGCTTGCCGATGTAGGCAAGCCATTAAGATCAAATGCACAAGGCTTCGCCCAACAATGAACTATTCTCTTTCTTGGTCCCCTCGTAGCCAACTACACTAACCAATATTTTTTGTATGCACTTCTTATTCAAACCATATTGATCCACCAGGTGAGGACTAATATAGCTGCCTGATCTTGGGATCAATCAAAATAGAAACAACTTGAACATAAATCTTACCTTCCATCTTGATAATGGATTCCTCGGTGGTTTTTTCCTATTATCAACTATTGCATAAATTCAAGGAATGCTCTAACCCACATTCCCAACCGCATGTGCCTCCGCACACCAGACTTGGGGCCTGTATAACCCTTATACAAATGTAAAATCCTTCTTTCGATGATCACTACCACAAATCCGCATTTCAATGGTTCTCTACCACCCCCTTATTCTCGTTGCTCCACAGCCGAGACCCATGTCATTTCTCCATTGCACTAGACTTATTATGAGGTGCCATATTTTCTACTATCTTGCATCCCGAGATATTCCTCGCTTCTTGGGCCATTTTCCTTTAGTCTTCTCTCCACCCTTCCAAATATGGTTGAACTCAAGATTGCGCTTTTGACCATCACAACAATGCTTCAACTTTTCGACAGATTCCTCCAATGAGTAAGGCTCGTCAAACTCAACTGGTTCGAATGATCATGGAAACCCACTAATGAACCTTTGAATATTTCCTTTCTCATCCTTGAGATAGGGTACATATCTCAAAGCCCTTCAGAAATTTGGTTATACTCTTCTATCCCATAGTGGAACCCATATTGACCCCACAAAATTCTCGTCTTTCCATCATAATACCTCTCGCATAGGTACTTCTTTCTGAATATTCGTTCAAATTATTCTCGAATTCAACTTCCTTCCATGATGCCCATGACATGCTTAACATATTCCCACCGTATATCCGAGTTTCCTTTGAGAGTGAAAGTAGCTATCTTGGATTTTATATTCTTCCGGGCACCCATGAACTTTCAAATTTTTTTCTCATTCCGGCCAAATTTTTATGCTTCTAATTTATTCAACTCATTACACAAAATTAGGGAGGCTTGGCCTTCTTTAAAATTCCTCCCTTCCGGAAAGCACCCTTTCTCACTCCTCCTTTGATACTAACGATGATGGCAATGATCTATCCTATAAGTAGAGATAGAATAAAATCCATCCGTGCCAGCCCTCCTCTCACGTGCATTCAGTGAGTTCCGTTTACCTTCCTTACTATATCATCCTTTTCCATCCTATACCTTTTCCAAGATTGGATTCCATCTGCACCATTATACTTTTCTTCCTATCACTATCCATGACTAGTCCCTAGTTTTCCATGCTTATGTAAATCTGAAAGACTTTGAAGAATGATTGCATTAACCTCAACTTGATTTCTTCTTTCTTGATATTTTGCGGTAAAATTTCCCATGCTTCAAATCAACAATCCTTATCAATATATTCTTTACAACTTATAATACTTTTCCCTTCATACTCCTTAATGTATTTGAAAATTTTTGATTCAATCTCAAGCATCCATATGTAATTCTCCGCAAGAAACCAAGGACTGCTGAGAAATCTAGGCTTACACTCGCTAGTGTGTGTCCTAGCTAGAATTTAATTTTGATCGCAGTTCATTTTTGAGGATTACCACCATCCTGGGACTAGAGGGTGGCACATACCATCATATGCAAGTCGAAGGCAAGGATTAGCCATCGGGTTTTTTTAGAGGTTCATCCACTAGGAAACAAATCGTAAATTATTATGGCCCATTTCACTAAAGACAATTTTGGAATATGTTGGTTAAATGTGGTATTATAAGAGTTGATTCAAATATATTTTTTGGTGACTTAAATCTATTTCTATCATATACCGAAATTTCCGGAGCCTGAGGGTGGATCCTCCGACAGGTTTTTTTCAATTATCTTTGCTCATCATCACTTGAAGGATATAGCCCCTTGTTTGGCCCAAACTACCTCAAATACTCTGACAGATTGAGAGATGGAATTGCAAAAGAAGTTGAACCATTTTTTAATTAAGCAGACCTACTTTGACATTTTGGGAAATATTTGGTCATGGGTTCAATGTTCTGCTTATTAGGCCAGCAACCAATTTTTATTCAATGGAAAGATGATATTTTCTAAAAAAATATTTCGTTCAAGTTTAGCCATGCCTGGTTGGTGGAGGAGGATCTTTTCTCTTTGGTTCCTAAAATTGGATGATTCGACACGTGATTTAGTTTGAATTTCATATGGACCAGATGGTCTACAAACTTCAAAATTTGATAATACAATTAAAGGTTAGGAGATATAAAGAAAGAATCAAAACCATCTTCAAAAAAGGGAGAAATTTATCGAAAACGGAAGTCTAGATACACCAACGCATCCAAATTACTTTCCTAAGAGACCAAAAGGAATTACTAAAATTCAATAGACAAGAAAGATATTTGTTGAGGCCAGAAGAGAATAATTGTGCTTAAGACAAGCAATATGGATAAAGTTGAGATAATAATACCAAGAATTTTCACTAATTTTCCATCGTGTAAACATGAAAACCTATATGGGAATTACAAGATGCATACAATACTTGGGCTTCTCTTGCAAGGACATACAATTCATATAAATAAGATATTTTAGGATGATGTATACAAGCTTTCCAAGAACAGCAAGACATTAATAATTTATTTTTATATACACATTCATTTTTCTGTGCCTCGATAAACATTTAAACAAGGGGAGTGTTCGGTTAAAATTGCTAAGAAGGTCAATTTTTCCATAGACAAAATTAATTTGGGCCCACATGAAATGGATATTTTCCATACTTTTTAATTGAATAATGCCTCATGAAGTAGTTAAATATTCTAGATGCAAAAAATGGGCCCCAAGACACCGAACTTTCATTTTTATAGTGTTCGCTCCCAAATTATCTTAGAAACTTCCTTCCAAACACGACCCATTTCTTTGTGTGAATTTGGTGTACAACCAGATCTCTCTAATATATCTGTAGGCTTATAGAAACTTTATCATCCCCTATATTTAGCAGAATAGTTTGGCTGAAATCAATAAAAATCCATGATGCCACCATAGTGACCTGTGAAATGCTTACACCAATAAAAGGAGGCACTGAAAGTTCTTCCATCATAAACAGATATGGAAATCATAATCTTTTGATTAAAAGGCATGTATGTATGTGGAACTCTATAAGGTTGGCCTTTCCTTTCCATGATTTGGCCTGGATTATAAGTTTGTAACTTCACCCAATTTCTATTTTGCAAATGGAGTCCTCCTATTTCTTCTGCCTACCAAGAGGCTTAGCAGGATACGTATGTTCCTTCCTCCCTAGATATTTTATCATGTTATTATTAAAGTAATAATTAGGGTTATACATTTGAAAGGTATGTGTTGGTACACAAGAATTAGGGCTCCGGAATTATCTATCATATATTTATTTTTTTGTAGATGATTATTTGGAAATGGTGTCCTTATGGAGGAAGAAATTACCACAAAATTTTTTACACACAATGCTACATGATTACACATTAAAAATAAAATTGTTTTAATCAGCATATGGATGATGAGGTTTTTTTTTTTTTCTCACACACATATTATTGGATATTTTCAATTGATTGCCTAATTTAAGTTTTGATAGAAGTATTTACACATTTCAGATTCTTACTAAACCAAATAAGTATGTTTAAACATTGGTGGACTGAGAAATTCCAGGAAGAAGTTGAACTATGGGTCACAAAATGGCTATTTAGGGAGGGATACCATCATTCTTTCGTCAATTTTTTTTTTTTGCAAAATATTCCAAATGGTTGATGCTGGAGACAATATGTCCCAATTAATGAATATTTACATCAAGAAACTACACCTTGGGAGATTAACAAAATTATGTCATAACAATCTCAACATTGCTCATGTTTCATATGCTTCTTCTCATTCCTCTCTTTAATATATCATTGACAAAATACTACTCAAACGTATCCGAAACAGGCTATCAATATTTTTCATCATGACACATGTGGTTGAGCATTGCAGACCAAAAGGAGCCACCACAAACCTTTGCATAGTATCATATTGTGTGAAATGTAGTCTTATAGATGTCTTTCTTCATGCACTCGACGATATCATGATTCAGATAAATTTTAAAATATTTTGGCCTCTATTTGATCAAACAAATCATTAATTTGAGTGTTAAATGTCTTCGACTCATCCTTGTCCAACGGATGATCACCACAGTCTGAGAGTATCATCTTGGCTCTTAAAAAGAAAACATTGTGCTCTGTATGATGTACTCATCATGATTATTTATCACATCTTCTTTAAGTTGTAACTCATCCATCAATCAGAGGGTTTCCATCCCATACGTCTTAGAGGCGTTGCTCTGGCATCAACTCAATAAATCCACCCTCCCCATGAGGAGGAACTGGAATATCCGAGAGGAAACACATCCTCAAAACTACCTGCAAAAAGACAGACATAATAGATATTTCACCATCCTCATCATCCAACCCTTTGTCACCGAAACTTCTTAACTATATAAACAATAAACAACCTTTCATGTGACTGGTATAGCTTGCATGAAGTAACCATCCTCACCGATGTAGGATTTTTATTTTCAGGCATTTTCTTTCTCATTATTCATACAGAACTAATGGAATTATCAGTAATCTACCTTGGTCCTACGAATAAACAACCAATCCATGCCCAAAATCATACTATATGCACCCAAAGGAAGAAAATTGCCTGATGACGTAGGAATGCCATTAAGATAAAATGCACAAGAATTCACCCAATGATGAACTCTTATCTTGGTCCTCGTAGCCAACTTCACCAACCAATATTCAGCATGCATTTCCTTATTCAAACGATACGGATCCAATTTGATCATGTATTAATGAAAATAGAAACAAATTGATGAAAAAGCTTCTATTTCCATCTTGATAATGGACAATTGGTGGCATGTCTTCATGTTATCAATCGTTGCATAAATTCAGGGAATGCTCTTACCTACATCCCCAAAAATTTCATCCCATAACATGACCCAGGTCACCCCCGATACACAATGGAAAATATTTTTACGATGATCTCTACCACAAATCTAACATTTCAAGGATTCTTTGCAGAGATCGCCGCCATTATTCTATCGCTTCCATAGATTGAAACCCATGTCATTTCTTCTGCATTGAAATTCTTATGAGGTGCCATATTTTCCTTCCTCACCTACATCCCGAGATCTTTCCTTTCTTCTTGGGTCATTCTCCTTAGTCTTCTTGCCACCCTTCCGCTACGCTTGAACTCAAGATTGCACTTTGAATATTCATAGAAATGCCTAAACTTTTTGTTAGTGTCCTCCAATGACTAAGGTTCATCAAAATCAATCTGATATTTGAACGATAATGGAAACCCATTGATGAACCTTTGGATATTTTCTTTCGCATCCTTGAGATAGGGAACATATCTCAATAGCTCCATAAATTTGGTTGTATACTCTCTTATCTCGACATGGAACCCGTCTTGATCTGATATAATTTCGAATTTCCATCATAAGACATCTCAGTCATTATTCAATTTACAACTTATAATATTTACTCTCAGACTCCCCTTAATGTATCTTCTAGGATCAAGAGATTCTCCTCTCCCCGTTTCCCAACTTATTTCTACCATCCCACTGTTAATTCTCTTTGGCCTGTATGGGGAGCTTATGAATTGTACTCAACCATTTTTCTCTCTTGATATTTGACCTTGTATTTTCTTCCAACATACTACTATTAGATAAAGTAAAATACATAATCAAAATCATTACCTTAATTTACTTATGGGAGGCTATTATGTTTGCACAAGTCAATCTAGATTAGTACAATATATAATAATAAGATCAAAAGTATATCATTTTACACATGAATAAAATTTTAACAACATCATGTACATAGAAATAACAAAAAAGCCATGGGCATGCATGCATGATAAACATAGATAACTGATATGCACATGCATAAAAATTTCTTCATTTACCCCAAGGTCCATAGTTTGGAACCCTTCTCTAATATCACTAATGTATACCCCACCCCCACATTTACCCATCAACATAATTACCATGGTAACATTCATTGAGGGTTACTATGCACGACCTAACATCCAAGATCCAATTATGGAAGTGGTTTCCACTTGTCCAACTTTCAACACCTGTGGACACACAATCACCTAGATTTCAAACCATGAGTAATACTGAATAACAAGAGAACATCATATAATCTTAAATATTCCATGCTTGTAACTAACCTTAAAATGTTAATTAATCCATGAAATAATCGACATATTAAATCAATAATTGTGCTCATTGATCTCATTAATAAATACAACACAACATACTCATAGTACCAACCAAGTTAGACTTCACGTGTTCTCACCCACATTCACAGACGGCTTAACCAAATATTTGTTTTAGGAAATCAACCCATACCATATTCGTCCATGAATGTAGGACAACATGGATAAAACCAAAAAATAACCATACTGTAATCCAAAGGAAACCTCTCCACCTCAGCATGCCATGTTGATTTCACCTAATAGCGGGTCTAGAAAACACTAAAACTAATACAAGTTTGGATGAATCAAAATTTTCACCATACCTAAAGGAATATTCCTATCTCCACCCACTCCGTCAAGCATATTCATGGAGAAAACCATATCCACCCCTGCCCCTGGTATTTTCTTGAGAGCACCTCAACTAGGATCGGAAATCTATCCGGAATCTAAAGCTCAACCAACAGGTAAACTCACTACATCATGGTTATCTAGGAAATGACATAAGGAAAGTTTAGCATGACAATCAATCCAAGAAAATCTAATTCCACCGAGCAAAAAATGGCCAATAAAGAAATGCATGAACCATGCATTTAAATCCCAACAAGACACCAAACATACACATTGTTACCCGCAAATCCTCGCTATTTTATACCCTTGCTTGTTGTTGACCAAATATTCTCTTGGCTACCACACGATCTCCCTATCCTGCTTCTCTTTCCTTGCTTGTGTCTCCTTTTCTCATAACTCTGGTTTCCTATCTCTTGTTGTAGTGTTCTCTCTCTTTTTTTCTCCTCCTCACCACAAGGAAAAGACCGAAGCGGATGTTTTTGAGGAACCCCTTATAAAAATAGCCCGTATATCCGTTTGTAAGTGAAGTGCCTCCCAGAGGAGGTTGGCGGGTAGAGTGTTTTTGCTAATGTTTTTTGTCCATATGCTTTCAATCATAAACTACACCGGTGTGCTTAACTCACAAAGCACCGGTGTGTCACAATTGGCACACCGAGACACTGTGTTTCTATACAAATGCTACCGGTGCATTCATTACCAGCACACCGGTGCGCTACTCACAAACACGTTCCATCTTAAAAACCCATGCCCAAAATGTTAAAACAGCTCGATGCGCTAGGCATAAACTCCACTGCGCCTAAAAACTCATGCACCGAAACGGTTAAATAAAATAAAATAAAAAATTACTGGCCAAAAAAACCGCATTTTCGCTCTTCGTTCCGCAGCTCTAAAGCATCGGTGTGAATTTCCCGTGAGTAAGACCCCCGTCACTCCGTGCTCCCATTGCAACGTATTGTTATCATCCATTGCCCACATTCTCGAGTTCAAATATTTCAAAACGGTGGGAAAATTTAGTTTTGCAAATTATTCAACAAATATGCCTCCTCGATGCCCAAATGTACATGTATTTACTTGTTTCTCGAATAATTAAACTTTTTTAGCGATTAGATTTGTCAAAAAATAAAAATTTACCATTTCAAAAAACAAATTCCCGTGTGTAATTTCGAGTCGTTCGACTCGCACCGTTTACAATGCTTCCTATAAATTTACAAAGCCGCACCGCGAATGGCATAACGGAAACCACACCAGGTCCTAAGTGCACGAAACACACCATGTTTTAAACTTGCTCGTGCGATCATTTAAACGACCGCGCGCCTGACTATGTTCCACCGTCAAGAGGGCGGTGTTGACTAAAACATCCGCCCTGCGTACAGTTTGGTTAGCGCACCACTCGAATCTAGTACATAGTCAACATTGTGGTCATTTAAACAACCACACCGTTTACTATGTATCGATGCTCGGAGGGCGGTGCACTTAATAAAACTATCCATCCCCGGGGCGCATAGTTTGGCCGGCGCGTCGCTTCTCCCCGACACTCCCACCCACATTCTTGTGTCATGTGTCCATCATTACATTTTCTATGCGAAAAATGGTGTCCATGCGCCCCACACAGATGCGGGGAACAATGCACCAATAAAAAAATTTAAAAATCAAGTGTCGGGTGTCTTATAATAGCCCAATAAAGCTAAAACATGAAACATAGATGTAATTACATTTCAAAGGTGAATTATTAAGTTTAAAAACGACATAAATAAATTATTACCGAGTGGCACCCAACCTTTACGTTTAATGCATCCTCTTCAAAGACGCGGGGAACGCATCGGTTTCTACCGTATTTCTCTTTGACTTGGGTCAACAACCCAACCGTTGTATATTCTTGGCATATTTTCAAATGACCTGGATAAGGCACACTTATACCATTCAACCATCCGAATTATTTCCCGACACTATCCCATTTCCATCTCCTTTTTTTCGTACAATGCGACCTCCACATTGTGTTGCTTCTCGAATTGTAAAGAACGAAATTATTTATTGCTTCAATTTCTACATTCGCCGATGAAATCAAATCGACATATAGTACATATGAGATCAAAATATACATTATATCGAAGTTCAACATGAATATTTTCATTGTGTAAATTTGAAAAAATTATAAGCCGCTACTCTTTATCAAAGCGCTTTTCCATTCGTTTGGAGTAGCTCCTTTCTCTTTTGTCTTCATCCCTTCATATTGTCCCAAATCACCGCACCCGGTATGTTTTTGATCTTCTTGATGTACTTCATCGGAATAATAGAAAGACTCATACGATATGTACCCGTTCACCATAGACCTCGGCTCTTCCCTTTGTCGAACAAAACCTTTCACCTTTCATGTACTTTCATGAAGAAGAACCAACAAGAAACCACCCTCAACTAATTCAACCTCATCTACTTAGTGGACTAGAAGATGAACTCGCAAGTCCATGAAACTCATCGACAGCTTCCTTCTCAAACATAAAAACAATCTTAACCATCTTTGATGTCAGTTGTGACTCTAGCCACATGAATCTCTCTTTTGACATGATCCAACGTAAAAATGAAAATAATTTAGACAAGTGAAACGCTCCTTGTGTCTTAAAATTCATGTTTCACACACCCATGCACGAAAAAGGATAATGACACCGGCAGTTATAAACACATGCAATCATGCAAAAATGAAGCTATCATAAGCTTTCATGATCCTGATGACAAAATTTATTGATATAAAAAATAATAAAATCATGCTTTTGACATTATATGTACTCTCGAAGATTCAAATGGTCATGCGATTTCAACTCGCCAAATGGTCCTTAATATTATAAAGCTTATGTAGGTGTTTCTTGGTGTTTATTAAATAAAGCTTATATGGTTGCTTAGGTGATCTTAGTGAGATAGCTTAGTTAGTGAGGAGGCATTAGTTAGATAGTTGAGAGAGATTACTAGGGTGTTAGACAGCCTAAGATAAAAGAAAGAGATTTTGGCAGTGGGGACTCGGGGGTTAGCATTCATCAATATATCATGGTTTTTGGATGAAGATGGGAGATCGAATCATATAAAGAATCATCCATCTAGGTTTCAAAATCTAGGTTCTTGAATCTTGCTGATGAAGGTCTAAGGGAGATATGTAATCTCGAGAAAGAAAGATCGAGAGTGAGTGCCACAAGCAACATAAACAAGGTGAAGAAATATTTACAGGAGCAATTCAATTCACTATTAAGCATATGCGAGCCTTATTCGTAGTAGTGCCTCGGATCCGGGGAGGTGAATGAAGCAGATCATCCCCCGGGAGTTGCATTTCACTCCCAAGAGTAATCCCGACGTGTTTAAGAAAATTTTATGTGAAATAGGTGAATGGGACAGGGAAACAAGTGCTTTTTGCCCAATACAGATGCTAACATATTGAATTTGGTGCTTGGAATAGGTACTATTGTTGAATCCGGGACTATACGGGACCCCGAGCTCGACGACGAAATTGGTAAGGAGATAGAGACCGCACCCCGAGTTCGGTGTTGCGCGCACCACGACCCTATCCTATCCAACCTTCCAATCCGACCTCCATTCCGTACTCAACCCTCTCGTATTTGACGAACTTCATTCTCAGGACCGAGACCATTCTCACACTTAAGAATGTCGTACGTTATAATCCTCAAGGGACTGACTGAAATGTTTAACCTTTATAATGGGCGAATTCCGGGGCTAATGGGACCCAGACAATGATTACATATATCTAAAATCTATATTTGCTCGCCTGAACCGGGTATTCATTCTATCTCCTTCGACCGATATGAATTCTTATCTTCACTAACATTTGAAACTAACAAGATTTTTCTTCCGTCTTATTCTTATAAATGAGAAGTACCTATTTGTGATGATGTATATAAAATACCAAGCTCGTAGACCCTCCCTATCCGACCGTAATGGGGATGGATTGAATTGACTCTGAAAGAAGACAGCGCGAAATATAGAGGAAGTTGAATTTTAAAGTTCTAGCTCTTGTTCACCCCGGCTCTCCGGACCTCGCCAAATATCGTTAATGGGGATTAGCCGACTATAATAAATGTTATGTCCGAGCAGCCTCTCTCGTGGGAAATATCCGACTATCTATCCGTGTGGGACCCAAATTTCGCCCAGCCCCTATCCGTGGGACCGCCCAAATCTATCCGTTCGGGCCCCTCAACAACACACAGGCGCCCTTTGTGATCACTCGGTACCGGCGATTATTTTCTCTCTCAACAACCTACTCTCGGTGCCTTTGATAACTAAATGGACTATAAAAGGTGTTGCATGAAATCTCACCGATCGCAGGGATGGTCTCAATTCGCGGAGTAAAGTATATTGATTTCTCATTCCGTGCTCTCCCTAGACTCCTTAACAAGATATATCTCCATTCGTATATGGGAGTATTTTCTAAAGAGAAGTAGCCAATAGATCCGCCCAACCCCCCGTATGTCTCGTCTCCCATGGTACAAATAGGAGTTGCAACTACCAAAGGTATGACGTATATAAATAGATTCTATATAAATAATTATATGGGTTACCATCACAGCCCGCCACTCAAGAATAAGTAAAGGGTTATGTGCTTATTTGTTGAAAGGTTCGGGCTTCTTTCTTTCTCTTTTTGAAAAGAATGGAGACTAATGGCAACTCACCTACCTGCTTACCGGCTCGTGGCACAAATCACTATTATTGTATTTAAGTATGTTTTTTCATCTCCACTTTCATTAAATGGAAAAGAAACGTAGAGATGTGATCTTGTATATGAGATAAACTTACTTAAATGCATTCTTCTCAAAGAAGAAAATCCATTTTCTTTCCTTGATGGCAAAATTATGGGTCATCCTACTCCTTAAACAAGAGGGCTCATTGATCTGACAACCTCAAATTAGAATAATTTTTTCACATATTGTTCAACCAACACAAAGCCGGCTCAACAACCGGCTAGAACCCGAGGCGGATAACCAAAAATTCGTGTTCCGGTGGGAAGAACAAGAGAGAAAAAATACACTATACATGGATAATATGATGGCTAAGTCTATGGCTACCATGGGAATTACTTTCTTAATTCTTTATTATCACACAGTAGGTAATGTGGTCCCACTGTGAGTCCTTTTCCTCGATCTAAGTGTTTTTTGAGCAAGGAAAAATGGGATACTAACCTCTATTGGGTATGTTCGTGCGTACTTTCCATAAAATTTGATTGGATCGCCTTCCCGGCATCCACTAGCGACATTAACTAGCTAAACGTAGCCATACTATGGGCACTAACAATATTAGCTTAGCTCCGTATAAAGCATTCACATGCACTAAGAACTAACTAATGAAAGTGAAGCGTAGATATGCAATATCATATGACTCCCAAGAAGTATGTATATATCAAAAAGAAACAAAATCTATTTGAAGCACAAGCTAAGTGAACTAAGCTCAATATAACCATATAAACTATGCTCTCTATGCAAAATAAGAAATCTTGCTAATAACTAAGAGCCCAATAAGGAAAACTAACACCGGCTCACTAACAACAAATTAACTAAGAAACTAAAAACACTAAGAAATGGTAATGGGGAAATGCTACTCACCATCGCTATCGCTCATGGCTAAATGAAATGAACGGTATGGTACACTTTTACTACGAGACGTAACAGGATATGGATTTCTCACTTGGCCGTCTTGAGCACATGGGAGGGGAGGGTTCTACCTACCGCATTAGGACGGGGGGGTGGTTAGCAAAGGGGGGGCAGAGACTAGACCGATAATCCTTCCGAGGGTGAAAAACAAAGGGGGATCCCGCTAAACCTATAATCGGGAGAATAGCACTTATAAGAGCATAGTGTGATAAGAAAGAGCTAGGCGAATGGTTGGTTAGAGAACAAATAACGCTTGCCGGAGGCGTTTGGTGATGATTGATCGCTAACTCTTGCCTCCTTGTTAGGTAATTATCATGACGTTGCACTCCCGCACAACAGAGGGAGGACCCATGCTCATCACCCCAAACACACACAATAAACTAGACGGAACAGAACAATGTTACGAAATCCACCTAACGCATGGGACCTAATCAACCTAACCTAAATTGATCGTGTGGATGGATTTAAGTGAAAAGCAAGAGCTTCATAAGAGACTATCCTCGGTGTATAGCGCAGGTGTTGATAAGAGAGAGACTAGAGCGTAGTGCCAGGGGAATGAAAAAGTGTAGGCAAAGAACCGATAAGAGCGTAGAGAAAATAGTTAGTGTTAGTTTATGAGAAAGACCGCAGCAGAGGACGAAAGATAGATTGAAGAAACTTCTCCCCTATTGATGAACGAGTTGAACATGAACGAGTTGCAATTGCCGATAGCCGAGTGGATACAACATCCGGTTTGGTCCGGTACGGTCTTATAGAAGCGACAGTGTCCGCGGGTGAGGTGTGTGTTTGTAGGGAGTAGTTAGGCCCATAATGAGTCGATTGCAGGAAACAAGGACATGAAATTGGATTGATTTTGCACCTTCCCCATGACACCTCTCAGGGTGAAAAATGAAGAAAGACAGAAAACACCTCCCCTCACAGATGAACAAGGTCACAACAACAAGTTCATAAATCGCCGATAGCTACGCGGAGGAGACACCTTCTCCGGTAAGGTACTAGATGAAGGTACCAGCTCGGGCTGTGGTGAGGTGAGTTAGGTCACTAGTTAGTTAGGTATTCCGGGAGGACGGGGAACATAGAGGCCCTGTCCGTCGAACAAGACATGAGAACATTAGGCTTGGAACTTAACGCCTTGTAATTTGGTCTAGAATGGAAGGGCTATCCCTATAACATTAAGATGGGCAACAGGATGGAGGGAGGGTTACAAATTTTTGACTGCTACCACCGAGACAGACTACAGGCACCTTTAGCCTTAGCATGCACACGCATTGACAGCGCCAAACCCTGGGCGTATAATTAGCGGGTGGGGGTGTCGCTTACTCCTCTTGGGACCTAGACTTGGTTTATCTTCGCAATGAAGAGCTAGACTTAATATATGTCATTATGCATTCATGTCCGAACCACAAATTCGAGGTGGATGAAGAGAAATAATTTCGATAAAACTTTGAAAGAGATTATAACGGACCCTCAAACGAGAGAGCGGATAACTCATTATATATGTAATTACATAATTCATTATATATGTAATTACGCTTTTACGTACAATGTCGTTATTATGTATGTAATTACGTAAATTCATTATATATGTAATTACGTAGATAGATCTTGGAAATAATGTAACTTCAACTTGACTTTGAACTGGGATTGACCCATTTAATCTTACGGTGACAAAGGACCCTTCATCAAGTGAGCGGGCATAAAATGAGTGAGCGAGAGACCCGCCCCCGAGAAAACTATATTAGACAAGTTCCGTTCGTATATGATTCTACCAATTTTTCACTTCACTATTTAAGGAGAGCTTGTATATTTATTGAAGAGTGTAGCATTGAATCTTACAGATTCTTTTTTATGTTTATTGAAAGAAAGACAGAATATTGACCGACCACAAGTAAAAAAAAAAAAGGTCGAATAGAAGTAGCAATATAACGTGCTAGGAGAGGCTATTGATACGGCCATATTTTGTAAGATGCGCTCTTTCGAACCCGATCTTCAACTTTCTTTACGAGAATCGTAGCCTTTGGCCGAGGGGGAGGACTGTTAGCGTATCATCAAAGCATATTGTACGGCTGGAGGAACTCGATGAAAGATTGATTAGGTTGTGGCATCGCGAGAGATCGGCATCGAAGCAAGTCAAAAGGCCATATTTAGTTGATAGTTGTGTAATAAACTATTCTTTCTTTTTTCTTTATTAATGAATTAATTCCGAGCTTATACATAGCACTAATAAGCTAAGGGAGGTGGACATCCCCCCTCCGGGAGTCGGAGATAGCGTATGTTATTATGAACAGTTTCTCCTTTTCTTTCATAAGGTAGTTGTTAATGATTATCAAGTTGGCCCTTATAACAAAAGAGCACGGTTGGTTCATGATCGTAAAGCTCCGCATCGTAGTTGTCTTCGTGGATTACAAATCGAGTAGGTTTTTTCGTTATAATAACGCAGGTAGGTGGGTCAATTAGAAAGGTTTTTTTACTCTCTTGAAGTCGACCTCGAATCAATATACCAAACTAAATGTGTGTCACTTGATTGAATTTGCCGTATTACCCTTATATCTTTTATTTACAACATGGGTTATTCCAAAGAGTGACTCCTCTTTCCTCCTTAGATAAACCATGAACTTAGCTGCTTCCATTTAAGCCTTTGATAGGGTCGGTTTCGACTTTAGTGAAAAAAGAAAGCTTTCTTTCTTTTCAAGCTCTGGTGTCCTCATGTTCCGCAGCCATCCTCCCCGAGAGCTCATTCACTTAGTAAGTAGTTTCTATGCCGCATTCTTGATAGTTTAATAGGATTGGCTCATGCTTCAATTTCTTCATGTCTTAAAGCTCTTAAATGTTAAGTCTTGAATACATTTATTAATTACTCTTAAAGCAAGCGTATCTTCTCACTATTATTTCAAGCAAGTGACCATCTTTGAAGTGAGTATCTTTCTTATAGTAGCACCCTCTAAGCCCCAAGATTCTTTCTATTTCCTTGCGTGCTATTGCCCTCGGGTTCGTGTGGGGACGGACCAAATAAATATACATTTTTTATTACTAGGCTAATTGACTCTATTCAAGGTGTAGAAACTATTCAAAGAAGATGGATGATTATTTGGGTAATACACAGGTAGGTCCTGTGAAGAAGTGTTAAGGTCCCGTTTTTTTCCTCTTACCTGCTTCGGCCTTGAAAGGGACTTTTTACACAATTACAAGAAAGAGAATATTGTATAAAAATATTTCTATTATATTTTATCATATTGACTGCAGATAAGATCGTACTGTAGAGTTTTTGGCATCAGAATAGGTGCTGTAAATATTCATTTGTATGAGCTTCTATTTATCGATATGAAATGAATGAGGTGCCAATGCCTTCTCCTAATTCAGAAGGAAGGGGATAAGGAGATCGGAGGAAGAGATTCGTCTATCCACCACAGGATGGAGGATGATGGTGCAAGCTATGAGAGCAGGGTAGGAGGAGAGAAAGGAAGATCATTATATACGATTCACTTCGTTAAAGAAAAATGGATATTCTTATTCAAGAAGGAGTTCCCACCTCTCAAGTTCAAGAGGGATACTAAAATGTATATAACGCTATGATGAAGAATAATTCCACTGGGTAAAGCATCGGCATAAAAAGGCTCTTCCCAATTCACTTGCTAAGGGCCGAGGAAGCTCGGCGGTTCAGAGGCTGCGGTTTTATCTCTCTCAATCAAACTAGGAATAAGTTCCCGCAGTGTGTCTAAAAGTCTCGTATTCGGTGTATGTGACTAGTGAGTGTGGTGCTATTGGTATTTCTATTGTGTAAACAGATCAAAACTCCAAAACCTCGTGACCTGGGCCCCACCAACCGAAACCCTCTCTCTCGGATCAATCCTTAGGGGGATTTTAAGGATACATCCATGCTTTAAGTGTTACCGATGGAGTTGTGACGAATTACACATAAGGGAAACTTCTTAGCGAACCGCAGTGGAAGAAGCTCCATCATTTGAGCTGTGTGGTGCACCCATTATTCCTTACAACTTAGACTCCTTGCATGATGGGAGCCACCACGCATCACCATCGACCGGAACCGCACCATACAATGACCTCGAGACCCAACCTCAAGACTCATTTGCCTTGGAAATTATGCTTTGGTACTTTGCCTTTGGTGGGACTATTCTTGAACCTCATACTAAGCCTTGGGACTATACTTCGATATTTGAGCCACTTTTTCCATCCATACTTTACCTATGACCGAACCCCGCGTAATAAGACCTCAAAAGAAGAATGTAAAGAGTTCTAGCTTAAGGTTAGTAAGGTAAAGCATGAGTTGAAGGGCTAGAAAGGAAGTTCTAAAGGCATACACTTAAGAAAGACCCGTAGGATTGGGTGTTTAAGAGCATAAATAGATAAAAGAGCTAGCAGGAGTTCGCTAATATTTGGGTAAGAAGAGTCCCATAGAAGGTAGTTAAGTAAGAGTGATAGAGAAAAGCATGACTGAGAAGCGAAAGTTCTATAGGTCAAAACAAGTCTAGGCTAAACTCACGTACCTGGGACTGAAGGTTGTAGGGTAGGTAATAAAACCCCATTCCAGGGATCTCAAAACAATAATAAAGATGAAATAATACAAACTATAAGGAAGGTAAGCGAAGGAAGGAGACTACCCCTTGGGGTATAATAAAAAATATATATAAGGTGGTTAGGGGGTTTGTGGTAACTATTCCCCATGTTTCCAATAGCTCTAAAGGATTTTCTTCTGTTCATATGGATCTGGCTGGGCTTGCCTGTGGGAGGAGGGCTAAAAAAAATATGGGATCTAGTGCAAAAACTAGATAAACTGGTGCTGGTGTCAAGGAAGGTAAGTTAGGCCTTCCATTGGTAAACTGGTTCTATTTGTTTCCCTAGGGATTCAAAGTGTCTAATGTCCTACCTTTGATGGCATATAATCCTTCTGTAGATGGGCTAGCATGGGAACAATGGAAAGAGAGGGGTGTGTGGTAAGTAGAAGGAGCGAGGAACCGTAAATAGCTGTAGTTTTCGTGGGCAGGAAAGATGGTAGGGGGAAAAGGCTAGACAAGATATCCGAGAGGCCAGTGGCCATGTTTATATTATCATCGGGATGAAAGAGCATATTTATATTCATGTCCTAATCAATGGGGTCTGTAACTCATTGCTCATAATAGTCCTTACGGACCCAAGAAAGAAGGCCATAAACCTCACTTACCACTACGGAACACACGCTTCCATCTCGAATGTATGGAAGGAATAATGAGGCATTACATATGATGATTCAACATTTGAGGAGCCATAAGGCCGCTCGACCATAAGGGAGAGGATGTTGACCCGCTTGTCCGCATCGGGCAAGGAGCATAGTACATGTTTTTTTGCATAGTGAGTGCAATCAATATAGTCCATGTTGAGTTCCAGAGTTAGTACAATCGATGTTTAGGAGTTGGAGGAAGGAGGATGAGTATTCTCAGCCATGATTTATTTGATTTGATTGATTTAAACCAATACTGAGTCGATATAGACCTCCTCGTTCCACCTCATGAGCAGCCATCACACCAAGAAATGATTACAAAATCTTGTTACATACATTGAGATACATTTCGAGGATCATACGCAAAGAGTCCTTAGGGAGAGGCTAGATAGAACCATTCAGGGGGGCAAGGTAATTAACTCGGCCAACTAAATCCACATTTACCTTAGACTCTACTACTGGTGCTTCCACTTGGACCACTTAATTTGATGCAGAATCACTAGCTTTTGGCTTTGCTGCCCTTCCTGTTGCTCCTGCTACTCGGTCTCGATCTATAACCTGGTCAACTGAATAATCTACTGACGCTGCACAATCAATAGGCTGTGGCTAGCTTGGCTTATATGGCTCTGGGCTTTAGGCTTAGATGTTAGATGGTGATGCTTTCTGGCTCATTGGTCTACCTGGCTTTGCTAGATATGGGTATAGATATTCAGTTTGATCACGAAGGTCAGATTATTTATCTCGATCCCTAAGACCAGGCTCTACACCTCGATCACGAACTACAGAAACTGGATATTTATCATGAAGGTCAAAATTTGGTGCTTCAACTGCTTCTTTGACTGTACAATCAACCGAATAAATTAGATCTACCGGTGCTCCACCCCTGACTTATGCTACTCCAACTGATTCTAAGTCTCGATCTGGATCTAAACCTGGAGGAGAGGATATGAATCTGGGTGGTGGAGATACTGGCTCCGTTGCTTATTTCTTTTTTTCTTGTAATGAAGCCTTTGTTAGTTCTGCATCATCGAAATCTTAATCTAGATGGTTCGGTACTTTATTATTAATATCCGGGGTTCGGTTGAAAATGTTGTTATAAGTTCTACCATGCAAGGGAAATAACCATAGACCTGTTCCTCTAGCATCGCACAAGTATCAGAGGATTGTTGGTGTTACTCATAGTCAGTATAATTTCCGCTGAATCCCAAATAAGAATAAGGGGAGTATAGAGAGGCTATGTGATGGGTTCAGCAAGGCTATACCTCGAAGGCTTATATAAAACCCAACTATTCTCCAATGGCTGGAGCAATATGGTTACCATCATTTTGATTACTTGCACACCGTTACTGCTACCAAAGGCTCGCTGTATGCAGTTAGAATTGGTTGAATGGGGCAACTGAGTCAATCTCTCAAGCTACCATTTTGATAAGATCCATTTAAACCCCCCCCCCCTCATCCGAGGCTTCCTTGTACCATACATCACTATTATAACACTGTAACAACAGCTCCCTGTTTCGGTCTTAATATGATGTAATGGATGGTGGGGAAAATTGGTACCTAGCATGAATTCTTGTGAATCCAATTATAACTATTGATATACCCTGTACCTTTATGAAATAGATAGGGCATCTTGGGCGAGTCCACTCAACAGCATGCTAAACTCTCACCCCCGGAAATAATAGTGGCAGGGGCCCAGTATGATTCCCTCCAACCCATTTAAAGCATTCCCAATGGGAAGGGCTGCTCTTCCTTGCGTTGATGGAATATGGCATCTCTATCTATAGCAGAAGAAGGTGGGGTCCAAGCACTCACTTTGTTCTATCTAGTACTCAATCCTCCCGCATTATCCAGGCTTAAGGTAACGGTATCTTATCTTGCAGTCTCACTAAAACAAGGAGCATTATTGATATGATGCGGTTTTCCATATATGTTCATTTCATACAGCACGGTTTTACCAATCAATAGGAGGGATTAGAGGAACAGGGAGGATTGGATGGAAGAACTAGTTCTCACCGCCGATAATAAGAATAAGAATAAAGGGACCGATTCTGCCTGAACAAACAAAAAGAATAATAATAAGGGCCGGTTCACTAACTCTGCTTAGATTCCTTCTTCGTCTCCCCATATTCCTTCGATAAGAAGAAAGGGAGGGGGAATCATTACCTCTTATAACCAACGAATGTTATATAGCAAGCAGTCTTCTAGCAAGCCGGATTGGTAGTACTTCCAGAAGAGAAGGGTAGGCAACAGGTACCACCAGCGAACAAAGGTATAGTAGCAGCGATAAATTTTCATTTTCCCATGTTTCCGAAATTACTTATTGGATCAAATCAATTGCTTAAACTAGCTTAGATGATCCATGTATTGTTAGAGCTAATCTATCTCTCCTAGAATTTCTTGTGACATCTTAACCCACCTTTATCAAGCAAGTGTTCTGGCTAAAATTAGTTCTTTACCTAGTAGGCTATGATCCTAACACTCAGATTAACACGATCCATTTTTAGTTCAAGTTCCAAAGCTTATAGACCCAAATCCAGATCCGTAGATTTTTGACGCGTTAACATGGCGTTTTAGTAGGGAATTGATATCAAATGAACTTGGCATTGTACTATGGCCAATTCCTATGTATGAAACTTGGGTGGAGATTCTGTAATCTACACTGATTCAATAGGAGTTGGGTCTTGTTGGCAATATGCTGCAATGTTGTCCTTGATGGCAACCTACTTGATGAGTTGTCTTTGGATAGCAACCTATTTGTTAATGATGTAAATCTGATGTATCTACAGAGCAGCTCAGAAGTAACAAAGAAATAAATTCCACTAAGTTCCAGAGTAATGACGAATAACATATGTCACAAAGCATACGTGGGTTTGTAAAGGCAAAGTAGCGTATGTACGCGTAAAAGTACGTACCAAGTAGTGTATGCCTATTTGCGCTCTAAATTTACAAAACTAGGGGACATGACCATGGTATTGGCCCACAGTATTGAGCATTGCATTATCTATTTGATCCCATCCAGGAATACCATCAGCGGTTAAGTGGTTTTGACTCATGGTATTGATAAAGGATAAAACTATATAAGGAGAAGAAGATCATAGTGCAAGAGTGTGCATAGGTCTGGGTTTTAATGAATACTTCACTCTGAAGTATATCTGCATGGAATGGGTAACAGTTTATTGATTGATATGAATTAATAATGCACCTATGAAGAAAATGATGAAGAGGGATCTCTAGATCTGAAATGACTATGTATTTTCTAGATCTGTTTATGGAATGTTTAGATCTGTGATCTGGCGAATCTTTGCTGAAGTAAAGGGTGAGATCTGAGTTATCTGTTCTGAAGAGATGCATAGTTCTGAAATGTTACAGATCTATACGCATGTTCATCTCAGTGAAAGCGCGTATATACTCAGGTTCGTTTCAGTAAAAGCGCATATGAAATCTAGGGTTTTGCTGAAGTGTGTGGAATGAAATGTCTGATCTGTTTTGCTGTTTTACTGTTATCTGTCAATGATGTCTTCATACAGATCTAGGTTGTTTGAATATTGAATATGCTACTAAGATGATTATGTAAAAATCTAATCAATGAGTAAGAAAACATGGTTAAACCTGACTGACTGTCTAAAGGTTCTACATTACTGAGAAGGTGTCTGACTGAAAGCCTCAGATCTGAATCTGAGATTGATCAAATTATGAAAATTAGTATTCTCAGAAGTATATGCAGGTTGATACAAAGAAAAGCGCGTATACACGTAGCTTCAGTGAAGAGAAGTGGCGTATGCATTTCATGTTATGAAAAACAGTATGCACAGAGGCATACGCAGGATGGTGTGCAGGAAAGCGCGTATACACGCAGATTTAGTGAATAGAAATAGCGTATTCTATTTGAATTGATGAATGTTCAGAGTTGAGTTTGTATCTGCATATTAATTTTGAAGTCTGGGTTCTTTCTGATGTTCTGGTTACAGTGGTCTCACTATTTTGAATGAAGTATTGGGAAAAGCTTATGATTGTTGATATTTGTGAAGGATTGTGTTGATGTTGTTTAATATTGATTATGTTGTTGACTGATTATGATCAAAGATCAGTTGTTGGTTGATTGGTTGATGATTCAATGAATGAATTGATGGGGTTATAAGTTTCAGTTTGATGTATGTTGAGCTTAAATGTGTGGAGTGGGTCCAGTCTGAAAATCTGATGAAAAGAGGCCTACAAGTTGTGTTGTGTGGAAGCTGTTGGATCCAGTATAAAAATTTGATGAAACGTGGTCTATGGTGGTGCTGAGGGTCGAAGCCTTCAGTGAGGGGGTTGTAGCTCCCTTCTAGTGGTAGCTAGTAAATGATAGCAGGGCGTAGTAGCTCCCTTCCAGGAGAGGCTGGTAAACGAGAGCAGGGGGTAGCAGCTCCCTTCCAGGAGAGGCTGGTAAACCAGATCAGGGGGTTGGAGCTCCCTTCCAGTAGTGGCTGGAGAATGAGAAAAGGTTGCAACCTTCTGCAGGTGGGTACTTGTGTGCTGGTATGAGTCTGCGCCAATACAAAAATTTTAGAATTTTTCTTTATAATAAATATTGAAGACAGAGACGACAGCATCGGTGGTTTTCTCCCGAATTGGGTTTCCACCTTAAATACGGGTGTTCATGTGTATTGCTTATGTGTGATGGTTTCTTCTGTTATTACTGCACATGCTTACTGCTTACTAAACATCTGATGAATGAATGATGCAATGATCTAAGTAAAGAATTAAATGCATAATAAGATCTCTATACATACGCAAGTTTTCTTAAGGATATCCGTGTGTATATGCGAGTTGGGTTCAGTAAAGTAGCGTATGGTTTTAAGAGAAAGAAAAAGGAAAAAAAATTTAGTCAGCTCTAAATATTGATTCACCCCCCCACCCCCCCTCTCAGTATTTTTCCCAACAATTGGTATCAGAGTAGGTCCTTCTGCAGAAGCTTGATCGCTTGAAGGAGATTCATCACAATGGGAAGGAAGCAAAAGAAGAGGGCTACTCAAGGAAAGAAGATATCTCAAAAATCGTGTACGACAGAAAATGAAGATGATGCAAAAGGTATTAGTCCTTTTTCTTGGGATTCACTTCCTTATGCAAGCAATGGTGAAGATAGTGAAAATGATAGTGAAAGTAACAGTATGAGTCTAGAAGAAAATCTCAAGATCAATGCTGAAGATCAATTTTAAAAGAAGGAATCTATCTACAAAGATATGATCTCTAGAATGAATGGACAGATAGAAATGTATCAAAGACTGCAGGATAAATTAAACAATCGAAGTGAAAGACTTGAAGCAAAAATCATCTCTCTCAAAACAAATCTGGAAAAATCAAATAAGAAGAATGAAGAACTTTTACAAACTTTTGAAGAACAAGAAAATGGGTTGAAAGAAGAGATTTTAAAATTGAATGATCAAGTAGAAGAAGGAAGAAGGGTCGAAGAAAGTATGAAGAAGCAATGCCAAATATTGGAGGTTGAGGTAAACATTTTAAAGGGTAAATTAGAAGAAAAAGATAAACTCTTGAGGTTCCAAGATAGTACTAAGATTCTGGACAATATTCTTAGTAGTCAAAGGTCTCCTTCTATTAAATTTGGTCTTGGTTTTCATGAAACTGTTAAAGGAGAATCTAGTTGACGAGAAAGTGCTAAAGATTCAAAATATATCAATGCAAAACCTGAAGTGTTGAAAGAAATGAAAGGTCAACCGACACTCATGAACTCTCAAAATAAATCATTCCCTCCTAACTATAGAAGCATCAATCGATTCTCTCCTTTGATCAATAATGTTGAATGCTTTAAATGTCATAATTATGGGCATGTTGCAGCCAATTGTAGAAGCAGATTGTTTCAGTCACAAACAAACAGATTCTACACAGAAAGGTACTCAGGTTTCTTTAAGGGATATTTTTTTTCATGCAGCAAGTTTGGTCATAAAGCAGCTGAATGCAATAGAAGAAAGAATAGAAAAACACATTATGATCCCTATGCTTACTTTTCTGGTCACACAAGATGTTATGCTTGTAACAAGTATGTACATGTAGAAAAAGAATGCAGGATGAATAGATCTGAGAAATTGGATAATTTCCAGCACACAATAAGAAATTTCAAGCAAAGCTGGAAAAAGAAGGAGGACCGGTCAAAAACGTAGGGGATAATAATCCTACTGCAGTCTTCCGCTTCTAAAGCTTACTTCTCATAATGACTGCACGAGTGATGTGAGATACATTATAGGAATCAGTAATGTATCATCACAAGGGGAGAAATATATGGTGATTCGCATGGTTGGTTTGGTAATTTTGGTTGTGTTTATTTCTAACAGTGCATCTAATGTGACAACAGAAGACAGGTACAGAATGTATAAATCCAGGAGAAAATGGAGCTGTGAAATTTTTAGTATTTCACTTTTCATACGCAGGTTTCATGAACTAAAGCCGCGTATACATGCGAGTTCCGTTGGAGATAGAAGCGTATGTTTTTCTGATAAGAAAAACAATGTGTCAACTCAAGGACAAGAGCACAGTTTCAGGGGGAGCATTAGCCTTGCTGAGAGTAATGCATTGTTGGAATTATGATGGTGACATATATCCTTCTACATCAAATAGAAATGATATAGACAGTGAACCCAATGAAGAACCCGAAGATGATTTATCTGAAAAAACTCCATCCAGATATGTTCAAAAGAATCATCCAGAATCTCAAATTTTGGGAGAAAAGGGATCAGGTGTACAAACAAGAAGGACTCTTGTGGGATCTTCTAGCTATCTGGCATTTCTATCCACTATTGAACCACACAATGTCAATCAAGCTAGCAAAGATGAATGTTGGATTCAAACCATGAATGAAGAGCTTGATCAAATTGAAAAGAATCACACTTGGGAATTAGTACCAAGACCTCATGACAAAAATGTCATTGGAACTAAATGGATATTCAAAAACAAGTTAAATGAGAATGGGGATGTTATAAGAAATAAAGCTAGACTTGTTTGCAAGGGTTATGCTCAACAAGAAGGTATAGACTTTGAAGAAACCTTTGCTCCTGTAGCCAGACTTGAAGCCATAAGAATGTTTCTTGCTTTTTCAAGCTTCCAACAAATCAAAGTTTATCAAATGGATGATAAATCTGCTTTTCTCAATGGTGATCTAGAAGAAGAAGTTTATATAGAACAACCAGAAGGATTCATTTTTGGAAATGATGAAAAACTTGTTTGTAGACTTAAAAAGGCTCTATATGGTCTCAAACAAGCTCCAAGGGCATGGTATTATTGTCTTGACAAATATCTTCATCAAAAAGGATTTTCAAAGGGGTCTGCTGATAGCAACTTATACACAAAAACTGAAAATGATAAACTATTGATTGTGGTTGTATATGTTGATGATATCATTTTTGGAAGTAATGAAGAGTCTATGAGTCAGAAATTTGCTTCTGTTATGCAGCAAGAATTTGAAATGTCTTTACTTGGGGAACTAACATTCTTTCTTAGCTTGCAAGTGCAACAAGCAACAGATGGCATATTCTTATCTCAAGCAAAATATCTTAAGCAAATTCTGAAGAAGTATGGCATGGAAGAGTGCAAACTTGTAAGTACACCAATGATAACCGGATGTAATCTCAGCTCTCGTGATGATTCTCCCGCGGTGAATCAACCAGAATACAGATCTATGATAGGAAGTCTACTTTATCTCACTGGGACTAGACCAGACATTATGCATGCAGTTGGGATTGTTGGACGATTCCAAGCTAATCAAAAAGAGTCTCACCTTCAGGCTGTCAAAAGAATATTCAAATATCTACAAGGAACTCAAGACTTTGGACTATGGTATCCAAATAATGCTGATCTCACTCTTCATGCTTACATTGATGCAGATTGGGCTGGAAATGTTGATGATCGGAAAAGCACTAGTGGTGGTGCATTCTATATGGGGCCCCGGTTAGTATCTTGGTTCAGCAAGAAGCAAAGCTCTATTGCCTTATCTATAGCAGAAGCAGAATATGTGGCTGTCGCATCATGTTGCACTCAACTTCTTTGGATGATGCAAACCTTACAAGACATTCAAATCAGATGTTCACCTCCTATCTCCATTATGTGTGATAATACAAGTGCCATCAATATCTCAAAGAATCTTATTATGCATTCCAAGACCAAGCACATTCCCATCAAGTATCACTTCTTACGTGAACAAGTGATTGAACAAAAGGTGAAGTTGGAGTATGTGCCCTCCAAAGAACAAGTTGTTGATATATTTACCAAACCTTTACCCAGGGAAGCATTCGAATATCTCAGACAGAAGCTGGGAGTAGTCTCTGCCATGCAGAAGATCAGATCTACTTAAATACAGAAGATTAACTTGGATACGCGGATTTCCTGGAGGACAGTCGCGTATATACGCAAGTTTATACACAGAAAACCGCGTATGGGTGTTTGCTGACAAATTTTTCTGGGTCAGAATTCTTCAGCATAGATGTGGTGTTGTTGGGAATCTCTGGTGATGTTTCAACTCTCATATTTCTGTTTCATTCTCTGATATTTGATGAAGATTCTTTGATGATTTGCTGTTGAAAGTGTTTAGGATGCACAAGCTAAGGGGGAGCTTTGGTCATATGGAAAGGATGCATTGTTGGCATTCTAATTATTTGTTGTGGTCTGATCTCATGCTTGAGATTCTTTGGTCTTGATTGTATAAGTTATTTCTATAATTTGATGAAAAGTTCATGTTAAGACCTATGATGTAAAATTGTAATATTCAGTCATGTAAGGACTTGTTCAAATTTGTAAACCCACTTGGTTGGGTAGTTGAGTCAAATATGTAAATCCACTTGGTTGGATCATTGATGTAAGTATGAGTCCTTGGTGATAGGATGAGTTATAGAGTCATGTACTTCATTGAAAAATATGTTTGAAGATTCAGAGTGAACTTAGGGGGAGCACGGTAACTTCAGTGCACATCAGATCTATAGAGCTCTTCTTTCTACAAGAGAAGAAAAACCTTGTTTTGGTTTTGATCCGCCCTTTGCCCTTGATGTCAAAGGGGGAGATTTTTGGCAATATGATGTAATGTTGTCCTTGATGGCAACCTACTTGATGAGTTGTCTTTGGATAGCAACCTATTTGTTAATGATGTAAATCTGATGTATCTACAGAGTAGCTCAGAAGTAACAAAGAAATAAATTCCACTAAGTGCCAGAGTAATGATGAATAACATATGTCACAAAGCATACGCGGGTTTGTAAAGGCAAAGTAGCGTATGTACGCGTAAAAGTACGTACCAAGTAGCATATGCCTATTTGTGCTATAAATTTACAAAACCAGGGGATGTGACCATGGTATTGGCCCACAGTATTGAGCACTGGATTATCTATTTGATCCCATCCAGGAATACCATCAGCGGTTAAGTGGTTTTGACTCATGGTATTGATAAAGGCTAAAACTATATAAGGAGAAGAAGATCATAGTGCAAGAGTGTGCATAGGTCTGGGTTTTAATGAATACTTCACTCTGAAGTATATCTGCATCGAATGGGTAATAGTTTATTGATTGATCTGAATTAATAATGCACCTATGAAGAAAATGATGAAGAGGGATCTCTAGATCTGAAATGACTATGTATTTTCCAGATCTGTTTATGGAATGTTTAGATCTGTGATCTGGCAAATCTTTGCTGAAGTAAAGGGTGAGATCTGAGTTATCTGTTCTGAAGAGCTACATAGTTCTGAAAAGTTACAGATCTATATGCATGTTCATCTCAGCTAAAGCGCGTATATATGCAGGTTCGTTTCAACAAAAGCGCGTATGAAATCAAAGGTCAGTTCTGAAATAGTTGCAGATATATACGCAGGTTTGTCTCTGTGAAAGCGCGTATATACGCAGGTTCAGTGAAGTAAAAGCGCGTATGGAATCTAGGGTTTTGCTGAAGTGTGTGGAATGAAATGTCTGATCTGTTTTGCTATTTTACTGCTATCTGTCAATGATGTATTCATACAAATCTGGGTTATTTTAATATTGAATATGCTACTAAGATGATTATGTACAAATCTAATCAATGAGTGAGAAAACATGGTTAAACCTGACTGACTGTCTAAAGGTTCTGCATGGCTGAGAAGGTGGCTGACTGAAAGCCTCAGATATGAATCTGAGATTGATCACATTCTGAAAATCAGTATTCTCAGAAGTATACGCAGGTTGATACGAAGAAAAGCGCGTATACACGCAGCTTCAGTGAAAAGAAGTGGCGTATGCATTTCATGTTATGAAAAACAGTATGCACAGAGGCATACGCAGGTTGGTGTGCAGGAAAGAGCGTATACATGCGGATTCAGTGAAGAGAAGTAGCGTATGCTATTTGAATTTATGAATGTTCAGAGTTGAGTTTGTATCTGCATATTTTTTTGAAGTCTGGGTTATTTCTGATGTTCTGGTTATAGTGGTCTCACTGTTCTGAATGAAGTATTGGGCAAAGTTTATGATTTTTGATATTTGTGAAGGATTGTGTTGATGCTATTCAATATTGATTATGCTGCTGACTGATTATGATCAAAGATCAGTTGTTGGTTGATTGGTTCAATGAATGAATTGATGGGGTTATAAGTTTCAGTTTGATGTATTTTGGGCTTAAATGTGTGGAGTGGGTCCAGTCTGAAAATATGATGAAAAGAGGCCTACAAGGTGTGTTGTGTGGAAGCTGTTGGATTAAGTATGAAAATTGATGAAACGTGGTCCGTAGTGGTGCTGAGGGTCGAAGCCTTCAGTGAGGGGATTGTAGCTCCCTTCCAGTGGTATTTGGTAAATGAGAGTAGGGGATAGTAGCTCCCTTCCAGGAGAGGCTGGTAAACGAGAGCAGGGGGTAGTAGCTCCCTTCCAGGAGAGGTTGGTAAATGAGATCAGGGGGTTGGAGCTCCCTTAGAGTAGTGGCTGGAGAACGAGAGAAGGCTGCAGCCTTCTGCAGGTGGGTGCCTGCATGCTGGTATGAGTCTGCGCCAGTACAAAATTGTAAGAAGTTTTCTTTATAATAAATATTGAAGACAGAGACGACATCAACGGTGGTTTTCTCCCGAATTGGGTTTCCACCTTAAATACTGGTGTTCATGTGTGTTGCTTATGTGTGATGGTTTATTCTGTTATTACTGCACATGCTTACTGCTTACTAAACATCTGATGAATGAATGATGCAATGATCTAAGTAAAGAATTAAATGCATAATAAGATCTCTGGACATACGCGAGTTTTCTTAAGGATATCCGCGTGTATACGCGAGTTGGGTTCAGTAAAGTAGCATATGGTTTTAAGAGAAAGAAAAAGTAAAAAGTTTTCAGTCAGCTCTAAATACTGATTCACCCCCCCCCCCCCCTCTCAGTATTTTTCCCAACAGGTCTAACACACAAAAATAAATACCATTCCCATCAATGTAGCTAACTCTACCTGACGACTGTAGCTTACCAACTGGATTCTAATAAATGAACCCGATTACCATTAGTCAGCTTATAAGTTCCATCCATTCTTCAATTCAAGAGCAGGAGATAAATACCCAATAAATACCTAGATCAAAAAAATAATAACTATCCATTTTCCCATCATTTTGACTCTAAAATTACCTAGATAAATATGATAGAGGGAAAGACAATATATCAAATATCGGTAGAAAACTCACCATATCACTGTACGATATACCTACTTGAAACACTGTACGCTACACATGTGTACTGCTCCACCCTTATAACTCTGCCCCACCTAAACCAACCCATTAGGAGTATGATAGCTGACCAGAAAGCATCATTTACTCAGATGGAAGATAGAAAAACACTGAAAATTACTATATCATATAAATATAACCATTAGGAATACCAAAAACACATCAAACGACCGTGTGTAAAGTGGTAAATTAAGCCTAGAAACCGTGTGTACTTCCTAAGACCTTTATAAGAATATAACCTATATAATAGCTTAATAATAATAGAATATATTCAGTATCCTTTAGTTATATTTTTAGTTAGGATATATAAAGTATCAGTAAAGTCAGAAAAAGAACTACTCTTATGTAGTTTTAATAAGAAATATGTTGTTATTGAAATAAAGGTTGCCATATGTATTTAATATCAATAGTATAAGAGCTTAAATCCTTGTTATAGTGAAATTAGAAAGGTTTATATATTCTAAGTAGCTTTAGAGAGGAATAGAAATAAATCACTCTTTATAGTGGTTAATAGTAATAGAAATAACTCTTTTGTTGGTTAAGTAGTTTAAAGTTATGAATCTATAAAGTCTCTTTAGGAGATAAATAGTCTTATTAAATCCTTATCTAGTCACTCTTTAGACTTATTAGTCTTCTCTATTCAGTATGAGATCAATAGGAGGAATTATATATTTAGGCAAACTATAGGTTCTCTTATCCTCCTTAAGGTCAGCAAATAACTGCTCCTTTCACTTATCTACTGCTTTAAAAAACTCTTTATATATTTACTGCTAAAATCTTGACTCTTTCTGACTTTACTTGATCAACCATTATTCCAAAAACACATTTTAGCTGCACATTTTCATTTCCCCACCCGAATTCCTATTACCTAATCACAAGTATGCTCTCAGGAAGTAAGACGAGAAAGGGAGTTATACTTTATATTGTAAGACTAACCTATGTATTAGTTGAACCAGGTCATGAGTTCCAGGCCCCGGTACGAGGAGGCCCCGCTGCAACTATTTCTTAGGGCTAGGCTTGAATTTCACTAAAAGGTGACAGGGTTTTTGATACTTGAATTAGCTACGGGTGCATAACAGAATTTCCCTCTCATCCCTAAGATAACTTCGGGTGAAAATACCACTAGGATATCACTCTCTTCTGCACGTGTTGAAAACCAATAGATTCCTACAAGGAGCAGCAGCATCTTACGCAGCATGGAATTTCTCTTTGATCATCAGCTAGTAAAAGCAAGGCAATAAGGAGCATCACTCGGACATAATCTACACTTGATCAATCTACACTGTAATCTATACTTTACTTACTTTAAACCTATTAACAGCAAGGTCAATTAGGAGGAATTCAAACGAGCATGACGAGCATTCTCAGATCACTTTGACGAACATAAACTCCACCACTTCGCTACACGTGTTGAAAACCACATTTGAAGCATGCATTTTCTCTATTGTCACCAGATAGAGACAGAAGAAACAAATCTACAAAAACGGCACACGGATAAATAGGAATATATCCACCACGAACAACTAGGAGCAGAATGGATAGAGGAGCTAGCTTTTATTTCATAGTTCTTCTTTCCTTGACTGCCCTATAGAAAAAAGCGTTATCATCATCACCTCGTCCCCACCTATTCTATTTCACGGGCCTAAGCCAAGAACCTGCAGGATCGATGATACCCTTTGCGCGAGAATACCCCTTCCGAGATAAGACTGTAACCTGGAAGGTCCCAGGCTGTTATCGGGTAAGTTCCTTCCCTGGGTTATCTCTCGTGCACCTGGGCCTCTCATGCCATGCCACCTCATAGATCTTTTAAGTGCTCAACCTGTTCACACATTGGGAGGCACAAGTAACACAATTTTATGGGATGACAACATTGGACGATGTATTACCTAGTCGTTGGGTATCCTATTTGGCACGTGTGGACCTTATTTGACTTCCCTTGACTTGAGGCCCGTCCCTGCTTGTGCTTGTGGGGGCAGACAGGGCTTTTCAGAGCATACCTTATAAGTACCGGCTGCTGTAAAGTCATTTATGAGAAAATTCTTCTTTACTTCGACAGTGCCCTTTCGTCGCTTTCTATATTTATATCTACTTCCTCTTACAAAACGGTTTCATTCTAGTCGACTTTGTAACCAATAAAATTAGACTCATAGGATAATGATAATCTCATTCTCTCTTTCGTATCATTACCACAAAAAATAGATACCCAAAGCGAGTTAGAGATAATACTTCATAATCGGGTCGATCGAAGATGTCACTGGAACTACTCAAGGCATTTACCAATGTTCCGAGTAATATGGCTCGAGCGATGATATCAGATCATCTGTGATGCTCATTACAACGAGAATTGGATCGCCTGCATCATGTTCAAGTACCTGTCTGTACAAGCGAATTCCCATCTCTCCAGTATCTTAGTGATTGAAGCAGCATGAGTTGCATCACCAAAAATGAATCTTTCCCCGCCTTCTAACAATCGAGAGATCTCGATAACCGCAGGATAGGAAATGAATCTAGTTTTTCCATCAATATAGGCATAATAAACTTGCTCGATAAAAGAAGAATAAGCTAATATTTATTTAAAAGACGAAGCAGCAGCCACTACCATGGTGGGATGATTTTCACGGGCTTAGCACCTGTCGGGCTGGCAAGTAAGTAATATATTGATAGTTACTTGATTCATCTTAGGGTTCATCCCCACCCACAACATCAACCGATGGCTGCAGGTCGGCCCGGCTTGGGAGATGGCACAGATCCTTGAGTTATTTTCATTGCTGACCCTGATCAAGATAATTCATACCTTCCCACAACCAGGGCAGTAGGGCTATATATATATATCTGTGGGCTATTCTTACTTACCGAGGGACAGGCACCGGAATATATTGTTACTGAATGAGAATAGGTTGGGGCCAAAACCTTGAGCTACTAAACTATATTATATAAGATAGATCAAGTGACCTAAAGAAGTATTCCCTATCTGCCCAAGCAAGGTGTTTTGATCTAATCACTTTACCTCGTGACTCATGCTAGTTGGTGGGCTGATAAGACCTATCACTTCGATCGAGAGCTAGGGTGAGATGCCCTAGCGCTCTTACTTATATAATGGTGAGATTCCCTTGCGCGGTTACTTATCTAATATATTATAGGAAATCCTAAAATGAATTACAAGGAAAGAGGATAAAATAAATGGGAAAATGAGGCCATTTAGCGAGCAGTCACCTCCTCTAAAGGGGGAAAGGCCCATTAGTTGTTATCCCAACTATTCACCTCACTTCGAGCACTGAAGATAAGGAAGTGTAGAAGCGTGGAGTTGCCTTTCTTATGGATAGAGGTATTGATTCTTATAAAGCCATGTCCATTTAGCTAGAGAAGTCCCTCAAACAAAGAAGCTCCTACTTTAGGGGGGATATCGAAATTTTCGTAGCCCAGAAACCCCCCGCCAAATTCCTTTTTTACGGACAGTTTAGGAAAGGTTCTCTGCTGGCTTCGTTTACATTGTTACTTATTCTCTTGCTCGATAAAAATATTGGATATGAGCCATAGCGATATGAGCGATATATGTATCTTTATTGTCTGCCCTTATGGGCGATATCCTATTTTATGTCCCAGCACTTGTAGCAGTACAAACAGCAGCAGAGGAGCAAGTAGAGGTACCGAAGGTAGAGATGGATGGTAGCTATGGATCGTAGCTGCAGATGGATGGTAGCTTCAGTAAGCATCAGTGGAGATGCATGCTAGAAGTCAATTCACATGAGCCTATTCACTTGGAAAGACGAGAGCAGTACCTTTTATATGGCTAATGGCTACAGTTCGTATGCTTACATTCGTACCAATTCCTACCAGCTGATGCATTCGATATTGTTCCTCCCGGAGGCCGAACATGTCGGTGTGCCTAACCCACCATATAGTCATATAAGTAAGTAGTATATGTAGTAGGTGGGATATATACGTGAGAGAGAAGGACCCCATACCCCCGGATGGGACTGAGCGGCTAGATGCAGGAGGTCTAAGAGAGAGATAAAGGATAAATGGATGGACCCATTAACAGACTGGGCTACTTTGCGTGGTAGGGCGGAACAGGGCGGTGTCCACCGGACGAGGAGCGAAGAATCCATGTTTCATGTTGTGGCGGAGCGAGGCGGGGTTGGTTGGAAACGAATGGATAACCGACTGGCCAGGAGGAGTGGCCAAAGGGCATCGATATACATATAATACTTTCATATCTACGTTTCACTTTTCAGTTGAGGTGATTTTTGGGCGGCTTAATTGTCGGATTAAACCTCTCAATATTAATTATCAATCCGGGAATCATAAACGCGAGTTGTACTGCGTATTGGCTCAGTTTAATGGTCAGAGTATAAATACATTCCTTTGTAATGATAAACTAGATACTGGAATGAAACACACATTTGCTCGCAAATAAACAATCTTGAAACAGGAACCTACTTAACTAATTTTATCAAGCAAACTCCATACTACAATTAAACTGTAAAGCAATCCTCAATCTTGTAACATTCTCGCACTCGCTTTCTACTTTTTAAATCTCCTATGATATCTTGAAAAAAAACTAATCTATTAACTCTTCTCACTAACTTGAAACTAACACTTGAAAACTAAACTTGAGATAAGTAAAAGACACACACGTTATTCTAATGACAACCTCACAAATTAAACTAACTATAACTACTCTTCCTAATAAATTCAATATTCCAAATTAACAAAAGACAATTCTAACTATTGCTAAAAGAAACCATTTCAATTCATGTAAAATAACACTTAAAAATCCTATTAAAAATCACATTACAAATAAGCTATGATAACCTTGAATTTAAAGATTTTAATCTAGGTGAAACAAATTATTCAAAGATTTGTCGGAATGAGAATTGGTTTTGAAACTGAATATCAAACTGGAGAAATCGCTCCTCTTTTTGTGGGATGCTGCTATTGCTAGAAGGTGTGTTCCTTATTCTCTGATCTACAGCATTATAATCTAGCTCCAAAGAAGCAACTTGATTTTTGAAGCTTCTATGGTTTCGCCTCGACTTCTCCTTCCTCGGCTAGCGGTCTCAGTGATTCGTTTTAATATCATCCCTAAATTGAATATAAATTTGTGGTGGATTTGATTATAATGTGTTTGGGGAGAATTTGAGGTGGGCTGCTCATCCCGATAAATATTTTGTTGATAAACCTCGTCTGCTAACAATACCAGATTCTCAACGTAACAAAATTCAAGTAGTTCTTTAAGACTATCTCTGCTTAGACACTGGCCACTTGGATTTCCTGGATTTATAATCACCATGGCTCGAACAATTATTCCTTTATGACGGGCTTCCCAAACTAATTTTCTTAATTCCCTAACATCCAGACCCCAATTTTCACTCTCTTCCAGTATTATGGTACAAGAGTGCCACCAAATAGGGAGATAGCTGCTGAGTAAAGCGGATATTGTGGAGCTGGAACTAAAATCCCATCTTTTTCATCATGAATAGTGTTAATAATCTGCATGACTCCTTTTCTAGCACCATCTGTGAGGAAAATAAGATCTGGATCACTAGGATATCCATCACGCCTTTGAATAGATTCAGCCACTTCCTTTCAGATACCTGGAAGACCCCATGAATCATTGTATGCACCAAGACCACCTGATTTCATTGCAAGATAATGCTTGGCTCTTGCTATTGCATCAGCTGGGAACAGAATGCTCACGTTAGGATCCTCCATTAGCATCGGTGCTTGACACAATGCCATAACCTAATGTGGGAATGTCAAAGGCCTTTGACCCAAAGCATGTGGGTTACCAACATTTGTAAAAATAATCCTTTTTTTCCTTCCTTTTGAAGCTCTGAGGCACGCAGATAGAGCTCCCCTCTGACAGCATAAGCGACCTTCTTCACATTCTCATTAATACACTCCTAATCCAATGGTCTAGGAGCCATGATCTAAACTTCTCAGCAACAGAGTACCAAAAAAAACTTCCACAATTACCAGCCCAGCATTGTGTGCATATTTTACAAGACTTGTAGGAGGTTGTAGATATAAATTTGTATCAACAGGCCAAATGTAATCCTTGTGAACTAATATTCCATCAGCAAATGTCTTCACAAATGTTATATTGTTTTAAAAAAGGAACCATATGTTTGATTTATCGATGGGTCAACATCTTGTTTTCCCATAATCCTTAGTATTATCTTTGTCTTGCTCCTCATAATCCGTGGTGCTATGGCTTGTAAAAGCCCAACCTCGGGCGAAGAAATGGTCCACTCCAATGGATTTTGATAGAGATAACAGATATGATTTCGCGCTTAAGTTGTGCTCTTCATAAAATGATGGGTAAACTGAGATTTTTTTTAATCCCCAAACATAACCAGAGTATTAATATTCATAGAGACCCAATATGTTCACGTTCGGGAATGGTTTTCAGTGGAATATTCCCCTGACGATAACTCCTTCACGAAGCCGAATTTCACCAAACGGTTTTTGGGTTATATGAAACATGGTGCTCTGTACACAACCCACGTCTCAGAATTTAGATATTCTACTCCATTTGGTCACAAATTTGATATTTTCACCTACAACAATTCAACTACCCAGTTACTGCTTTTATGCATTTGGTGAATTCGTACTCAAATGCATTCCTGCACCGAGCCTTCTTGAAACCAAGAAGGAATTTATTAAAAACACTCATCAAATTAACTAATAACAAGAATAATAGCTATTGTTTCTAAATTCCTATATTTAGCAACATAATGGATTAATAATGATTAAAAACATCAGGTACAAGTATGTATTTATTTGATAAAAATCGTAAAAATTTGGACAAAGATGCAGCTCAACATCCCCCCATGTTGAACTTATTGCACGTCCTCGTGCAGGCCAAAACTATAAGATGATGAAATAAGGTAGGGAAAATGTCAGCAAAGAGTTTAGCTTGATATTGTAATGCATTCATTAACCTGCAACATTGGTATTACTATTACTTTACCAACTAAAACCATGTCAAATGATAAAACAAGATCAGGTACTGAAAGTAAACATTTATAGAGAAAATAGTGTTGCACATACCTGTTACCTTGTCCCAAATGAATTCCCTATTTTGTTTCTGCCCAAAATCTTATGATGAAAATCAAATTTCACTGAAAAAGTGCAGTTTCAAAAAGAGAAACACAAGATTCCTGCACCTATTAAAACAATCTCGTACCTAGGTCATGCATCACATATTTAGAGGAAACTACAATCAATACACATTGTCGGCAACCAACACCTTGTGAGTAGTCATCATTGAGTAATTCATCACTTTGAATACCATGAGAATTAAAGTGAGTTATGATACCAATCAACAACCTCTTTATTACGTTGTCATCCAGATTCAAAACTAAATTTCCTCTTTATCTAGTACAATGAATAACCTTCCCTAAGGGTACCACATCATTAAATATTCTTCAATTTTTGAAAGATAGAACTCAAAGCATCATGTTCAAATCGTCTTAAAACCATTGTCGAAGAAAAAGGATGAGTCTTAGGGAAAGAGAAGGATAACCAAGCAAATCATAGTATGTAGTTAACTTTAATACCACAGACATGGCCCTGCAGCCCGAAGGTGTCCATAACCTTGGCAGGGATGTCTTTTAACCTAGCGAAATTTCAATATCCCACTTACTAGGTATAGATTCAAAGTTAGCTTATTTGCCTTTTTAGATGAAGGCCATTGTCCTGGCTTGGTAACCAGTTGGTGGCAGTGCCACTCACAAGAGGTAACATGGATGAACAGGCCGACTCGTGATGATACCTCTTGTCTTCCAGCTTTTTGGCTGAAATCCATTACTCTGGCTTGGTGACCAGGAGTAGTAATGTCATGCATGTTAGGTCCCATGATTGTGGTAGGTCGGCTCATCACGAGACCTCCTATCCTTCCCTAAATCTTTGTAAGCTCTGATTATGTTTAACCTTGAAAGGTTACTTAATAAGTGGGGAGACAGATCTACTCCTTAAGAGTACAGGATGGCGTGAAAAGTTTTTAATGACTAATCATTGTTGGCTAATTCCTCTACCCTAAATACTTGTTAAAGATATCCCAGACAATGACTGAAAGATTCTTTGAGTTAAGAATGCTAGTGTTCTCCCGAATAGTTCATTATGATCTTTACAAGAGTGGTCCACCATAGGGGTTTTCCAATAGTACCTTCTAGGGGAAACTAAAAATATATATCCGAGACGACAACTTATTAGAGTGATTAATCATGGTTACTTTTACAAAATCATAAGGTATTAGAGTGAATTGTACTCAACAAGATTTGTCACAAATGTGTGTGTTAACAACTAATGTGGATCAAAGTAGTTTTAATAGCCATGATTTAAAATTCAAAACCCTCATAGCATTGTAACTACTTTATTCATTTATTCTCCTACCCTACTTTACCCTAAGAGGCGAAAGACTCATTTTAAAGTATATGAGTACTTCCAATGAAGCCATGTGCTTAACAAAATGCTGATTATACTCACGCTTAGTTTTAAAGAATAGACTTCAAGACATACGAAAGCATGAGAAATCAATTGCTTTAATTGATATGGTACCAAGAGTTTGCTGAGGAAATAATATGGCTCGATGACTGCTCGAAACCAGGATTCAATGGAATCCACATATTTATGATTTTCCAACTGATGCAAATCTTCCACAGTTTGATAGTCACTCTCCTGGAGGCACAAAGAATCTGGTGAAAGAGAAAAGATAAATCCCTCAAGTTTAGGCTCAAATATCTGCTTTTCAAACTGACAATAATGGTTGAGAGAGATTCTAGGGTTTTGAGTTTCAACAACATTTTTAGAACAAGTTCCAATGAAATATTGCTCCTCTTGTGTTCTTTGAATTATATCTTCCCAGGTTGAATGCTCTGTAGTAATGGGGGAAGTTTCCAGATTCATTCCCTTTTCCAACATGGAAGATGTAGCATTTTTTTCAATAGGGGAATCAACGGAAAGAATAGGTGGTTTGAACTGTTGTGCAACTCGATGGTTTAGATTAGGGTTTAGGGTGCGGTTTGGCCTAGGGTTTTGGTTAATGATTGCACTAAGGTTTGGATTTGGATTGGGGTTAGGCATAGGGTTTGAGTTAAGGCTAGGGTTTGAATGAGGGCTAGGTTTAGGGTTTGGACTAGGGTTAGGGTATTGATTAGGGTTAGGTCTAGGGTTAGGATATGGATTAATTCTAGGTCTAGAGTATGGACTAGGGTATGAACTAGGGTTAGGGTAAGGTTGCACATATGGCTGGGACCATAGAGGAGGATAACTTAATGATGCATTGGAAATAAATTTCAGTTGTTGTTGGTGCTCATATGATTGAATTTGCCTGGAATATTTCCCTGGAGAGAAGGATCCAAATGATTCTTGAGGCCATGGAGATATCTGGCTTGAGGATGAGGGCATAGGCGAGGGCCACTACGACCATGAAGTAGGATATTCAGTTGGAGGAGGATTAAAAGTTTGCCATGAAATTCCAGGATTATAAACATGTTGAGGAACCTGCTCAAGAAAATAATAATTATTCCAAGTATCAAATGGTGTTGTATTTTGACTTATACCTGGCAGTTGATTTGATTCCTTACTTGATTCCATAAGTACCTTTCGTAGTCGTGGTAGTGATGGGCAATGTTAGGTTGCATGACCATCCTCGCAAATTTCGCAAACTTTTAGATCGCTAAGTGGACACTTTCCAAGGAAATGCTTCTTTCTACAGTTGGCACATAGGATAAGCAGTGGTTCTTCGTCCTTCTCTTGTTCCTGCAAATCAGCCAATTTCGAAATCAAAGATTTAATTATATTTAATTTATGTTCAAGCAATATATTAAATTCAGCACTTGTGAATTCTTCATCAGATGAGTTGTTCGTCTCTGTAGCAACATAAAAACTCCTTGTTGAATGATTCCTCAAAATACCATTTTCTTGTTTTCAACAAGCAAACTGGTACATTCTGTCATCACATGGATTAGTACGCAAGGGTTCTTACAGTACCCCAAAAATGATATATCGTTGAAGACTGGATTATGAAGATAAATGAATTTTAAAATATTTTGACTGAAATATAACTCACCACACTTTCATGAAAGGAAAATGCCAAATCAAAGTGCTATTTAATCTATTAAAAACAAGGCAATTTGGAAATTAAATGTGTAAATCATGTTTCTACTTCTACACATGAGCAAGATAAGGAAATAAAAGTTCAAGAGATAAGCAAGATGGCCAAACTTTGGAGCAACCCCACAATAGTGGATGTGTGGCTCTTCACTCACGTCTTACCGTAAATTCTCCGCCTCGACATCCCGCAATACCCTTGAAACCTCGTAAGAAAATTTTACCTCGAGCTAAAATACAATCCCCGGCACCCGCGCTAAAAATGTTAAGTGCTTAATTGTTAGATTAAACCTCTCAATATTAATTATCACATCCGGAGTCATAAACGCGATTTGTATCGCGTATTGCCTGTCCCTAATGGGTCAGCATAAATATATTCCTTTGTAATGATAAACTAGATATTGGAATGAAATACACATTTGCTCGCAACAAACAATCTTTGAAATAGGAACCTACTTAACGAATTTTATCAAGAAAAACTCCATACTACAATTAAACCTAGTTAAATTCTCAATCTTGTAACATTCTCGCACTCACATTTCACTTTTTTAAATCTCCTATGATATCTTGAAAAAAAACTAATCTATTAACTCTTCTCTCACTAACTCGAAACTAACACTTGAAAATTAAACTTGAGATAAGTAAAAGACACACACGTTATTCTAATGACAACCTCACAAATTAAACTAACTATAAATTACTCTTCCTATTAAATTCAAGATTCAAATTAACAAAAGACAATTCTAACTATTGCTAAAAGAAACTATTTCACTTCATGTAAAATAACACTTAAAAATCCTATTAAAAATCACATTACAAATAAGCTATGATAACCTTGAATTTAAAGATTTTAATTGTGTGAAACAAATTATTCAAAAACAACTCACTCTTCGAAAGCATGCAACCCATAATGAAACTAAATCAAACTCATGCCACTCGACATAATGAAAAATTTAAATCACCACTACATGCACAATTAAATCTACGTCAAACTCGCTCTTATAAAGAAGTGATTATACTACTTAAAATAAGGGATAATTCTAATTTAAAAGAGATTTAATTTTAAGAGAAATCCCGCTATGCATGAACAAATCAAACCTTCAATTACACTCTAAATAGCAAAGTGTTACTTATTTAAAACATTACAACTGTTCACTACTAAATCAAACTCGTAAAATTGAAAACAAAATAATGATCTAAGTGCAGAAATTAGGAAATATTAGATGTTATTTAAAACATAAATTCAAAACGAAATATGATTCTACCAAATTAAACAATTCCTAAATCTATGAAGAATGACGACTTTAATTTCAAAGTTGCGGTGGATCCTTGCCACCGGAGCAAGTCTCTAAACTAATCCAAGCGCTCTAAACAAAAATTACAATGCTTATACAAAAAAATGAAATGCGTGTCAAAATTTAATAAATTAAATCATAGAACACCCATCCAATATTAATCAACAAGTACATCATCTCTGTCAGTTTGGCCACAATTATTGTGGCCGACAATTCGATGTCGTATCTATATACATAAATCGACCTTGAGAAGCTCGACTTTTACACCCAAGGAATTTAATCGTGCCTCGTCTAACCGATGACTGACTTCTAATTCTCCGCGCCCTCCCTACATTTTCGTAAGAGATTGATTTACATATGAGAAATTTAATTGTTGACTCAAAGTGAGTTCCGCGCCTTCCCCAATTGATGGACGTCCACCTCCCCATTCAATCGATCGACCCCTTCTCATCGACTACGACAACTGATATATATACATTTTTAATCGCAAATCGGAGCTTCAACCAAGAAATAGAGAAGATTATTGGTTTTACAATTTTTTCAGAAGGAGAATTGGTTTTGAAATGTACGTCAAATTGGAGAAATCGCTCTCTTTTTGGGATGTTGCTATCATTGAAGAAAAGTGTTCCTTATTCTAACTATAGTATTATAACTACACTCAAAGAAGCAACCTCGATTTTTTGAAGTTTCTATGGTTTCACTTCTCAACTTCTCCTTCCCCTTATCGGTCCTCGTTAATTTATTTTAATATCATCCCTAAATTGAATATAAAACGTGGTGGATTTGATTATAAATGTGGTTGCAGTAAATTTGAGGTGGGTTGCTCATCCCGACAAATATTTTTTGTTGATAAACTCATTCGCTAACAATACTGCATTCTCAACGTAACAAAATTCAAGTAGTTCTTTAAGACCATCTCTGCTTAGACTCGACTCGCTGATTGGATTAGGATCACCATGGCTCAAATAGTTATTCCTTTATGATGGGCTTCTCCCAAACTGACTTCCTTAATTCCCTAACATCCGTACCCCGCCACTCTCTTCCGTGGTATGGCACAAGAGTGCCGCAAAATAGGAGATAGTCACGATAAAGCGGATACCGTGAGCCGGAACTAAAATCCCATCTTTTTCATCACGAATAATAGTGTTAAGAATTTGCATGACTCCTTTTTCTAGCACCATTCTGTGAGGAAAATAAGACTTGGACCACTAGGATATCCATCACGCTTTCAACATATTTAGCTACCTTTTCTTTGGAGTACCTCGGAAGACCCCAAGGACCACCCCAGATGCACCAGACTACCTCCATTTCACTGCAAGATAATGGTTGATCTTTGCTATTGCATCATCTCTGGGAATGGTAATGCTTCCACGTTAGATCCTCCATTGTGTACTCATAAGCTGACACAATGCCACAACCTAACGTGTGAACGTAAAAAGGCCTCGACCCAAAGCATGTGGGTTACCAACATTTGTGAAAATAATCCTTTTTTCCTTCCTTCTCCGAAGCTCTAAGGCACGGCGTGACAGAGGCTCCTCCTCGACAAAACTTGGGCGACCTCTTTCACATTCTCATTAATACACCCTAACCAAATGGTTCAGAGCGTTGATCAACTTTCTTTGCAACAGTACCAAAAAACTTCCACAATTACCACTCTATATCAGGTGTATCTTTTGAAGAGACTTGTAGGAGGTTGCAGATATAAATTTGTATCAATAAAGCAAATGTAATCCTTGTGGAATCAATATTCCACTGTTAAATGTCTTACAAATGTTAAATTGTTTTAAAAAAAGGAACCATATGTTTGATTTATCGATGGGCTGACATCTTGTTTTCCCTGTTAATCCCCAGTATTACCTTTGTCTGCTTCTCTGCATCTGTGCTGTGTATTGTAAAAGCCCAACCTCGTGTGAAGAAATGTAGTCCACTCAATGATTTTGACAGAGATAATACATGATCGCGCACTTAAGTTGTTCTTCTATAAAATGATGGGTAAACGAGATTTGTTTTAATCCCCAAACATAACCATAATATCAACATTCATAGAGACTCAACACATTCACGTCAGGAATGGTTTTCATGAACATTCCCTCGACGATAACTCCTCTTACTTCTAAGCCGCCGAATTTCGCCAAATGGTTTTTGGGTTTTGCGAAACATGGTGCTCGAACACAACCCACGTTCCCGGAATTTAGATATTCTACTCCATTTTGCAGAAAATTCTTATATTTTCACCCACAACAATTAACTACCTGCACTGGGCCGGCTTTATGCATTTAATTCGTACTCAAATGCATTCTCGCACCGAGTTTCCCCGCAACCAAGTACGAAATTTATTAAAAAACACTCACCAATTAACTAACAACAAGAATAATAGCTATTGTTTCTAAATTCTTAATTAACAAATACAATGGGATTAATAAAATGATTAAAAACACCGTGCACAAGTATGTATTTATTTTAGATAAAAAATCGTAAAAACGATTAAAGATGCAATTAACAAAGATACTAATAACCCTTCCTTAAATACACCACCTGCTGAATCCATGTTGGCACGAACGATACCCGCATTGAGTTCTCATTCAACTTACTTTCTCTATTAATGATTAGAGTGTAAGGGGTATCTATTCACCCTCGACTTATGAGCATCCACCGGTTATAGATTTAATTTACTACCACCACGATTATTGATAAGGTTTCAAACCTCGTCGCTAAAGCCGTAGCGTAACCGTGTTTCAGGGCGATGTTATTCACCCCTTACCTTATATTATATTACCTTTTCTATTTAACCCACCGAATAAACAGACCCGTTCCACCCATACCACTATTTATGAATCTTATGGGGGTAGGAACTATGTATGATCTTGTCGAGTCAAAGCCGAAACCCTGATATGCATCGATGAATGAAGACAAAGAAGCGTACTGCCGGGATTTTTGACATGCCCGGCACCAACATTGCTAGGAGACCCCTATTTTCCAATCGTTAGTGCTCGAACTCACTTATTTTACCATTTTGCGATACCTTTTCTCATTTATGTGTACGTTATGTTTTCATTTTCCCTTTAAATATTTATTTTCTCACTTACCTTAACCCTTCATTGTACCCAAGCTTCGCAGCATCAGCATAGGCGTTCTGGATAGAGCATTGCACCGCGCATTCACCAATGATAACACTCATCGAATTAATGCTTAGGACAAGAGGTACATCTAGCTATGAACTTATCCGGAATGGAATGGGATTAAAACCCCATGGCGGCCTTTTGGTTGAGCGTGCTTACACACTCGCTGCGACAGTTTTACCGATCTACTTCCCTTTCATTAATTGTTCCATGTTTTCTTTACGAATCGTACTCCTCAACCTACTTAATGATGATGCCCCAACCTATTGCTTCAACCAGAATGATGCTTGGTTTGTTGTTAGGCACTATTGATCTTTGCTTGGGACTTCACCCTATGACTTACCGTAAGACAATTGATGAATGAATACAACCATCATTGCTAGGATATCCCCATTTCTATTTCATGTTAGCACTGTTACTTTCACTACCTTCTCGATTTCTCACACCTATAGTTAACGCTTCACCTCACACTTGCAATGCCCCTTATAGTATTGGATGACCTGACAAGGGGGCTTCCAACAGAGTCGTTGGGGACCAGTGAGTGGGGCATACGCGTATTGGCTGTGCTTCAACTTTGATACTTGAAAATGAGGGAGGCAGCGGAAGCAGCTGAGCACCTAGACCGCCTGTATTGCCGTAAACCTCGTTTCTTTATAGATCGGCTACTCAATTATCCGAACTTAGAGCATTTTTGGACAGATTTCGGCATTCCAATAACAACACTGACAAATAGTCTAACTTGGTTGGCATCACCATTCCATTTACCACTACGCCGGCTACTCGCTTACCGCAGGTGACCCTCCTTCACCTTGCTCTTGGAACAAACTATACTTCCTATTCAACTTATCGATGCCCCAACTCTTGCTCAACAAACTTATGGGTACAATGCTAATTTCGATAACCTTGACTATTTGCTCATTCACCTCTCCATATCTCTTCTATGCGATTATTGTTCTTTATTAGGCCTTTATGGAGGGGAATTGGTTCTACCCTCTTTGCTAAAGCATAATGAAATATAATAAGGATTTCCGTATATCCCGGCGATATGGAAGAGTATATGATCCTACAAATGGAGCAATATCTAAACCTCTGAAATAAAGAAATCATAACCACATAAAGAATATCCTTACGTCCAACCGACCATAATTACATATATAATGAGGTACGTAGTCGTCGACCACAAGGGGAGAGGAAACGTTCCGAACATATCGTAATGTTAAACTGTAGCCTTTATCACGTAACTCCAACAACTTCCGAAGGTTACTCAACTATATCGCCAAGAAACTGGCGAGACGAAGCGAGTTTTCATGATCACTGTCAACAACTAAAATTACCAAATTCCAATAGACCACGTGAACACTCTCTATCATCTTTATACGCCCACTTTTTTTACCGAATTTCACTTATTTATTGGGAAGCGTCAAAGCTATTTATTGATCCTGTCTCATGGGAGGAGTGTTTCGTATAATGCCCATGAATCCGTATAATTATTTGGAGATTGGAGTTGGAACTAGCATTTGTAATTCTATATAAGTGTGTGAACTTAGTCGCTAAAGATCCATGTCATTGCATAGATAAGGATAGAGTGATTTCTGCAGAAGCATACATATCGCAGTGTTATATATGTGGGAACATTTCAAAAATGTGACATAGCCTTAGGTGGTGAGTGACGTATCCTTGCTGCAAAGATATCGTCGATGAATTATGGTGGCCATCCGTGGGTCGAGCCCGCAGTCCTTAATACTTCCGCCGTAGTAATTCACACGGAAGGAGAGTCTTCTCTTTCACACCATTACCTTAGCTAAGAGTGAACGCGCTAACGTTAGTGGAAAGCGAACGTGAGTGAGCGGTGGGGATGCGAGTATTTATAATACCCCCAGGCTTACCTCACAAATAAAGGAGTCATTATCCATTCATTATATGCGAGTACACGAAGACAGAATGACCCGCTTCAAAATGGTAAGGAAAGTAGTCAAGTCAGTTTATGAAGATATTTTTCTATTTATCTTCTTATTCTTATATTATTATAACAATATTATTCTCTTCATCTTCTTATCTCCCATATTCTTATCTTATTCTTATATTATTATAACAATTTAACAATATCTTATTATGAATATATTATTATATCAATATTCTTATCCCCACATCTTATTATAAAAATAGAAGGCAGTAACAGAAGTGTAGGTGGCTAAAGCCCGTCTCTCTTAACCACCCTGAAGGTGCAGCATTCATTACAACCTTTGGTTCAAAGTGATAGATGGAAGGAAGGCGAGCCATACATCCATCTGATCCGTGAGGTTGCTATTTTGATCCTACCATGAGGGACCGACTATAGACAATTACTTACTACCCCGACCCAACTACGAGCGCTAGCGAGGAGATAGATATTGAGATAGATGGATAAGGAAAGACATCCATTCATTAACATACAAAGGCTAGCAAGCGTAGCGAGGAGACCGTAACTAAACCAAACCAACTAGGTCGACCAAACTAATCGAGCGGTAGCGAGAGTGATTAACACTTAGGCGAGCGTAGCGAGGATACCACTTCCCTATCCAACAATACCTTCGACATCAACACGTGGATTGCTTATCTTATTCTTGACCTCGAACCCCTGCAAAAGGGAAGTGGGAGTTGACTTATCATAAAGAAATCATTACCGACCTGGCCACTCCTACTAAGGAACCATCCCGGAGCTAAGTGAAGCGATGGTTATGCACTCTTCATGGACAGAATTTATTGATGAACCATAGTCATTTCTTATTGATTAATTAGGCATAGTTTAGTTACCTTCCGTGGGCCTTCCCCAGGTTCACATCGCTCTTCCTTAGATTAATTCATTAGGCATGGTTGTGGCATTTAGTTACCCGCTTCGAGGATTTATTCCGTCAGCATGGTTGTGGCTCGCTTGCTAGCGTGGTCCTCGCGTAAGGAACCATTCTTGCTGCACAAAGGCTCGCTGTTGTTCGCCTGGAAGCATCTACCATTCATCCAACGTACGCCCGCTCACCCGTTCACTAGTCTAGGTGATGGTAAAGAGGCATGTCTAAGGCACAACGGTGCTGGTTAATTAATGTACGATCGAATAGACACATATGGTCGCAAATCTTAGGCACATGCCAACATGTGGATAGACATGCGACAAGATTCATTCATAAGGCATGGTTGTGGCACGCAGTGGTTCCGCCCCCATGGATAAGTGCCGACGACTCAGCAACCCGCCTGGCTCACCGTACGTGCGAACCGATCCCAGAGCTAAGTAAGTGTGGGGCAGAGACTCGACCGATCATATCCCCACCCGTAAAGGCAAGGTTTATGAAAGGCTTACGGAGCAACGAAGGAGGGACCCTAGTGCGGCTCGTAAGCTGTCTTCGTAAGCTAGAGACCATCTCCCGAAGTGCGGTACCGCGGCCACGTTACATTATGTTACGTCGCTCCCGAATACAAGAAGAGAGGGACGGATACTTTCACCGACCATTATATCCTCGAAGGATTCAGTGATTTTCTTTTCTTTCTCCCACGTACACTCCTCTCTTACCACCCCACCGAAAGGTTCTCTTCATCGTACGGGAGCTCTCCAAGCCCTCGACACCGGGGAGGGGAGACAAGAGTAAGCACCTCGATCCTATGGAGTGTCTTTTTAGTGTGCATAAAACTATACTACACCTCGTAGAGGTACTTTTTTTGGCCTTCCACATAGAAACAAGTGGAAAATCACATCCATAGATGTGTGTAAGCTTGCCTTATTACTTGCTCACCTCCCTCTCCCATGGTGCGATAAGCTTGGGAAGAGGAAAAGGACAGGTTATACAGATTTCGACTTCTTTGATTCCGTGAGGTGGTGAACAGAGGATCTCTCAACCACGGTCCCATCAGCTTGCCTTCCTCCCTAAAAGGTAGGTTAAAGGATACATTTGCTCTACTATTCCTCATTGTGATAGAGTAATTCCGTAGGTGTCTATCTATTTTCCTATGCTTTACGAATAAGAATAAAAAGAAAGATGTTCTATTTTCATTACTTATCTCCGAAAAGACTCTTATTATTTTAATTGGAGGGGAATAAGGGGCTAGAGATATATATATCGATGATATTTTTTTATTTTTATTGATTTCCTATTTGAGGTGGGTGGTCCGAATGACAACCTGCCAACATATACCGAACTCGAACTATCACCCTTTCAGCCACATATATCCCTACACACTTCACCTTTAACCCTCATACTTAACCTTTAGCCATCTTCTCCATCCTTCCTCTCCCATACATCCTATGCCCGAGAGCCACATGTACTATCGTGACCCATCGTGGTATCAGCTTCTCACACGCCCCCGTACTCCCGCCTCAAAGACGCCCAGACTTGGAAAAACCCCCAAGAAGGCTAACAACAGACCCAAGTTGATCCACTATGTCAAGTGAGTTATGCTTCTATTAATGGCGTGAATGGCTTCTGCAGCAAGCATCATACGCAGGGGGCTAAGCAGGCATTAATGGCGACTATGTGTATGCAATGGGCTTAAGTGACCGGATTCTGGGCAAAGCACTAATGGATTTTCGTGTTGTTAGTAGATTCTTCGAATGCATTCTCGTGTGTTACCGGATTATATTTGCCTGTGAATGTGCCCTGGATTGTGTGAGTGGCTTCTATGCAACAGAAACGTGCTTCTATCGTGCGATGAATCAATATCTACCGAACTCTACCTCTACCGTAACCATGGCTCCCGAACTCTTAGGAAGGATAACAAGAATGAGTGAGTGAGTCAACCGGTTGAGACAGAACACTGTGCGCGGCAGAAACACGTTGACAAGTTGAGAAGTGCACCACCAGGGTGATGGAGTGACGATTTGGTTTGATTTTTATTAGATTTGATTGATCTTTTGATTAATTGATCCATACCGAATTATTTCTAGAGTGAATGCAAAAAATGACCTAGGGGTGGGTGATATGGGAGAGGTCTTCTAGGATTGGCATTGATTGGTTTACACTAAATGTATTCTTAGAAGGGGCAAGCAAGAGCTTCCGAGAGGGTAAAATAAACGGCGCCTTGAGAGGCACATCAGCCTCGATCAGACAAATGAGGACCAGCCGTGCAGATAACCAGACCCGTAGGTCCCAGCTGTGAAACCCAAACCACACGAAATTTCCGGCACTCGTAACTCCACAGACAATCACCTCTAACCCACACATAGTCAGTATGACACCAAAATTCACAATAAAGGAATCGTTTCATGTCCCAATAAGTAGCACATCTCATGTACTAATATGAGGAGAAATCGTTAAAAGGCCCTACACCTCGAACCTCCAACAACTACCCCAAACTCCAACCTAAACCCTCGACCCCACCGAGAAGACCCTCTCACCCTACCTTTCGAAAACTTAAACCCCCAATCGTGAAATACAGGGGGCCCACCGTCGGGTACATCGCTCTCGGCTACCCTAATAGAGACAATAAGATTACTGGTTACTTACTTACGAGCGTTGATTGAGACCGACTGATTTGATTTTAAATTAGTCTTTGCCAAGTTACATGGACATATTGGCTAAAGGAATTGGACTAAATCAAAAGAGACCACCTTAAAATCCAATTCATAGGGTCCGAGCTAGTCCAAACAAGGCTTTCACTCAATTCGCCTATGCATGTTTGTCCAACAAAAACAAGTTGTGATCGTACTTATTTTGTAGCAATTTGGTTATTAGAGCATGGAATCCTATCGCTTAAGACTAAAGCAAGTAGTGGGCCTCTACAACTAGTTCTTACACCACAAATTGGGAAGTCTATACCATATTGCCTAAGGTTTGGCGCATACCTAAGTTTGGGTTGAATCATAATTGAGAATACCTTGCTCGATGCGACAAGCGACTATGTTCCTTCTAATTCTGTGGTTTTTATTTGGATACACCTCGTCATTCTTATCGTGAGTTGAGGCATCGGCTTTTGCGTGGTGACACTAACGGCGTAATTGAATTGTTTCGTTGAATGGCTTCCGTGAACACCTCGAGAATCAATCTCTATATCAATAAACATTCACACATATGATACTTGCATATTCACGAATGAGTGGGCTCATACGAGGTCATTTATGTGAGGTTGGAAACTTTTCCATTGTCATTTGTAATCTGAATATGAACCGATGATGAATATGAAAGGGGACTTCAGAAAAAGAAAAGAACTCTACAAATCTAATCTAACCTGGCCGAAAGGTCGTAAAATACATTGCCGCGTGGTTCGCAGTGTCAGCGTCGTATAGCCATTACTGCCCTATCAATACGTACAATGGTCGCCTGCTGTACCTACCGCCAGAGGTCCTTGTTGATAGCCCGTCGATAGCCGCTAGTTGATGCGTGTGGCGATACACTCTTGATATTTCGAAGATTTCCATCCAGCATGTATCCATGCATTCTTGGTACTCAATGCCGTTACTTTATGCAGTGCGATCCCAAGGGGTGGTCCCAGCATGTTTTCGATGTTGGTACTTCGATTCCAATTAGTCTTTCGAGTTAGCCGGCCAGAAGGAGCGCTGTGCGAAACCGATTAGTATTCTGCAAAGAGGAGTTCAACCGACCCATCTTCCAAAGAGAGGCATTACAACCGATCCATATTCCGCGAGATAAGTCTAACCGACCCATCTTAAAGAAAAGTGGCGTACCCACCGGGTCCAATGAGCGACATCTTCGCATTTCGCTAGCAGAGTTTTGAAGTCGTACTTTTTCAAGATCTTCCTGGCAGATCTTCGACCACCCTTCCTCCTAGTTGCCCTTATTCACTCCAGACACTTTGAACATATTTCCCTGTTCGATGCGAACAAGCGACTACGTTCCTTCTAGTTTTACTTTTTTACCTCGCGAGGTTTGAGACTTTTTCCCTTCTAGTTTTACTCGTTTCCTTGGTGGCACTTAGCCCACTTTTACTTACTTTTCGATCAACTCCTCGTGCGAAGGTTTTGCGCTTTTTCCCTGCCCGATGCGCACAAGAGACTACGTTCCTTCTCTAGTTTTCCCCGGTTTCCCCTCGCGGGAGGTTAGGGAAGTTTCTTGACCCTCTCATTTGATCATATCAATCATGACAACACCCCTATTAACAACCCATCTCGACCCATTTTCAAGCTTAATTTTTTCATCTCACGATGTAATGACATATATAAGAGAATCAAAGAGCTAAAGTACTACCCCTCTAACCAACCATCCCATCTAAACATACGTTGCATTCTCTAGCTCAAATTTCCCTACAGCCTTCCCTTTTCAACTCTCCTTATCGCCCACTTCACGATGAACTCGGTAGTTGACCTATCCACTTGAAGTATTACCATGCCTACTCATTCGTACAAAGTTAGTTAGAAGCCCTCGATATCTTCACTTCATCGCAATCGGGATGTAAGAGAAGAATGGTCGAACTCGTCCCTCGCATTCTCTTCACTTCGCCGTGTATGTACTGTATGCGACGATGACGTAATCAATTCATTACTTAGTCGATGTATCATCAAATTACTCCATCCGAGAAAATGAAGGGAGGAATAATATTACTTAATAATTATGCAAAGGAACCGCCGGGGCCGGAAGTAAGGCTCCTCGAAACTTGGCCGCGCTTTAATAAGTGAATGAGATATTCTAGTCGCATCTAACCCTCTTTCCGAAACCTCCACCATAACAACTCTCTCTCTCCCTCCGACTCTGGGAAGGAAGTACGAGGATCGTTCCGCAACCGGGTTATCACTCATTATTAGAAATAAAAATCGATATAACGCATTATGGCTTGGAGAAAGCGGGGGACTTTTCTCAAGTCCTTAAAGACACAAGAACCCCAATGATGAATCTAATGCTTGGGTTACCGACAAGCAATATTCCTAATTGTGTTATTAAGAAAGTTGGGCTCCTCTTATGATTTGGGAATCCGTCTTGTGTGCTCTCCTAAGGCTCCTTTATCCGCACCCCTATTACTTTTGTGGGATGGGTATAGCAGTTTCCAAACATTAGCGGGGACAGACCATTTACGCCTTTCCTCGACTCGACCCAGCGCGCAGGCGGCAACGTGTTGTAGTTCTTGGTCTTGTCTCTTTGCCTTCTTCTACTCCTTGGTTTGTCTTATTCGCTCGGTCTCTCTCGTTTTATATTGGTTTCCCCCGAAGAATTCTCTACCATTGGTTTGAGTGTATTGGTCTAGTTCCGTTATCCCTCATCTTAACAAATCGACCGAAGGAGCATGGCATGGTTTCCCGAGCATTCAACTTCCACTCGTGAATCCACATAGTTCTCCTAATCGAGTAGCTCATGGTTACGTAATGGGTAATCTATATGGCTACTCTTGTTCAACTAACTCCCTTGTTACAACGTTACAACTAACTACCCATATCTTGTTACATTACAACTCCTATCTTGTTACCACTCACTCCTAACTCTCATGATTTGGAAGCATTCGAGGGGGAAAGGTGAAACCCATCATGAATTATTTGTGTGTGTCCCTCGTCTCTGCCTCAACTGTCTCAACAAAACAAAATAGGCAACTGTGTGCAACTCATTGTGAGGAGCGTAGTGCATAAGTGCTAAGCTAAGTGGTACCGCGATTTCTAAGTGGCTCATGATATATCTCTATCTATCCAAAAGAAACTACCCAATCCAACATCAACAACGAACTCCCATCATCCCAGCATCTTGTTGCCAACGAACTCCCCCATATTTGGAAGGAAACAAACGAATAACTCACCGCATAGTTCTTTGTTCTCCCAACACCGGCGAGAGCATGGGCCATCGGTTACGTCATGAGGGATTGGCTATGCTACATGGTGGTTTTAGTTATCCGATGGTCCGAACTCTCCAGTAGCTAACTAACCACATATTGGGGGTCTTTGGTGTTACGCATCGACGAAGGGGCCTGCGGTTAGCCCTCATGGTTACGCTCAAGGGCTCGGCTCATGGTTACGTAATGTTTATTCTCCTATCTATATCAATCTTATTAATCACTATTAACTCAATCAAACCCGAACAACAAGGAATGTAGCGTTAGCATGTGGATCATGAATTAACAAACAATGTTAAAGGAGTAGATCATGAATATGGCTCCTAACTCCTAAACTTCATGATTGGAATTACATCCCCTAACTCAACTATTTTTTATACCTCAAAGAATTTGACCCTATTTTTTCTCTTTAAGGAAAAGACCTCGAAAGAGATATCATATCTTCAAGTGAGATATAATTATAGAACTCATTATGTATTTTTAGATATTGGGTATTAGAATTTCATTAATAAAACGTTAGGGAATAGCACCCTAATAATTCCATCTATCATTGGGCTACCCAAATGATCCATAAACCGCATTTGAGATTAACAAAAGTGGTGTCTCATCCAACTCATATCATATCATATCATCTCAACCTAAATGAGGAATCGCATTATCGCATTACATTATCAAAGGTTGAGGAGGCTTAGAGATCGCTACCGCTAGCATTAGGAATAGGAGGAATTATATCTATTCAACTAACTCAAATGGGTAAGGTTAAAACTAGTTATGGGAGTGATATCTAGTATCAAATAAACTAAATAACCAACAGTCAATAGGAAGGAGGCTAAGGTGGGTATTATCGTTGAAACGAGGAAAACGTATGAGATGTCATGATCTATCTTAGGCTAACTAACTAAATAAAGAAATAAAGAAGCAGCCATTATACGTATGATCGAACAATCTAATAACTAAGTAAGAGTTGGTAATATTGCCATCGTACTTCAAGCAAGCCGCAATACATCCATCCATGATCCGCCTAGATAAGTGAAAACGGGAGACAATTGAACCGAAGGGGAGGGCAAGGAAGGCTAGTTAGAACCGTAAGCGACATATCCATCCTTCGTAGCTTCCCATCCCGATTAGTGAAACCTAAAGCTAGATATATATGGTTGCATGTGGTCTAGTTAAGGCTTCTTATAGTCCCACTTAGTCGCTCTAAATAAGTAGTGAGGTAGTCCCGCATCCCACTCTCAACATGCCTATTCTTTCTTTGTTGTACCGCATTCTATCTTGTCTTGTCCGTACCGGTACTTGCTTTTCTTTCTCGTCCGGGTAGATTAGTCCGAACCGCAATCTTGCCCGTGTCCGTTCATGAATGAAACTATCCGAGCTAGCTAGTGGAGTAGCCTTGAGTCCCCTACCACTGTAGCCTTTTAGTTAGGATTAGAGAATGTGAAGTAGCTTAATTAGAGGCCCCTCTTTATCTTCCTTTATAGAATTGCGCTTTTTTTATTTAGTATGTGCCCCATTCATTAGCCTCTATGTTTTGATAAGTGCCCCAAGTGCCGCCTCTCTAAGCAATTCATTCCTCTCTTTAGCTTCAGTGTGCTAACGCACCCTCACCCATATGAATGAGTGAGTCCCTACTGTGCCTCCCTTCGTTCTCTCTAAGTATGAAGAAAGCTTCTCACACCTTCTTCTCTTAATTAAGTCTCCTTAAGTATGCTTAGGGCGGGGGGAGATCGTATCGAGATACTTTGTATACGATATTATGCTTTGTCGTCAGTGGAGAACATCCTTATTAGTGCCATCTTCTTCCTTCTATGGCTCCATTTAGAATAAGAAAGACCGGGTTAGTTAGTGAAACAACACACGCTTTATATGGTTCGTCCGGATTCTTTCTCCGTTATGGCTAGCAAAGTAGAGACAATGTAGAAGCGTGGGCTACACACTCTATAGAGCTAGCAAAGATGAAATGCTATATATGGTTTTGGATTCTCTTTTTTCTTTAACTCCACTTAATTTCATCTATATATGCACTTGATTCTATCGAATCTCACAAAAACCTACCTTGTGCTAATAGGATTTCTTTTATACTATTGCAATTTGAATATGCGCTGGGTAATTTCCTAATGCTACCGCGTGTGATTGAGCGGGGGAATGAACTTGAAACATTTGATTTGTTGGTGGGGGGTAGAATTAATGGTTGTTCTTTAGTATGAATCACTATAAGCAATACTTGAAAGGAGTGTAAGGAGGTTCCCAAGGGAAAGTTTCATGGTGTCCCTCCCAAGGAGGAGTTCATGGGCGAGTTTCTCGGGAAGGTCCCAAGGATGCGTGTAAGGGTCGAGTCCCCAAGGAAATTCCGCGCAGGTATGAGTATGAGGTTTCAAAGGATATTCCAAAGGCTGTATGGATGAATATCGTCGAGATCGTTGCATTCGTGCATGTCCGTTTTTTCGTATGGTTGCGAACTAAAAGTGGTAAGCCCAAGGTAAGGCCCAAGGTAACAAGGAACCAAGTTTAGTAACAAGTTTAGGAACTAAGGTAAGAAAAAAGGGTTAGTCCAAGGAAGACCAAGGTTATATGGATATAAAAGTGTGCGTATATACAATATATTATGTACAGATTGTGTAATCTCAACCGAGTGAAATATAGGTCGGCTCGGTAAGTGCTCGGGTACCGCTGGAGAATATCAGTTTGGGGTAGGAAGAACACATTGATGTGGTTACCATGTACTAGGTAGTAAGAGTGTATTAGTAGCAATAGTTAGGTAAGCACGTAGGGAGGGGCTGCTGGATAAGGGCCGCATCAATCGTGCGCAGTGTTGCGTGCTTGTACATTAAAGTGAAGGGTGGCTTGGACAAGGTGATAGTGTGATTGTAAAGAAGGTATGTCCGAGGTGTTAAGAGTAAGTAGCAGGAAGGGCTAGGGCATACATATTTGAGAGCCCTTGTGAGGCGCTTGAGCCTGGGCGATACTGAAGTGAGGTGCCCAGGTAACGCATCATAGCAAGTGTTGTTACCTAGCTAGTGCGCTCGCTTTTAGTAAGCTCGCTCGGTACCCCTTGCCTTGACCCATCTAACCCCTAAACTCGTGATTTGTCTAATTATCAATGGCGATTTTGATGGTTTTTTGAAATGTCTATCGATCTCGCATCGAATCCCCTTGGCCCTTGCATACGGAAAATCATTCACCACAACGGGAATCTATTTCACTTCGCGCAATCCCACACTTGGAATTTACGTACTACCCCCACCCAAGACTTCCCATCGAATAACAGCCTACCCAAGGCACCAGTGGGGCCGCCGCCCTACCTTGCTCCTCCCCGCTCGTCTTCATCAATCGATCCGACAAAAGAGCGGGGTTACCCATCGTAGGTCAATGCCAAGCCGATCCAACCACGATCGAATCCAATAGCCTCTAAGACGTATTAGTCCAATGATTGGGAAAATCAATCAAAATGCATGGTGCAACTAGTCCGTGTAGGATGTGTAGGTAATTTTTATGGTAATCTGTTGTGCCTTATAGATCGTTTTTAGGTAGTATTAGTTCCATTTCAAGTCTCGTCGAATAAGTGCGTTTAGTATATGTGTTATAGGGTATACTAGTATGTAAGTATATGTCGTATGTTGAGACAGCATAAGCCACCCCTCAAACCTCTTCCCTTATATCAAGCTATTATGGTTCCTTGCCATAAGATATATCCATTTATGGCTCCATAGACCTAAACTAGCCACACACCTTGGGAGAAGCGTACATACATACCCATCCCGTGGGACAAGGTTGAATCCAAACAAACCCTTCCTCGTGCCGCCCACCATTTTCAGGTATTTAGGGCTATTCTTTACGAACCTTCCTTTTATATTATTTAGGAAGCAAACTTTTTTCTTATGCCGTAGATTACTTTCAGTATTATTTTATTATTATTATTGATAAATAGCACTACCTGCCTTCACACAACCCCAACCACCAAGGTTAAGTGCTTCCTCAATCCAACTACTTCACCACCTAACGTCTTGGGATTGCATGCATGGATGGATGGAGGACCCAGTAAAAGCCTACTCAATTCATGTTTGTGTGATGACGCCACCAACCTAGACCGTTTTACCCTTATTTACTAACTACACTTAGTGATTGGACTTGCTTGGGTCGACACTTACTTACACCAGCATTCGTATCGACTAACCTACATAAACACTTTTCGACCTTACCAACCACCTTGCCTTTTTACCACCTAGACCGTCGACCTTAACTTAGAGCTTTGGATGGGCTTTCTTAGGTGCGTGGGCACAACATCTCTTCATTTTGACCCCACGCCTTTACTTCACGTTCGACCGTGCTACCAACTAATAACCACCCTTCTCTTTACTTACAACACTTAGTTAGTAATTCAACACTTATTTAGTACTGGTCGTGCTTCAAACCACTTGCTTTAGCAATCTTAGTAGAGTGGTAGGCACTATTGATCTTCTTGGGTCGTGGCCGAAACCCCCGTACACACGTTGATTAATTAAGATTGCATTGCTAGGAGGACCTTTATATGTGCTTACTTGCCAAGACTTCTTATGTTTACCTACTCTATAAACCCACTTTTTTCTCTTTCCTTTCACTCCTCACCCTACTTTGTTATTGGATCGAACTAAAGATCCCAATATTATTAGCATGATCGCAGTCTCGTAATACTCTTCCTAAGGTAGTAACAACGCAGTTGTAAGACCCAGAATAAGATGATTAGACTACTCAAAAGGTAAGTTCGTGTTCTAAGTTTTTTCTAAGGGTAAGTAGTGATTTCTATCGTTCCTAAGTTCTTTAGGAGTCTAAGCTCTATCAAGAAAACCTTAATCTACCCTCCCTAAGCGCTAATATCTCTATCTTCCTAAAACCTCAAGCTCTTCCTTCAACCCAAATCGGGAGTACATGTCCTACCTAAGCAAGCCTTCCAACACCTTCAAAAGAGTGTCTCTTTGTTTCCATCGCCCCTAATCCTCAATGCTCTTTCGTCGCACCCACAGATCTTCTTTCTCACTCTCTTAGATATCATTCCTAATCTTCTTTGTTCTAGGCCTAATTTAACCTAGGCCCTTTTGAACCAAGGTGAGCATGGATCGTGCCTTCTCATGCCCACAGAACCAGTTTCAACTGTGCCAATAGGACAGCTTCTTCCTTGCTTCGTGACCTTCTCCTTTCTTTCGCACCTAATAGAGCTCGCTAAGAACTTCTTCATCTTGTTGTTTGTCCTTTTCGGTAGTGTGGCTTCCTGGCCGTGTGGTCATTGCTAAGACAACCTTCTCGGGATCCCTAATATAAACCTTCTTTATGCCTCAATCTTCTTTGTTCAAACCTCTCTCATAATACTTTCGTCCTCGTGTGGTTTCCTACTTCCTGTGCTGTGAGTGTGTTTGAGTGATGTGCTAGTGCTTCTTCAATGTTGTTTCCAAAGGCTAATAGTTTTTCGTGCTTCCAAAATAGCTAGCTTTAGTCTAATAACTAATAAGGTGGGTGCAAAAGCCCAAACCGAGGATGTGTTATTTTAAAAAGCTCTTTGGTGGTCGGGGTGATAAATTTCCATGTGTTCACGTTAGGTGGTTGAAAAGGAACTTTCCATGGTGTATGGACAACCTCATGAGTCCGTATACAAGGTTTTATCTTCTAGGTGTCTAAGGTTCAAAAGGTATCTCAATATCCATCCTAATCCTTTAGAACATAATGTCCTTCCTAAGAGCCTCTTCTAATGCTCCTATATGTCAACCCTAACCTTGAAGATCCTAGTTGTACCTTTCATCTCTTTTTTATTCTAAGCTCACCTTTCAAGATTTTCTTTTCCGTTCTTCCTTCATCTCGCTCTCGATCCCTTCTTCCAGCTCCTCTCGTTCTCTTTCCCTTCTAACTAAGCGGATATGTTTGTTCCCAAGACCTAAAGCTACAATCTAATCTAATATCAAATTCCCTCACAACCCCATGAAGCAAGAACTCCTAGATTCGTATAGCAAGCATGAAGCCGTGGTTAACCAATGAAGAAAGACCCACCATTCCTAAAGAATTCAATTAGAAGAGACCAATCCGTTTTTTTCATCGCACGAATCATAAGAGAAGCCATAAACCGAAGTCAGAACTAACCCACATAAGCTCTTCGCCCCGGATAGTTTCCTTCTCCCGGGGATTTATTCCCAAGGTACAAGGGGGTTGGGGCCTCTTGGTTACCTCGAGATGGTAATGATGGGGTACATCTATTATCTCGGTTATGGTGGAAAAATAGGACTTCTCTCTCTCCTTTCGTGCATGGAAACATGGGGGCTATGGGTGAACGACCGTTGGTAAAACGGGAACTCAATATATTTCATATCGTGTCAACACATAAACATAATAAATCTTGTTCGGTGATTCGTAAAGCGTAAGCAAAATAAGAGAGAAGTGTACACTATGTCCTATCTTTTTTTTCACATCCCTAGGTCTCGTTTAGCATAATTAATATCTAAACGGGAAGACGTACAAGCATGGTTTCGACCAACGAGAAAGGAAGACGATTTCGTGAAAATAAAAGAGAACCAATAGCGTACCTCATGCAAGATAAATCGGCTGGATGTAGGTATTATATGCATGACATACATATATTTATGCATGGTAAAAAGGAAGGTTCATCCTCTAGACTATTCCCTCAAACCCTTCATGTACTCATCAACATCATGAGAATTCAAGCTTAGTCCGACAATCTAACAGTAGGATCCCACGATGATGATCTTCTACTTGGTTTTCAATGGTATTATGAGGATTTTATAGCTCTAGGGATTGGGTTAGTTTGATTCTCTAGATGCGGATTCTTAGGAGGGAGTCCGCCTTCCTTGATTGCTTATTGGGTGGGGCGCGACCGAGCTTCAGCGGCATCCTTTATGCCGCATCCAAAGCCGTGACCTTGCAAGGCATCTCCCTTCCTTCCTAGTAGCTTATCTACTGCAGTTAGCACCAAATATTACCACCGCAGCGCAGGTAGTTGAACAACCATCTTGGATGGAATGGGGTTAAAGTAATTGGTCGTAAAGCCTTATAAAAGGTCATGATTTAGAGGATATTTTTTTCAATCATGGTCCTCCTCGTGCAATTATTGAGGATAATACCTTCAAAAAGAGAGACAACATAGTAGAGTGAGCATAGGGAGAGACAAATGTAAAGAATCTAGTAGGAATATAAGATATAGATATAGCGTAGAAGGGTTATACTAGGGATAAAGTTCCGAGAGCATGGGTATGAAGGCGTTGCCCTTAGTAAAGAGGTCGATAGTACATATAGTTTATATAGCTGTCAGCTAACAAAGACAGAATTTCATGAACCAATGCGAACCATAGTCTAAAGAAGAGATGTGTTATGGGGATACTATTAGTTCTAGAGGCCAGTTTATCATTAGGCGGTGATATATCATTAGCAAGGACAAGATGCTCTGGGTCGCTATTACAGGGACGTAATATGAGGAGCTTCACATATGATAAGGCAGTATCGGGGCCTGCATCACTTATGGCGTTTTCTTCATCACTTTTGGTGGGAGTGACTAGCTGTGGACTAGAAAGAGGTCCCTACATTTACATTCAACCTATCAAGAGGAGATATCACGGCATACAATGAGGAGGATGAATGGCCTCATATCGAGTGAAGATCCTTCGAGGAAATTACTTAAGGAGGTGCTTACCCGACTCTAGGAGAGTGTGCAAATTGTACGACGGATTAGAGCATCCAAATACTCTTCGGGAGATACGTATAGAGAGAGTTACTTCACACCGTGGCTCGACTTCCATTACAAAGGGGAATTAGACCCACTCAAGCTACCCACTCCTAGAGTTAGAGCACCTCCTACTATCAAGGGAAGAGATAACATAGTCACCAAATAGGATAATTTTAAGAACCCCCCTAAATTTATATATATATAAAATAGGCGAATCCCCATGATACATAGGAAAAATGAAGTATTTAATATCAATATAATATGTATATATAATTTTTTGCGAATCTCTCACGAGATTATATTATCCCGTAAAATCATGGCTAATCACTCAGCAAGACAAAATGGCGAACAATACTACAAAATGGTGAATCGTTGTCTAGTGGAGTTCTGTGAGTGTTATCTGTGTTGAAGATATGGTAATTGAACCAGGAGTAGAAGGAAGAGAACCACCGAGACCAAGCATGGCACATGGTGCACTGTGAGGGAAGTAGTTCTCGTGTAGTTTGGAAAACGCGTTCTTCTAGTTCTCGCTAAGTGTAGTGTTGTTTGTCATGCTACTACTAGCACCGATATTGAGGCCGGAGAGTTTGAGGAAAGGTAGTAGTGGTGGAGAATTACAAAGAGTACGCCATGATGGGCTCCATTTTTCCCTTTGGCATTTGTGCCCGCAAGACCTTATGTCCATTGAACCAACAATTAGCCATTCAACCAACAATCAACTTGACTTCCGAGTTGACAGGGGTACGAGTCAACTTAGACTAATCTTCAAAACTATGATTTGCACTATCCCATATTTATCGCTATTAATGCTACACAACATTGTGCATTTCCACCCCAACTCTCAATAATTCTTTTTCCAATAAAAATCTATAATAAGAAAAATATGTTACTATATTCTAAAAGGTGAAGATGTCGAAATCATGCCACAAAGTGAAAGGAAATAAAATATCTTTCCTCAAACCACCAAATATATAAAGAAAACAATAATGATTATAATAATAGAACTAGATCTATCGATCTATCGATATATGCATGATATGAGAACCATAAGCATTCAAGAGACTAATTTCAAACTCAACAAATCCTCTAAACAAGCAACAAACAAACCACTTTTAAAAATTCTCAAAGATATCAAGGCTAGACATTAACACAATTTCATGTACTTGAATAAGCCCATTGTTGCTTACTGCTAGGACTTCTTAAATTAGTTCTTTATCATTTAATACTATGACACTATCTATGTGAAAAGAAATAGGTCCCAACTTCATCAAATCTCGATTTCATTTCCAATCAAAGATCAAAACTAGCTTCGTTTCCAATACCAATATAAAATCACACATTTTCCAAATATCAATAATTATTTTCCAAGAAAATATAAAACTCGAAACTCAAAGAAATTCCCAAACACAAGCAACATATATACCATTAAAAGTGATTTCTCTTCTCTTTGATAATTGTTTGTGATGTATTTTTACTTCTTTAGTTAGCTTCTTCCTTTAGTTATTATTATTAGTGTTTTTCCATCATCAAATAGCTACTAAACCATAAATAACAATAAGTAAAAGGACACAAGATATAGGCGATCATTCGTGCACAAACCTCTCCAATCTTGAGAGGAAACCCACACCTAATTCCTCTTCTTATAGAATTTTCAATTGATGAATTCCAAGACCGACCCTTGACTGCAAACTCCTCCAAGACCAAGTCAACTTTGCCTCTTTTTCCAAACTCAAACGAGCTACTTTCCTTGTTCCCGCCATTTTCTGACACCACCTTGATTGCAACTTCATCCTTCCCTTCGCAATTTCGCCCGCAACTTCCGCACTTTTCGGCCCTTATTTCGTAAACCCCTAGGTCGCACGTGTGAGGAGGAAACGGATATTTTTTTCCTTTTTCCTTCGCTAGGCATCCTTCTGTTCTTAGAGAACTTGGTCCTTAAAAAAGTGCGTTTACTTGCCCCAATCCCAACACTTCGTTGGATCTATAACTCGTCTTACAACAAATTGAAGCCCTAATTTCTTCGCACATGTCGAGAGAAGTAGCCCAAAAGAATTCGAAATCACGTCCTTCTTTTCTTCCTTCGTTCTCTTTTTCACACCTTTTCCTCCTTATGATCGAACTAGAATGAGTGAAGTGTGTCTCTCAAGTGTGGTCGAAGTCTTCTTTACAGTTTCTTCGTCCATGAAAGCAAGTCGACTTGTAACCTGTCTCTAGGCCAACTTGTCTTTGGGAAGGCCAACTTGTAGCTTGCACATTTGATGAGGTCTTCTTCGAGGCCTTTTGACTCAACTATGACTCAAATAAACTTTTTACAATATGTAATATGCCCAAATGGGTCATTCATGACAATGACTTTCTTGACTTGTAGAATAGCTAACAAGCCCTAGAGCTCACAATGGGAGTTAGAGCTAAAAATAAATTTCCTTGAGCATGAAACCATGCCTCAACAACAATAATAATAAATTTATTTTTCTCATTACATCAAATACATAAAATCATGATTACATATGTCATTATGAAGACCAAACCTAGTTACATATTTCAACACTCCTCTTAACTAGGAGGCATTCATAATCCTTACAAGGTACTCCTGACATTCTCAATCCGAAGAATTCTCGTAAGAAGAGTCGAATTGGTAACCCATCCGTTTAGCATCATATCAACCATCATTGTCACATAACAAGGCTTTGACTAATAGCTCTATCTCTCCATAAGAATAGAGTACAATGTTGGAAAGACCAATGATTTATAGACACCATCATCATTGTCTCTCAAGGCACATACCCCACCCGGGTGTTCACAGTGGTAGTGTCCTCCTGCCAGGACTATTCTTATCCCGGGATTCCTACCCTCAAAGAATATCAGTCCTTTACCACTACTCTTGTTGTGGATTCCTACCACATCCTCGAAGAGTATCGTATGCCGTATGCTTACCCAATCCTCCATTCTTTCTTCCAAAGTGAAGACAAGAATGATGTGTCTATCTCTCCCTCTTAACTAGGGAGGGTATACCCATTCTTATGAAGGAATGCACCCATTCCTATAAAGGAATGTACCCAAGCTCCATCCAAACTAGGGACTGATTTCCAATAGCAGCTTCTTTGGTGGAGATTGTGGTACTTTCAGTCGCTTGAAGAGATCCTACATTCCATGTCATGAATTTCATCTTTAACATTATGCAGCCTTTCATCTTTTGGGGCTTTTCCATAGGGCATCGACCATCCATCACTTTCATTCACGAACCATGTTACTCATGTCATCCTTCCTTTCATCGAAAGTGATATGCTAGTCCATATATGGCTTTCCTTCATACATCTACCTTCCACATCATGCGTCCTTCGGGATCTTTCATCCACCACATGAGTACTAGTTGTAGGTGACATCCACAACTCCCTTTTAGTAGCCCCCGTATTAGCCCATCCAAACATGTTCAAAAATGAAAAATGAACATCAAACAAAATTTACCTTTTGTGATGGTCCTTCATCATGACATTTGCTTATTGTAATATCAACTTTTTGCACATATATTGACACATCTCCAAGATATTCAATTGTTAAGGGTCTTCTTTCTTTCGTACTTCTTCCCAAGGAGCCATATATCTTTCCCATGGAGATATCATGGTCAATTCTACTAGTCATCAAATGTTGATTTCCTTTTCCATGCCACCATAGTTGCATCTTTCATGATCTCTTCTTTTTCTCTATTCACATATCACTTGCTAGGAACTTCTAATCATATTTCCTCCATCTTTGACAACCACCTCATATTTCATATGAGGACATATTATGTTGATTTCTTCTAGTCAATATGAACCGTACTCTCTTCATGCATCTTTCCAACAAAAGAGAACCCTTTCCTTTGATAAAATTCATGAGGTAGAGTATCTATCCCAGTTATCTGCAACTATATGATGACATGACCTAACTTATCAAACATATCCATACACACCTACTTCCTTCTTTTCGTCATCTAGACTTCCTTCAACAACTTATTTTCCTTGATTGAGAGTACTTAAATAAAAATGATAAAGAGTCTCATAACCCTAAAAAAATGATAAAGAGTCTGCTAACATTAAAAATGATAAAGAGGCATCTTGCAAGAGAAGATAGTTGTTTAAGACTTTCACAAGACAAAATTTCTACCCATAAGTTGATAAATTTTACTAAATTCTTAATAATGTTAATAATAATCTAATTTTATAGGTCACGCCCAACCATACTAAATTGGTGTATAAGAGGCCGTTTGTTTGTGGACAAGGGACTTTGCTCAGTAATTTTATCGCTAAAGTTCCAAAGTGTACATACTCTACCCCCTTTGGATTTGAACTTGTGACATCAGTCTCCCTTTTCATTTAAACTTGTGACGTTCTTACGAGGAACCACATGCTCTTAACCATTGGGTCCGGTATTTGGAGACAAGGAACACGACAATGTGCAAAATGTCTATACCTACAAGGTTGACATTGATATCCACAACACGTCCTTCTTTAAGGATGGCCTCAAGAACTCATTTAGAGGTAGTTGACTCACAAAGTGAACCAATAGCCTTTGTACATTTTGCATGTACACCCCAGTTAAAGATCAATGGGAATTTATCAAGATATCGAGGGAATTAATAGGTGTTTTTCTTAATAGAGTAAGTCAATAAGTGGACAAATTCAAGATTTTTGGTAAGTTTATTTTTCCAAACTTTATTTATTCAAAGAAAGCAAATTTTCTTGGTCTATTCATTTTTCAAAATTTGGATGATGTGGATAGTCTTGAAATAGGTCAAAACTTTTAAAAGAAAAATTTCCAAAGCCTGCATCAATTAAGTGGAACTATAACTTCCAATAAAAATTTTACCTCCGATTAAGGGAAGAGTTCATTAAAAAATGATGACTTCATCCACTAATTAACTTACCTTTCCAACCTAGAGGCATCTAATTTCACCTCTTCAAACTTGGGTGAAAAAAGGCAATTTGATTTCTTGGTGCCACTATGTGATAAAGAAAATTAGGGTTCTCAAGTATCTTCTTTTGTAACCCTTAACATTGCTTTTATTCAATGGTCATGTGACAGCGTAAGTTGTGCCATGGAGGTCTTGTTATAATATAAACTCATAAATAAAGTGTTTTTTGGCATACAGCTTTCTTAGTGTGCAAAGTTCCAACTTATCCCGATTTTGTTATAAGGCAAGATTGTCTTTGAATGTAAAATTTTAATGAGAAATCAAGCCCATGTTTTTTCAGCGACATCTTTCATTGAGATTATTTCTTAATATTGATTTTTTGGTAGCTATGGTCTCATCCCAACCATTTTGGGAGGCAATTGAAGTACCAAGATTCAAAGATGGATATGAAGATGATAATAGTAGACAGTTTTATAAGCATTTGGATACAATACATTTCGTGTGTATTTATATAAATATATATGTTACCAAAATAAATACCATGAAATATAACATATCCAAGATTGTTATAATAATTATAACCTAAATAATTTATTTGGGATCTTTACTTACTTTTTGAGGTTTCACATTTTAACATGTTTACTCCTAAAGTTGTATTTGAAAAGGCAATGTCGTCTCATATAAGCATAAACTTGTTTTGCATCAATTCAAAAGCTATGAATGCAATTGAGGTCAGAAAATACCATGGTTGTTTGTCTTTCTCTATACCTATGAACAGCTTGCCTCATGGTTAGTTATCACTCTCATTGTTTCTATAGTTTTGTTGTGTTATTTTTATGTTTTTTCCGGGGGACACATTCAATTACTAAGCCCTCTAAAGGAGAGATAACTACAAATCCATAACATTGTTTCATTACACAATACTTTTACTAAAACTACATAAGAACAATCATCGATCTCGCCTGTACAGATTAAAATTAGTGGCATGTCATGCAACCCAAAAACTACAATTCCATTACATGAGATGCGTATGGACCAAATACAAACCCTAGTTGACTTTGACAAAATAATAACCCCTTGTCATAACAACTTAGCCATGAAGCGTAGCTTGTGTTAAGCCCCTTGGGGTTTTTTTTTCAATCCTTTCACATGCACAAGAACTGGACTGATAGCCCCTCACTTTGGGCCAACTATAATGCTTCTATTAAGTTTAAAGGAAAGCACTTTCAAAAAAAACCTATATAAGAACATAAGCATTTCAATTGTAAGCCTACAAACATCTTTACACCGATATGAAAAGTGCATTGAACAAATCATTTACCAAGCGAACTACTGAAAGTGAGTTGGTGTTCTCTTTATGTTATTAAACCATTAACTATTCAGGATTGTGTAGATATTGTCAAGAAAACTAACATAAACAAATACTATGAAAGATCTCAATACTCAATGTGCTTTCTCTTAATTATACTTGAAAGGCTAGTGTCATTTTTATTATTAGGGTTTTTCTTCTTATTTTAAACTTTTACCGGATATGAGATAGATTGTGTTTAACCCATATTCAAAGCATCCAGTTCGTATCATGTAGCATCCAAGTATCATATACAATTTTATACAAATCAGCAGAAAAGAAAGCAGTTTAGTGACATAATTGTGGTATGTAGACCGGCAAAAGTGATGCATTTTAATTGAGTTCAAAAAAGAATGAAACAATTACATTAATGCTAGACAACAAGCCAAGGTTTGGATGTTTTGTGAGAGTCTTACCGTCAAAATGATCTCATATACTCTTCTTATTAAGGCTTTTATATCCCTAACCTAGACCAAATACCACTAATTCAAATGAAGAGATTGAATTTCTCTGCCTCACGAAGCTTCATATAATTTCACCATGTTAGGTTAATAAAAACTATTTACAATTTAAAAGAAATAGAAAAAACAAATGGAGGCAACTAGCATTTTTATGGTGCTTGATTCAGCCATCCTAAAATATGTATCCATCAAATCATTTCATAAAGGAGAGTAATCTCAAAAACTAGGCACAAAGCATCCTAAATGCATCTCGTAGACTCAAGGCAAAAGAGGTTGAGTACTCATTGGAACTTTTATATATTCTTGAGAATACAAAGGGACAGTTGATTTGGTTCTCACAAGCCTCGAAACCTAATAATTAACAAGTAGCTATCTGGTTGTTGAAGCCTTGAGTTTATTATTTAGGATGAGGGATATTATTTCTTCTACTTTCGATAACTAATTCCACAACGGCAAGAATACTCATGGAAAATAGGTAAGAACCAACTACAAGAATTTTATACATCCAACAACGAAGAAAAGATATATTAGTACTGACCGTGGATAACTAAAACAAAGAGAATCTGACAAAAGAGTCAAGAAGTTTCTCAAAGAAAATCAGACAACAAACAAGAAGTAGTAACAAGTAGAAAAGCAAAGAGGAAATCTTCAAAATAATGTTTAGCGAATGACCTTACAACTAGACTACTTCGATAGTTGGTTCTTAATCAGATCCTACTGTCAAAGATATGCTCCACTCCTGCCTAACAAATGGTTATTACGTGTTTTTCCACAAAGTAACATTTGTCAGGAATGAGTTGCTAGAGCATTGTATCAAGCACGACAACAATCTTGTCACTAATCTTCTTTGGAAAGGCCACGCTTGGTGATGGATGGATGATCAGAAGTCTAGCAAGAGATATAGAACACCCGCTATCTTTGAGCCAAAATAGATGTTGTGCTACCTAACGCACGTTCCTCCATGTGAGAAAGATTGCAAATGTTAAATCAATGTTAGCAATGGGAGATTGTTTTAACAACTTAAAGAGTGTAGAACCCTCTTTCCAGAATATGGGCCAAAGAAGATATACTTGCATTCCTTACACAGTAGGGAGAGGTAGACTATAACCACAACAATGCATTGATACATACTACTTTATGTACTCTTCTATCATTCATAAATGAAATATGAGATGCAATTTCATACTAAAAACACAAAAACTCAATATCAATAAAATACCGTGAACCCGCAATAAATGTTATAAATTTCTTAGAGAAATGGATAATGTAACTCCATGTTCTTATCCATATGATATGAATCCTTTGAAGAACCAAGAAAGAGGTCAAAGCACTCACTAAAATTGACACACTCATCTTCGGGATCCTAAGGAACATTTTTACCAAATGTAAATTACTACTTAGACAGTGGGGAGAATTCATTATATATTTGAATTGTCCATTATACTAAATAATAAAATAGTTGCTCATTGAAATTTATGAGGAAAATATGGCTCAACTATGTTACTAAGAATAATTGAGTAAACTCAGTTTGAACACACCCATAAATTTTAGTGTCACGTAGATGGGCAAGATTTTGTCCACCGAGGTTCATTTTTTGGCAACCATCCTAGCAAAGGCACATAAGTTAGTTTTATCATACTTTAACATCACTCCACCATCTTTCAAATAATGTCTCTTCCACAAGGGCCCGTAAAAAGAGACCTAATACCAGCATGGAATTAAAGTATCATGTGAAGTGTTATTTATGTGAAATAATGTCTATATATGGTAGTAGAAAGATAAAGCAATATTCTGGAATGTTAAACCTTCTCAGAATGTAGATTTAAATGCGTAACATAAACACTAAAGAAAAATTTCATGAATTGCAATAAATATATTATTTCACAAGAGTTAGACTTTCTAATTACATATTATATGAAAGTTAATTGTGACATCTACCAGGAATTGAGAGCTTTTGCAACATTAATAATGTTAGTAATATATAATCATTATTTATTAACCAATCGAGATGCAATGCTGAATTTTGACTGATCATCCTAAGCACATCTAACCATCTCTCAATATTGTCTTCAAATATGTCATTGAAATTCTCGGGATAGATGTTTCATGGCAGCTTTTAAGTTTGTGTTATTTTCACCTTCTTGCAACCTGCATCGATGTTCACTATAGAACGTTTGAGCCAGATTGCCGTGTAAGGTGTCATATTTGCGACCATTCAATCATTTTTCTCGCTTGGGGCAATGACTCAGTCACCACTTTTGCCATTAATCCATTTTTCACTTTTAATACATTTAAAAGAAATTTAAAGTAATTCCATCAATACTCATTGAAACAAGCTTCTAATGACATTTAAAGAGATCTCAAATAAGTTATAACTAAAGAAATTCCCTCAAGTTATATTTATCTCGACACTAACAAATTCTAATGGGTGCGTAGAGACTCAACATAGACATTTCCACAGTTTAATGTATACAAATGAAAATATCAATGATCTGAAAGAAGAGAAGAGGAGGGATGGTACAAGAAACATGTAAACTTACTACAAAATCGCTTCTCATCAAGCCGATACTCATGCATAACTGACCGTCTTTCTCCAAATGGACACCACCTTCTATAGAATACTAGTGTCTTTTTGATCCAATTGTACTCCGCTCGAGATGTAACTTTCCGGTCCTTTCCATACTGCTGGCCCTATTAGTACGGAGCTATTTGGATACTTCCATCGCATGGACTAAAGAAATGCCATTATAGATTTTGCTTTGGGAGGCAATTTTGATTCACAAAGAACAAGATATGACGAGTCACCGCAAACTTTCACAGACTATTATGTCTCTGCAGTGACTACAGAGTAGTTATCCAAAACAGCAGGACAATCAAATTAAAAATAACATGTTACTTAGCAAAACTTAAACTCAAACAGAAGATAAAGTTCAATTATTGAATAGGTCAAGCTGTTTAAGAAACGTACACTTGTTTTAATTGTCTACCAATATGTGATGCATGCACAATACCTGAGTTTAAAACAAAATCACTAGACTCAAAACTTAATTTAAGGCAACTTTACCTTAAGGATAAAGTATATAAAAATCTTAAACTAACTTGAAGATAAAAGGCCTAAAAACATTACGTAAAACAAAAGAAATAGAAACAAAATATAACCTACCAAGCAAATCCTACTAGCCCAATCTTCAGAAAGGTCCACCTCGTGAATAATGTCAAGCTCAATCTTTATGTCATGTACTTTCCTCTTCAAGTAATAAGCAACAAGTTCTTCTATCTATTGGGTGTAAACCAAAGCTGAGGCAACTAAAATGGTGCCATCGAATTGAAAGAAATCTACCCGTGTAAGAAAATTAATGTTTGAGGACCATATGAAAATTAAGAACAAAAAGAAGATGAAAACCACTTCAAATCATGAAAAGGAAATTAAGGATTTTGAGTCTCACTACCATCCCAAAACAAAATCCTCTGCCAATAAATCGTAATGAGCCAAATCACATGCAAAAGTATGAAGAATTACAAGAGTTCTACCTACCATTCTTCATAAACTAGCCAGACGACTATTTAAAACCCTGCACTATTCTAGATTTCATTTTTCCGGAAAACGTTAGGGAGTTATAAGAATTTGGGATAAGACTCGTGGCTCATGGCCAGGATGCTTAAGTCACTAGCATAAATTTAATGATTTCACAGTTCCAACTCAGTGCCCCATCCTAGAGAAACAGAAGGACAACAACTCAAAAGAAGATACAATCAAAGCTTATCTTTGTCCACATGCAAAATGGGGACCGGACAAGCCTTATGGACGACCCAAGGAAGATCCTCCGTTGATTGGACAGGAGCATGAGGTCAAGAGAGAACCCATAAAATACAAACAAAACCTTACAATTGCCGAAAATATGTATAATATTCTTCAAAATGTTAATGTTGAAGAAAACTTCTCAGTCCTATCGCCAAGGAGAAAAGCATTTTCATGCCAATGCAGCTTTGATGGAGTAGAATTCATGGTCACCGCAGAAAGAACACAAAGCATAGGCCCCTTCAAACGATAAATGTTGTCGTACTTGACTAGAAAGTGAATAGAGCCCATTCAAAACAAAAAAGACACAAGTAGATACTCCTCTTTAGTCATTTTCCGGTGTGACTTCCAGCGATTTTTGGATACTTCCTAGATTATTATCCTCAAATTTTATTATTTCCTTCTTGCATAAAATTATGTACTTTTTTTCTATCCCATGATAGGGGAAAGTAGATGCATGCATATGCATCTTAGATCTTATACATTGGACTATCTTAATAAAATCCACGCCTAAGAAAAAGAAAATAACAAGACAAAGGAAAGTACCATCCTCCGTAACAAGCTTCTAAAACAAGTATAATAATGTGCAATGGGATACAATCTAAGTTATGAACTAGATGTTAACCTAAGTCCTAAATCCAAACAAAATTCAGTTGCATCCGCAGAAACCAAGTTTTGGTTGCCAAATTACCTAGAATTACTAGCAAAAAGCATTATGCCCACTTTGAATCTTTCTTAAGTCCTCTCGAAATTCTCCACACCATGAATATTTCTAATCCCTAGAAGGCTAACAATTAGAGGCCTACCATTGTGACCAAAAGCAACACACACCAGCAAAAACCAAAAGCCTTCACTAGCATAGTCACAATAAAGCAAAGCTCTCATTAGCATATTCACAATAGAGCAAAGCCTAAAGTTTGCACCCAAAGTTAAAGGAAATAATACATTTCTCGACAAGACAGCACTTTGATATGGAATCATCATTAGCTAAAAGAAGATAAAGATCGTAGACAAGTTCCTTGAATAGGAAAACAGAGATATGCAATATGTGGCACTAAAATGTAACCAACATGGGGCAAGAAGTAAATAAAGTGAATATCCTATAATATTTAGACATGTATTAAAATTGTGTTGTCACCTCGAATGCATTCATTTAATGAGCTTAATATTTGTAAGGACCTCTGTTCTAAGCCTCGGTAAGCCATACAACCGTGTTAGCTCCAATCGAGTGCAAATAGACATTGTCAAGAGGCATTGAAATCATATCTTTAAATGAATAGAACTATACATAATGAAAAGTTTGAAAATTTTAAAAAAGCTTGTTTTTTCTCACCTTATGTAATGCTTCAACAAGGGATGAAATAATAGAATTCAAGAGTTGCTTAATATATGACTCATTACATCCCTATGCTTGTTCTTTATCCATGTCAATTTTCCAAATTTTATAGTTCTGCATGCATGCTTAAAAACAACAACCGGTGATAAGTTTCCTGACATCTTTGACTAAAATTACTTGTCCTCCATTAGAGACAATATATAAAACACTAAACCGCAACCATCCAACTTCGTGAAAATAGAATCAATAATGGAACAAGAATTCAGACAACTCACACATCAAAACCAAAATTGGTTACATAATTTAATAAACAAAAAGTGTCACCTACATTTACTACCAATGATTAATTCCATCAAATACCTTCCCAATCCATGGATAGAATCCTTCTTTCAAGCTTCATCAACAGAATAACAAAGCATGTTACATGCAAAAGAACTTTTTTTTTCCAGCAAAGACACTTGTTCAGATGCCTATCCTTTTGTCCCTGACAGTGATGGTCTCCACACCGTAGTTCAAAAAGATTAGTAAGGGTATCATCTTTCACTAGAACATGCTTATGAACACCCTTGTAGAATGAAATTCAAAACAACATTGGAGATTCCCTTCACGCAAAAGATTCTAAACCTATGAGATATATATAAAACATCTATTCGTATCGTAGATCTAAGCAAATTAGTGAATCAAAGAATCAAAGACGGATCTATCAGCTTTCACTTTTTGAAATAGACATGAGATATATATAAAGGCATATGTACCATACTAAAGAAAAAGGGAAGGGTTCAAATTCAAGCAAGAAGCTAGATTTATTTGGTTTCTTCCACAATGTACTAACAACGCCAAAATCCAATTCCTAATGCAATCACAATTGTTTCCTTGATCATTTCTCTCTTGAAATGAATTTCATCGACTTACCATGTCAGATGCATACTTCTACTTTGTTGTAGGATTTTTGGAAAACAAAAGTAAAGATAAAGATATCCTAATGTTTTATCTTTGTTTAATGTTTCTTACAAAGATGATGGCTTTAAAATAAAGAGGCTCTCCTTTACTCATGTCAATTTGTAGGTTTGTAATTCAATGATATTTATAAGACAATCACATTAATAAATTTGAACATCGAAGCTAAGATAAGATGATGATACCAAATAGTTGATTTTCATTTCGTAATTAACTAATGTTTATTCCTCTAGTTACTGAAGCCTTTAGTGATGATACCGTTGTAGACATAAAAATTAAAATATAGATTCTTTAGAATAAGTATAAATACAAGTTGTTGCATGAAAGACCGGAGATGGGTGCATGTGTAAAATACAAGTCTCCATAATCCTGGCAACAAATGGCTCAAATAAGTGCTAATACCATAATCGTAAAATTAAAGAGGATACATACCCTCTAGTAAGGTTATTGGTATACCTTGACCTAATGACTAATGATACTGGTCGTATGCTTCAAGATATATCTTTGATTAATCCGGTTGCCCAATTCAAAGGGGTTTCTATTTTACTGGTGGATATTTTCAACAACAACTCAAATATTCGATCTGAAACCGAATTCCAACATGATCAGATTGAAAGCATACGAAAAATAGTTTGTGTTTTGTTCTTAGCTCATACACGAGCAAGATGAAAGATCGGATAAAATTCATTAGTACCAGCCCTTCCCGGAAAGGGAAATGAAAATTAATGCAAAAAGCAGAGAGAATGAAATTCAAGATTTTACGAATCCAGCACAACAGAAGCTGATGAATTGACAAAATGGGACAACCTCTACATGTCATCTAGACTGAACTTTGTAGGTTCAGTTTAAAGGATTCTGTGTGCCTTGTCTATCTCAACAAAGGATTCATTTTAGAAAATTGAAAGTTGACCCCTTGTACCCAAGGTAGATCATATCTAAGGCTCAATGCTATCAATAAGCCTGATACTAAAAGCCAAAGCAATCGACCTGTTCACCGTTGATAGTCAATAGAATATTAAACCAAGACCAATGGATCTATTCAACTTTGTGGTTTATTCTACCCAAATAGGATGCACTTCAAAGGGATGATGCCAGTGCAAGTCTGTGGTACTATGGAATGGGTGACACTTCCTCGAATTCTGCACTTAGAGTGAAACAAATCGCTATATGTGGTGCAACACTTTTAATGGTAAAGAATAATAATTATAAATTTGTAAAATAGTTGGGATTAAGATTCACTAAAGAAAAATTCCATGCATAGCAATCTCACTATGTAATACAAGAATACAGAGACACACCTTGTATCAATTCTTGCAAAAGAGCTTTCCATCCAGAGTCGCCCACAGAGGCACAATGGCAACAAGATATTTACATTCTATTGGCATTACAAAGTGACAACCCCGTGAGCCATCATGACAACAACTTTGGCTCTCTCTGATGTGAGAAAATCCATCAATTTTGATGGCCTTGAGGCATCTCTAAGTGCACTTAATCCAATACCATCATCTTGGAAACCTATATCGGCCCTCGATAAGCCGCATGTGTGCAAACATGCCGTGCGACAATCCTTGGCCTAAACACCCCTAACTGCCACATTTGTTTATGGGCTTGTCAACAATTAAATTTGCACCTATAACCATCTTTGGCTCGTGGAATTGTTTAACTTTAGCAGCTCCCTTTCTTAGTTCAAGTTTGCTGACTTGATCTCCAAATGCCGAATTCAGAGCAAGTAAAGAAGATTGTTTATGTTTGATTCTCTTACAGCATCTTCGAACTAGAACTCGATGAAGATTCTTGTTGCCCTAATGCCCTAATCAATGTGTGCAAATCAAATCTTGGCACGCCTATGAATCCGCACCTGCACCTCGGGAACAACTCATTCCTATTGCCCCAATGTCCTCGCAATCCGACTTAAATTCCTATATGACCTATAATCGCACCTCTAACATTCAACTCGTGCCCCTTCAAACTTCAACAAAGGAATGGGGGCGACGTCTTCCCCACCTGCAAATTTGGGCAAATTCAGAAATTTGGGCAAATGCCATTAAATTTTTTTGTTGAACTCCCCAACTTCCAAGCCCCAACCAAATAAAATGGGGGCTAATCACTCGAATCCTCTCCCGACCCGCAGGGTCATGTTTTAATTCCATTGAAATCGCCTTCAAAACCAAAAATCTGGGAGGCGAATTTCACCGTTTAAGTTTTAGCGCATTTATTTTGTTATTAACACTTAATAATTAATTATTTTTAAAATAATTATAGGGTGAACTATATAAAACTATATAAAATGGGTTTTATATAAAAAATTCGCCCGACCAAAATTTAAAATCCTCTAAAATTCGCCTTGGGCTAAAATTCGCCCCTAAAATTTTCCGGTCAAAGGCAAAGACACTCCCATTAGTTCCATACCTAGTGACCAGCAACGAAGGAAGCAACATACATTCCAAAGCGTGTAGTCCCTCTTAATAGTGTCCCAACGAGTTGGCATTCAATATTGTACCGACTTAAGCATAAACTCCTCAAAAGGTAGTTCCTAATATGCCTCGTTCTTGGAAGCTTTGTTCGTCATTGCCTCGATATTCCCGTAGACGTACCGCAGACAAAGGTAAAAGCGTAAACAGTTTAACGATATTTGCAAAAAGTCCCTAGTAGTCGATCCATCCTATTTATCACCAAATATGGGAAAGGCTTTCATCACTGTACCATGGAAAGCCACTATTCCAAAGATCTAGCGGTATGCTATTGACTTATTTCGCCGTACACATTCATTCCAACATATACAATTATCTCGTACCGTAAATAGTCATTCATTCGTCTATCGAAAGCCCTACCTACTTCCCTCCCCTCTCCTACCAACAAGCTCACTTCCTACCGATTCTATCTATAGTGCCTGTGAGAAGAAAAGTTTATACCCTTTACATACATTCATTCATTTATAAAGACCCCAAACCACCTATAGCAAGAGGCCACATGTGTGTTGACCCAACAAATATAGTGCCTCGTAGTCACGATACATTTTCGGATATAGATGCGTAGCCCCTTCAAATGAAAGATTTAGAGAAGGGAAATACGACGTTGAAAGAGGACAATGACCGGTGGTCGCCGCACTAGATTCGAATCAATATTGATATGTAAAATAAAAACTCAATCTACAACTAAATACCTCCGGCGTTGCCTACAGGCTGTTGGGTTAGACAGATACTACTTAGCGGGTTCAAGCAGGGCATGAAGCTCGCAACAAGTTAGGGTCAAAAAAGCACAGGCGATAGTGTCTACCCACTTCGTATCTATTCGCTAAATCAAGTGGTTGGTAAGGATGCGACAAGCTCGACTAACTAGAAAGGGGCAAGACTAACTTAAGTAGGTTGAAGCAAGACGTAAGTAAAGAAGGATGCATAGGGTATGCACGTAAGTAAAGGGGGAAAGTAGGCAAAGTAAGAGAGCAATAGCTACCACTAAGGTTCTTCTTCAAGGAAGCAGTTATCAAGTCTACAGTGCCGTATTCCCATCCATCCAACACCCTATGTTGCTCATCCGTCCGATCTTTCCATCCATTCATCATCCATCCATCCTTCCCTCATAAGCGGTGGCTATCATCGTACGGGGCGAGGTGCAGCGTAGTGCGTAATGGGTAATGCGGGATGTACGAATGTGGTTGGAAATGCATGGGATGCAAGGAAAGCGAGAAGGAGCAAGGGAGGGAAGGAAGCAATAGAAGGGGGATAAACGGGCGGAATGGGAATGTGGCGGATGCGAGATGGTAGCTTGATACGGTTGGCTAGATCCATGTGGCATAATCGTTCGGTGGCAAACCTTCGAAAGGCCATTCGCGTGATGCCAAAGGCCACAAGAACTCAATGTTTTCAGCGTATGTGCATCGAAGAGTCAAAAGAAGGATTGAATGCTAGGCGAGGCCTCATATTGAGAAGGCTTGAATTCTAAAGTAGGCATCATCTGCTTGCCCACCCATATCTCACCGCACCATTCCATCAATCAATCAAAATTCTAGAGCATCAATAAATCATTCAAGCAGCATACTTTCCATCCATCTACACACTTAGACTAGCCTTATGATCCACACGCCATTAGATATGAAAAAGTAAGTTGAAAAAGGGGTCAAGATGGGTTGTTAAGTATAAAGTATCTCGGCCAGTTGATATGATCAAATGAGGTCAAAATTTCTAACCTTTCGCCAATTTCAAATGGGAAAATCTCATAGGGATAATGTCCAAAACCTCCGCTAATGGGATAACCAAAACTAAGAGTGTATTCCCGCTCAACCCTCCACCAAGGGAAAGACCAAAAACTAGGAGTGAAAGATGTTCAAAGTGCCGCCAAGCGTAAACAAACAGAAGTACAAAGTGATTGGATTCGAGAGAGCGTAATTACATACATATAATATATCTCATTCATGACTCAGAAGAAACGTAGAAGCAAGTGATCGAAATCGATCTATCAAAAATTGCGTGATCCGGGATAATCATGCTGCATCTATTAACCGATATTATCTTACCTAGTATAATCATATTAGTTAGCTAGTTATACTACTACAAGGATATCCTTATAAAATATTGCTGACGAAAAATAACCTATCTATAACAGACATAAACTTTTATCTATATAACCTCTAAAAAAGGAATTTTATCCAACAATAAACTTAGAGATGATGAGTAAGACATTCCTCAATAACCTGGAGATGAGATAGAGCCCACTTGCAACTATAGCGGGGAATATTGAAGATAAATATATTACTTACAAGAGAATAGAAAAAAAAGAGATAAGAGGAATAGAGCGAGATAATACAAGAAAATAAAAGAAATTAGTTCTATCTCTTACTTGCAAGGAAAGAAAGAATGGGGGCCCTACCTAGCACTTGGAGTCGAACGCTATGCGGGATGGGAATATAAAGAGAGGATGTTTTACGAAATAGTGATGAAATAGGATGCTTTATAAAGATGGATTTTTTCTTATTTATGTTCCGAAGAGCATTCAGTTCAAGAGACATTTATGTATCCTTTATTTTAAGCATGATAACATGTATGCATTATGATACAAATATGAAACCTCGAGCCTAAGGAAGGAACAAAATGAGGAAAGAAAGTTCTTATCCTTATTGGGAAAATGAGATCTATGAATTTACAGAGCAATATTGATTAGTAGCTCTATAACAGGAAATAATATGCCACATTATTATACGGGTTTTTTCATTTCTATCTAATCGAATATAGCGATTACAAGCAAAGAATAGTATGACTAATCGGAGGTACTAAAACTTCACTTTTGTTAATCAAACAAAATTGGCATTTCATCCACTTTCTATATGTTTAGGCAGATTGGATTCGATTAGTTTTGAGGTTGGGCGCCTTTGATGCTCTATTACTTTTTGCGAGAGGAGCGTTAAGCCACTCGACCAAAAGGAGAGGAACTAAGACAGAGCACACACACACCCAAATAATAACTTAGGGGATAAGGCTTTTCAGTCACGCCTTGTTAAGGAGGTTCTTCGGTAAAGGAGTTTCCATTCACGTCGGCATTTTAAGTTTCAGCTTGTGAAGTGCCGCCGTAGTGAAGACTCGTATGATGATGCCACCCTCACACCCATTATAACTTCCTTTTCCAAAGAAAGATCACCAAAATCCATGGGACATCATCTTCTTTGAAATACCATGAATTAGGAGTAACTAACGATGCCTCCGATTCACTTAATCGTCTTGGCCAACGTTTCTTTTTAGTTTTTGGTACAATAAGATATTTCTTAACAAACAATGTGTCACTTTATTTCAATGATATGTGCCTCCATAAAGAATATGAAACTTTTTTAAACATATGCATGGGATCTAATAAGTGGGTAATCTTAAGATGCTCCCAATATCGAAGGTTATAAAAGACAGATTTCTTTTCATCCCAATGGGAAATTTCTCAACACACGAATAATTATGGATCATCGAACATAAAGCCCCCCATTTGAATCGACAACTTCTATGAACTCCTTCTCCTTCTCTCTCTCATATGCTCTAAGCCATTTAGCCGGTGTCTTTATTGGAGGCCTTTCGGGGTTCTCTCTCGTTTACCATTGAAAGCCGTATGCTACTCTTGTAAGGGTGTTCTTCTAGGAGGAATACCCCGGAGCATTCATACACTAGCTTTCGTAGGTCGTTGAACCATCTAAATTTCGCAGAAGGTCCACAACATTTACATCCAAAATAAACCTTTTGTTACAAGACCCGCGAGATTATTGTATACAATATATATACATGGTACGTTAAAGCATATCGTGAATATCGTAATTACAACGAATTAAATAACTAATATGCGAAAGAATATTGTTACATATATAAACAAATCAATAAACATGTAATTTACCAAAGAAAACTCCCGAGATCGGATAATCATGTGTCGTGTAAGCACATATGCCATACAACGTAAAAACCTCTCTACCGCGATGGGTATTGATACATTGTATACATTTATCCCATCCCATAATTCCTTCAATTCATCTACCAGTAGTTGTAAGTAGACATCCATATTCTTCTTTGCATTCTACTAAAGGACTATATGTACCAACATAAGATGTTCATTCTTACGTACAACCATGGGGGGATATTTTTATTTATCACTACTTATAGGAAAACAAAATAGTTGGTGTTCCGAGAGAATATGGGTTGAGTCCATCCATGGCTATGCCGAGACTTCGTACTTCATCCTTGAATTTTTCGGGCCATGTATCCTCTATATGCTTCATGTCTATTGAATCTATTGGGATATGCATAAACTTTCCAACTACTGTGATGCATGTCCTCCCCGAAACATAGCTAATTCTTTGCACCCAAAGAGCCTTTGAACTTTGGGATTATAGCATGATTTACCTCTTTTTTTTATCATACCTATCATGCACACATTTCGACATATCTCTTTATCTCGCATATTCTCCTCTATATAGAATACAATCACTTTGACATACATTATATGATATGTACTCAACACCCAACATTTTCAACAATTTCTTTGCCTCTTCGTTGTACCATCGAAAGACATTATCACTCTCTAAGAACCTTATCTTCGAATAACTCCGTAACAGAATATGGAAAAATATTAAATGTACATTAATGTCGATATAATTATTAACATTCATAAAATTGACCATTTATAATGTTCATTGTGTGATTATATTTCTCAAAATATAAGGGAGGACTTTATGGTAAATTACCTCAAAATTTCCGAGAAACATGCATTCGACAAGCCAAAATTTTCTTTCAAGTTGTACAATAACATCGTTGTCCCCAACCGGGTAGACTTCGACCGACCGCTGGTGTCCAAAGAGAGGGGTGGTGGAAGTAAATTTAAGGCTTTCGAAAAAAGGTACTCACGATATGAGCATCATCCCCTAGCTTATCATCGTTCGGGAATGCATCCAGCAACATTGTTCCATGGCGCCGTATCCTTTAAGTAATCATCCATACCAACCTCTATTTGATTCTCCATTGCTGTGGCCTTCTCAGGAAGAATCACTATTTCGTAGTCATTCGACTGGTGAATCTTATTATAGTGGGAAATTGAACAGGTGATTGATTCAACCATTCTTGGTATTGTTCCTCTCCGATTTTTTTCTTGTTCGTACTTTCAGATTTGACATCGTCGTGGGGTGAAACGCAAGATGGTAGGTAGGTCATTCATCATCACTAAAATCCTAATAATTTCAAAAATATGTTTGAAGAAGATTAGTACAAAATCTATGATATCAATTAGTAACACTTTCGAATATGCATGATTAATTGGTTTGACATTGAAAATTACATTAATATACCAAAACAATTATTATTACCATCATTGTCCCAGGATTGTGGCTAGAAGATGCAATGTTACAATCGTAGGGTGAAGCAAACTTGCCCATTTTCATATACCAAATGCGTCTTGTAGATATTGCCCCGATAAGAGCTTCCACGTTTTGGAGTTGTTTGAATATTTTGTGCATCTAAACTCGATTATGAATCAGCATGAACTTAAAATTTAGCATTAATTTTATTAAGCTAATTACATGATAAAATAAATAAATTCATTTAGATAATGAAAATATAAATAAAACATGAAGTAAATATTACGTCTTCAAATGGATAGGGAGAACTCCACGATGGACTTTGAGAAATATTATGGAACGAGTCGATTTTGAACAATTTTCCATTCGATATAATTATGATATTTTCTCCCTACATTTGTTAAAATCAACAATAAATTTTGATGTCCACACCTAAAAGTAATTTTATGCCTTAAAAATGGACTTATTGTTATCTAAGCATCTATTACTAACCGCACCCAAGGCGTTTTAGTTATTGGGCACCGAACGTCGTTGTCGAACAAGATGATGAGCTTAGTGAAAAGTAAGCACCTTCACCATGGGGCCCGCAAAGCATTTTTTTAGGTGTATGTCTATTTTTACACATGGTGAGCATATTCTATAAGTCACAGGATGCTATTCGTAGATGGTTGGTCAAATGTGAAAAATAGATGAAATTCTATTTTTAGAATATTAAAGGTCTATTTATAGATCGTCGATTCCAAAATAGATGCATGTCGATTATTATTAGCTCTTAACAATAACTTAATAACAAACAACAACTTATTCTCTTGGAGCACTTTATTTCAAAGTGAACGTATTTGGAAATCACAACAAGGAATTACGCAATTCCTAGGGTTTATTGGTGGCTCATGCACCAGGACCCCGCTTAGAACCTATGGCAAAGTTATGATAGAGTTGGAAGAGTAGTTTATGGAGTTGCTATTTAGTTTAACTCGCAAGGAGTTAAACCCGCCTGACCTAGTTGTATCTAGTCTAACTAAAAGACACACTAGTGAGAGTTAAGTGAATTAATTAGTTAATTAATTCACAACTAATAACTCACTAACAACTAAAATGTAAACAACAATTAACCACAAAGGCATGTCAGCCTGAAGGAGAGATAGGGGTGAAAAGGGGTGAAATGGACTATCCGTTGTGACTATAGTGATGCATTCAATGAATCTCGACACACATTGGAGTTTCCAATGAGGATTGCGCAACAAGGCAAGGCCAATTCGAATTTATCTTAGGGTCTTCTTCAAATAGTGATCATGTTAGTTGAGTGTAGGTTGTTAGGAGGCAAGAAATTGGTGCATAGATATGAAAATTTCTACATGACACAGGTAATGAATCTACATTGTACCGAGAGCTTGATGTAATAAGTTTTGTATGAGATTATTAGATGATTCCATCGATATATATAACATATGATAGTCGGGATTTTTATCTTTAAGCTTTCCCGTTAAACAATTGTGTTATGTGCGATTGAATTTATTCACATGTGTTTGCAATTGAGTTTTAAATTTCCGCAAGTTTAATAGTGGAAGGATTATGTATTTTGTTAAATATTAAATACTGTGAGATCGTATATCCGTACTACATCGTATTAATAAATTATATAGCTTCGTGTTATTAATTTAATTAATTTATACAACAGCCGCAAATAAAAAAAGAGCAACTTTATTTTTTTAAAGTAGCAAAAGAAATTGAAAAATGGGCGTAAAATTATTTTCAAAAATCTAATTTCATAAAACAATTCTTTAAATAGTAAATTTTTTTCATTATTTCATTATTTTTGCAAAAATTCAGGGAGAGATTTGCACGAGAGACACACCGGGAGCAAGATACATGAGATCATTGTGGGACAGCCGAAAGACTCTTTTGGGCCAAGAACTATTCGTACAATCGAACTCTAAAAATCTAGTGATTCAAACCCCGTAGCATAATTTCAAACCATCTGGTGATTAAATTTTACCGTAATAATTGTTTTTTCGACATTTTATTTTTTGATTTAATACATGGTAAGTAAAAATTTTAACCTTACTATTCATTTTCGTGAAAACAAATAAAAAATCCATTCTTACGCTAAACCTCGATTCTTTTTGCTTATGCCCTCGCTTCTTCATGTTTCTATGACTTCGTAATTAGGGGCTTTTCATTTATATTTATAGGGCTTGTATTTCTATATATATAGGTTTATGACATTCAACCCACGGATGGTCATAGAGTTTCCGATCCTAACCATGTCGGCCCCATGCGCAACTTACAAACTAATTCTTTAATCGGTGTGCCATGTGTAAAATAGTGCAGCTGTGCAATATATTATGAAAAACACATCGCGCACATACTATTTGACAAAACATTTTTAAAACATATTTTTTTTAACTTCGTGCGCCCTATGTAAAATAGCGCACCGCACACGTACCGTTTGAGAAAAAAATTTATTTTATTTTTGTGTTAATTGGTGCACCCCAAGCACATACGTACCGTGTCTCCTCGTTGATAAAGAGCACCATATGGTGGTCCCCCGTTTTCTTGCATTTATAAGAACATGTCGCACCGCCTCCTCCACGACATCATATGCTACAAAAACTAACACTAAAGGATTTTTATTAATCGCGTTAATCGATGTATCGTAAGTACAACGACCGGGACTTCCTTGTTGACAAGAGCACCATACGATGTTTCTACCGTTTTCGTTAGCAGCATTTATAAGAAGGCGTTACACCGACGCTCTGGTACTTCTTGAAAGGCGCACCGTTTTCTTGTAACTTGAAAATTTTGTGATTTATTTATAAAATACATTAATGAATGATATGGTATGCCTGGCACCGATGTTAAAATGGTCGACAAGAGATCAAGTAACAAAAAAATATTGATAACACATCGAGACAAGTTCTTTGTAAATTCTTTTAAAAAAATTATTATTTTTGAATTATATGTAAGTTTAACTAATATGTATTTTTCATCGCGTATCATGCAGCCACATAATGATGAATCTCGATAAGATTATTTTTTATCTAGGACCAGAAGAGTGTAAAATATTGATGGAAAAATTGGCAGTATGATGAATCAGAATGAAAATACTATTAATCCAATATAAGTTTTTTTAAATTTTCATAAATAATATACTTAGAAATATTAGATAACATGTTTCAAAAATCTATTAATTCACAAATGTTTAATGTTATACATGGACCATCAACTCGTAAAATGAATGTTGTTCTAAGAAAAGATAACATGCAAATGGAAATGAATTGCTCCTTAGCTCATCCGGAGTAGTGTTGGAGATTAAGGAAAGGGGGGAATTTTTTTTTACAAAACTTTGAGGGATCTAGTGGAAGGAATGTATAAATGGTCTTTCCACTTACAATACAAAAATCAATCCAATGATTCCAATAACCAAATTTTATCTAAACTACAGGATGAGTTTCCAGAGAATTGGTCAATGAGACAAGTCATAAAAACGTACAACAACAATAAAAAAGGAATAAAAAATAATATTCCTTTAAATTTTTTTATAGAATTATATGTATATATTACTAGAAAGCAATCATTTATAAATATCACTTTTGTTATATTCACATTTCATATATCAATATAAAAATTACATAGTTTATTGTCATGTTACATTTTCAAAAAGATTATGAAAATCTCAAAAGATGAACGCGCTAATATCAGAAATATGCCAAAGAATTCCAATGTCCAAAAAGGTGTACAAGGAGATGGTCAAAGAAATGGACATTATTGCATCACATGAAGAGTCATATCAACAACAATGTGCTTCTCCAAATGTAATATGTAATCATTGAATTTTTCGATTAGGTACACAAATAAACAATTTAGCATCAAATATTAATTTTTCAAGTATTTCTTTGCAAAAAAATAAAAATAAAAATGGAACCCATTCAAACATAAAACAGCATTTTACAAGGAAGAAAAGGGTTGATATCTAAGTTTGTGAGTAATTGTTACTTCCTTATAAAAACTTAACTAAATTTTCATTTTTTTATATTTTAAGTTGTTTACAACAATCACTCATTGAATGTCTTCAACATGTGCTAACACACAAAGAAGAACCATCGACGAATTGATCGACATTGGGTTAACATGGGTTGCCGCATATGTTGGCATATCGTAAATTAATTGTGGAATTTGTTAGCATATATCAATCTTATTTTACTTAGCTTCGTTTATAATTAATAGAACAAAAAATATTTTATATTAAATATATGATTTTGCTATGGGGTATAAAACTTGCGGTGAAAACAAAGTATGGAACTCGCACCAACAAATGAAATGTTGAAAGATGGCATGAAATTTGGTTTTGAAAGAATGCAGGTTCATGAGTCAATTCTTGCTATGGTATCGCCATTTATTTTCGATTTATATTGATGTATATTATCTAATATTGCAATTTCATTATTCTCACCAATGTATATACTCATTACAATTTATTTTTATGTTTGTCGATGGAAGGTGAAGAAGAAGAAAACAATCAACACCGTGAAACAAAACATTCCTCAAAAATAACCCAAGTCATGGAAGTAGCTCGAGCAAATATAAAGAGCTTGCCAGAAGAATGATGATCAATAAGTTTGGGATATCAAAGCAAGACATTGTATTTTTTGAAATATTTGTTTCAAATCAAACATTTTTCTTAATGTAATGGAGCATAGTGTCCAAATTGAAAGACAAAGGGACACCAATAATTGTCCCATTTTGTATGAAAAAGAGTGTCTTATATCTATATATATATATATATATATATAATAAAATACGTTTTAATTTATTCTATTGCATTCTCCATTGTCACCCAGGAAATGTAACACCATTGATTAAATATATGGATGATTTAATATTATAATGAAGAGATGTGAAATCAAGTGATATGATATAAGAAATTAATCCAAAAATCACATTCAAATGCACTAATAAAAAATTTAATTGATATGAATACCGTTATAAGATATGTGTCGTACCTTTTGATGAATAATGAATTTTTTTAAAAAATCACAATAATTGCACCGTCAAGGTGTCGATGTTTCTAAAAATACAAATGAACACCGCAAGGTGTTAGTTAATCGTGCACCGGTGCGTTTGTATGATAATGCGCACAAATGCGTTTCTCATGACCTATGGGCACCGCACATATACCAAAACCAATTAGAACGCTAATGCGTTTGTGTGATATTGTGCACCGGCACGAGTGTGAAATCGCTCACCAAAGGTGTTTGCACGACCTATGGGCAATCGCATAAATACCAATACCAATTAGAGCGCTCGGTGTGTTTGTGTGATACCGTGCACCGCAAGGTATTTGTATAACATCGTGCACCGATGCGTTGATACGACCTATGGGCACCGTGCACAAATACCAATACTAATTAGAACGACCCAGTTGCGTTGTATCACCCACAACAGGCTCGGTGCGGTTTTACACTAATGGGCCCACAGCATGCACCCTCGACCGCCCCGAGGATCGTTTGGCCGACACGCACCCCAGGACGTTGCTAAATGCCCCGAGGCGTCCCAAATTTGTTTTCTATCCCGGTGCTTGCAGGTTTGCTGAAGACCGGTGCGTTCACTATAAAACACACCGGTGCGTTGACACACGATTAGCGCACCGATGAGAAAAACATCCACAACAACCTCCTACGTCTTAGCTTTTTTTAGTTGTGTTGAAATCTGCGAGAAGCTCGCCAAAACCTCTATTACCGAAAATGACAAGTTGCTGCAATCGACAATTTTGGCCAATTTTATAACACTAAAAACTTTCGTGTAACCTCCTCTCGAGGGCCTTTTCCTTGTAGTGTTTCCTCCAAGAGAATGCTCTAAAATGTTTGCCTCTTCAATTTATTTTTATTTTCTTTTTCCTTTTCCTTCATTTTCCCTCGTATGCATATTTTTTCATTTTCCCTTACATTGAATTTATTTCATTTTTCCTTAATTTCTTTTGCATCCTTGCCACATGTTCCTTGCTAGCGTATAATAAATAATTTTCCATTTATTTCCTTTTACCTTCGCCAATGCCAATTCCATTTCCATATCCAATAATAAATAATTAACCACAAGTAGATCCCAATGTAATTTTTTTCCTCTCATTCATATTCGAATATGTGTCCCATGACCTTGGTCTTCTCGATTTTATAATGTCCATTTATTTACATGGAAATTTAACTTAGGGCTATTACAAACTCCTCCCCTCGGGGGAACACCTTCCTTGGTACCCTGTTGACTCTTATGAAAAAAAACTTACCGAAAAACATGACAAAGTTACTCCTTACTGAGCTTTATAAACAAAAACTCGTTGTAGTATACATATATAAGACCTTCAACCAAAAAATAAAGAAGGATAAGTACGTTACATATGATCAACCCCATCCCATGTACCTTCATCGAGCCCAAAGTTCTTCCATTTCATTTTAACTTGCTCTATTTCTTGATTTCATAACATGAACTCTCTTCTGGTTGTAGGACAGATTGAGGTTCGGTTGGAACTCTTCCTGGGTTCCACCTCGTTAAAATACAGACCAATCAATCACATGATCACTATCCTTATATGTATTTTAAGTAGATAAATTGAAAAACATCATGGATTTTCATTGATAAGAGAAAATAAAGTATGTATGTCGCCGGGTCTAATACTCTCAAGGATCTCAAAAGGCCCACAATACGAGGTACACCTCGCACATTTATCCAATCTTTTCAAGGAGCACTTATTAGGATTAATACACAATTACGCATGCTCTCTAGCCATAATATTATTATTATATGCAAAATGGTGCTCAAACTATTGGAGGAGAAATAATTATATGCAAACCTCCAAACAAGCTTTGGGAGTACAAAAAGGTGAATATCTAGGTCATATTGTATTTTAGGAGGGTGTTAAGTAGACCCTAACAAAATTAAATCCATTAAGGAATGGAAAGTCCCACAACCATAAAGCAATTGCAAGGATTTCTTGCGAATAAGGTATTATTACAAGTTTGTTAAGAATTATGAGAGAATTGTGGCCACCCAACAACATCATCGAAGAAAGATGCATTTTCATGGACTCGAAGCAACTAAGGCCTTTGAACATCTTAAAGAGGAAATGTGCTGCTAATCGGTCTTACTACATGAGACTTCACAAAAATATTTAATGCATCGTGATGCCTCCTAAATGGAATTGGTGTTGTTTTTAATGCAAGAATGAAGACCTATTTTGAAAGCCATCCAATCAAAGGAAAGTATTTACATAAAGTTATTTATGAGAAGGAAATGTTTTCAATACCACATCATGCACCGCCTACTTCGGGCAGACATGATCGTGCACCACGCAAACATAAAATCTTTCGTGTTGTGTGTTGACCAAAATTATCTCGTCATGGGAAGGTTATTTTGGTCAACGCACCACCCGACAATCGTACAATTACCCGTGCGGTCTATCAAAACGGTACTCACACCATCGTACAATCGTACATAGTGTTATTTTTTAACAATTTTTATCCTACGGTGGTCGATAACCGACACGCACCACACTATTTTAGTGTTACTCTCCAATAGTTTTGAAAGCATCATGTTTAAATATAACAATAATATTATTGTTATTATATGTTTCTACTCTCTCTCAAGATTTTTAACTTTTCCTTAAACAAAGGGGAAAATCTATCATAACCCGCCCAACCCTAATGTAAGCGCTCATAATTGGTTGTTATCCACACATGTTGGTTGATTCATCACCATTATTCAAGGAAAACCACACCACTTGGAATTAACTCGTTGGTAGTCTCAGAAAGGGGCAAGATTTCACTCCCTTCCATTACTCCGTCAGTGGTCCACAAGGTTTCACTTTGCTAGATGCCTTTGAGTCTTGGGTTGTTAACTTCTTTTCCTTATGCCAAGGGAAGATGAGCACTTTATCAAGCAAAATAAGTTTTAACTTTTGAAACTTTAGCTCTACAAATTAACTAATTGACCCGAAAGGCTCATTCTACAACCCGCATGAGGGGATGTGTGTTTGTCCGTTGTCCTTGCCCCTTTAAAAGAAAAATAGAAATAGAAAATTATGTTCTAAATAGAAAACTAATGTCGACTATAATTTATGAATATGTTGTAAAGTAATTAGAAGTAGAAAAAAATTTCTTGTCTAGATGTTTAAATTTATACATTCAAAAATATTTCAATAAAGGATTTAAATAAATTATTTGAAGATCTATGTAAACCAATTTATGTCCATATCAACTAAAAAATTAAGTTTTATGGTTGATGAAAAATATCACATTGTATTTTGCACCTAAAAAAGTTTGTAAGTGAAAATTTGGCCTCTCTAGACCGAGGTCAAATATAAATTTGTACTTAAATGGATTTATGTTTATTTATATATATATATATATATATAACAATTACTCGTAATGGTTAAGAGCATGTGTTTTCTCCTAAAGGTCACATTCAAAACTAGAGGGGATAGAGTATGTATGCCTTGCTAGACTCGGAAGAAGAGAAGGTGTGGGGTCCTTGTCCCACAAACAAGAGGGTCTCATACACCAATTTGTGTCCTGCTCATGTTGACCTTATGATTAGATAATAATAATATTAAAATTTTTGTTATTTATATATTTATATTTTTTTATTATACAATATTTAAAAATATGAAAATTTAGATAAATGTTTTAATTACATCATTAGGAATAATCTTACATACTTATTTAAATTATAGATCACAAAAAGTCTTGCGTTGAACTATTTTGTTTTTACTGGAACTCTTCGTAAATTTTGTACTATCATTGATGATACACAGTTAGTTTTATACATGCAGCCACTAAATCGCATACTTGTAAAATGTAACATGTAATTTTTCTAACAATGGAAGATTGGCTTAATTTTTCTCAGATCACAAAAGTCTTAAATCTAATATATGAAATTTGTCAAATAAATATAATCCAGTGATAAAGATACAAGCATAGTACAATGAATCACTCCCTATATGAAAAAATTTATAATAATGTGGCTGTAAATGTCAGAGATTCAGATAAGAATTTCAAAAAAATCGCTATTAGTTCCTATCACCGATGTGCCCAACCAAAATACGATCTGCTGCTTTTAGTGGCAACTAAATCTGGGGAGAACTCCTCCCTCCGTACTTCTATGTTTCTCATTTTGGATGAGAGTGACTACAGAGCTGCCCGTCTTCAAATGACTATCGTACATACTCATTTTTGGATGAGAGGATTACAGAGCTCCAGCGACGAGGACTATCTGTCCACGGAAATGACTTGCCGACTCAAATCCCTCTGTATGGATACGTTGTAATAATGGTGCAAACTCCTCACGTTCCTCAGGGTTCTCTTTCTCTAAATTCCAAAAACCAGGTAAGCGGGAGTCAATTTTTCATAAGTTCATCAGTGGGGGCCATGTACCTACCACACACTGCCAGTCTGTCCTGTCAGTGAGAAAGCAACAGGCCTATGCACTGCCACAAAGTAAAAATTCACACGTTCAAATTCCTGTATGTGAGGATGTGGTCCTCACATGTGTCATAGTCTAATAACTAGTACTTAAAATGAGCCGACGGGACACCGAAGGAGGCGAGCGGGAGCATCGGGATCGTCGTGAGATCCATGACGGCGCCGACGGCAGCGGATCGCAGTGTGAGTTGGGAGGCAGCGGATCATGGTACGTGTCAAATTTTAATTAGGATGAGCGGGGCGAATCTTTTCCCCAGCAAAGCCAGCAAAAATTTGTCACGCTCAAATTCCCCGTAGGTGAGGGTGGTCCTCACATGTGTCATAGTCTAATAACTAGTACTTGCCTGGCTAAAATGAGCCGACGGACACCGATGAGAGTGCTAGCGGAGCATCGGGATCACCGGAGGATCCATGACGGCGCCCACTTGGTAGTTGATCGCGGTGGGAGTTGGGAGGTAGCGGATCATGGTACGTGTCAAATTTTAATTAGAATGAAGGCGAATTTTCTCCAAGCAAAGCGCAATAGAACACCTTTAGTGTAATTAGATGAGGAGGTGTGGTTTTCACAACTTCATAATCTAATAATTGGATGGGGAGGTGTGGTCCCCACAAGTGTTATAGTCTAATAATTTGATAAAGAGATTTATGTCCAATTTCAAACAAAACTATGTATACCTAGTGCTTGTTCTGTCATCTTTCCAGTGATAACTTTATCTTATTTGGTGTCAAGGTACATGACTCTTTGTTAACCACTCAACATAATTTATCAACATCAATGACCGAATCGATGTAAGTTAACCACTCAATATAGCCTTTCAATATTAATCACCGAATTTTAATGCCTAAAAAACCGACAAAATAATTCGGAAATTTCGGCAAAGATTTTTAAAAAACGGGGATTACAGTTATTAAACTTCAATATTTTGGGTGACTTAAAAGTTTTCGATGGTCGTAAATCCATTTTCACCATCAAAAATGCAATTCAAACACACTCCAACTACCTTAATTTTTGAAATTTTTTACCCGTCCATAAACTCCAATTTTAATTATAAAAACACAAACGCACAAAATATCATTGTAAGTGCAATCCCAAACAAAACTATGCACACCTAACGTTGCCTAATCACAATCTTTTCAAGTAATAACTCTACCTTGTATGGCCGCGTACGTACATGGCCATCTCATAACCACGCAACATAACATCTCAACGTCAATCACCGAATTTTTAATTAGCGAAAGGAATTGAACAAAGATTGATACTTTCATAAAGTTCAATGTGATTATCATTTTATTTCATAACCTTTTTTTGATGCAAAATATTTTTATGAGGCAACCTTACTGATGCAGATGACCGCAATCCGTAGGTGGACAAACTTCCCCAAACAATTTTTTAAATATTTTTTATGCCAAACATTCTATTCTAATCAAACACCGTGTGAATAAAGCTTTCTTAACATAAATCATGTTACTATGAGTTATTTGGTGTAAACATGTAATTGGATGGTTTTATTGCTTTGATTGGATTGTGATAATGGTGTTTATCTAAATTGTCTAGCAACACACTTCATAGTCTTATAATTTATTTATTTTCTTCCTCTCACTCTATTAGGAGATAGTTGGAGAGATTGTTTGTTCATAGAAGTGTGTATTATTTCCTATGGTCATGATGTATCGTCGGTGAGTTGCTAGGGTAGTATCTCATATGTTTTTCACACCATAATATTTTTATTATATTTATTTTATTTCATTTCTCTTTGAAAAGAAAAAAAGTTGTATATGTTTGGCATTTTAACGATATAAGATATATTTTGAAATGAAACAACATGTAAGTTTTAAATTTTAAATCATTAGTTGTTATTAGAATATTTAATGGGAAAAAAATTGAAATTAAAATTAAACTAAAAATTTTAGGATAATATGATCCCGTTATATAAAGCTAATTCTTTTAATTTAGTGCATATATATATATATAGAAAATGTCTAATAAAATTGAATAAATGATGAAATTAAAAAAATGGTGATGAAATAAATCTATGAAATATCAATTTAATGTCTAATGCTTTTTTCTTAAAGGCTATTAAAAAAGGAAATCCCAATTCCGAAAATATAAACATCGAAATAATGAAAGACCTATCCATTTATTGATTTTTGAGGGTCATGCCATGAGGGATTCTCCTTTCTTTCCCATCCATAATTATTTACTACATAGCATGTCTTTTGCTTAGCCCCTTTGGGAACACATTCGTCTCATGAGTTGGTTATTTCTCTAAAACTATATGATGGTCCTTCATAGTATATTTAGGAAAATAATTATATTAACCCTTATTATGTTGTGTTGGAAGGATTTATTAGATTTGCATCACTTAACTAAACTCACGAAGAGTGTTTGTATCCATGATTTGAATTGGAATAAAAAGTGTTCAATCACAAGAGACTGCCATACCACACCTACCACCTTGGACATCTCAAATCAACTCACCGACATCCATGAATATTGTTAAAGATGTCATATAAAAGTCTATCATCGTCTCTATTATATATTTGTCCACATGGGTAATTGAATCCATAATTTGATAGGGAAGGACACACTTCTAAAGCCCCATTTATTCAGAATAGTAACCCTTGTTTTAAAGAGCATTTTGAATATTTTGTTATAAAATCCTCTCATTGATGTAACACCCCCTAACCATCTTCTCAAGGTGATGTTATTTCACTATCATTGACACTACCGTAACGTAACTAAATACATATGTATAACTTGAAAAAAATAGATAATAATGTGTATAAAAAGTCATAAAATATAACAATAGCACACTCAATACTTATCCGATAAAACCATATGTTGGTTGTAGACCTCGTAGGTTATCCCACTACCCTCTCGGTTATCCCATTACCCTCCGAGGTAATCCCACGTTCCCCGAGGTTTCACCGGGTCAACCAACATTGTCTTAAAGTCTCCGTGGCTTCCAAGAGTTCATGTTTCCCCAAGGGTCTCCAAATACCCTCTAAGACCATATAAGCACACATGTCCCCACACTTCTCCCCCCATGTTGTAGCCTTCCCTAAGGCAATCCAAGAAGAAGTGCACCCACATTTCCAGACCCATCGAGGGTCCTTGAGGTAACACTGCCAAGGATCCTTTGGTTCTCCCTAGAACTAGTTCGCACTATCCCCTTGAAGTCCCCGATGGAAAGGGAGGTCGTATGTGTCATATTCCCCTCCCTTTACCTTTTATGTATAGTTTAATATTATAATATTTTAGTGTTATTCATAATATGAATATTATAGTTATAATATGATTTAGGAACCATGTTCTGGTTATGTTACGTCACCTTTCTCCTTTTATGGAGTCCTAGTGCCTCCATACTCTTTTTTGTCCCTTACTTTGTATTCGTGATGTCATTTGTTAGTACATGTGTGCGTATATGTTACATCTACCAAGCTTTATGCCATTATAACACATAAAGTTTCCATGGCACACCCATGTTAGCACCATGATCTTAAAACACATTAGTACGCTGGCCAACCAAACTTTACCTATTTACACACAAAGAATCGCAGTCTCAATAGAACCTAAATCACTAGCATAATTAACATATAGCACCTCACAAACCTATGTATAATATGTACATCTACAAGACCATTTTGGGGGCCGCTAGGGGTATTATATTCCTCCCCCTTATTCATGCATTGTCCTTAGTGTATCTGTACAATTGGATTCGTTATAGAGCACCTTGATCTTCTCGTCCACTATGTACCAACAAGACTTGGAAATCTTTTGTGTTGTCCAAACTTATATCCACCATTCTAGCATGACCACCATCATATCTATAAAACAATGGAGTAAAACAATTGGCACATGCAAACTTCCAACCAAGTAAATATCTCATAAATAATCAAAAATGATATTAAAGGTTTTAGAATCCTCCTCTTTATTTTCAAACATATTTCCAAGAATCAAAGCCACCCTTGAGATTAACGATCCAAGATATTTTCATACCTTCATAATTTTCAGATAAATTATAGGTTATTGAAGAATTTTTTTGTTCTCATAAACTCAAATGCATAATGTTTCCACAAACATCTTTGAACATCCCATCATGGAAGATCATCATATCATGTAGAAAGGCCATTAGATTTAAAGTATTCCTAGTTCTTTCGTTCCTATATTTTGACAAAGGGTCACTTGAAACCAAATGTAGTAAAAGTAATCTAATTTAACAACAAAAAATGTGGCTTAAAACAAGGACAAGGCCCTCAAAAATAGCTCAAATATAATGTTATAAGCAACCATATATTGTTTTCCTAGTCCAACCGCACACCTAATGGGAGACAAAAATGGGGCAGTGTTCATAAATCAATAACAAAAATATTCATCTCTAACCTCATACGATAAATTTATTAAAAAACAAAGTTATAAATCTTATACATCTCAAAAAAATTGATATGCAAATTAAGAAATGAAAGTTTAAAGAGCTTATGATATGAGTTTATTGTTGAGAACCAATTATACATTATTGAGGATGATTGTGTAAAGTATAAAATTCAGGAACAACCCTTGCATCTGCAATAACAAATAACCGAAATGACCTAGAAAAACTAGAAGAAGAAGCAAAAATGAAAATCTATAATAAAGGAATTAGTCGTTGAGACAAGCATAGTACTGGCTTCACGTAATTCTAGGCTCCAAGTTCGTTGGTGACCCTCACACTACATACAACACCCAAGAGAACATAAGAGTGAACTTCAAGATATGTTGAGCCTATTGTATCACTCTTGACTAGAAAGTCACAACATAGTTTGGCTAAAATTGCTCGGTTGTAGCAAGAAATCCAAGCAAAGACAGACAACCCTATTAAAGGATGTTCAAGTTGTAAGGTATTTAGAGAGAATATACTTTAATTTGATTTTTATATTAAATTTGAGAATATACTTTCAATTAAGCACTATAATTACTCTTCCATCGATGATGAAAATTTACATATAGTACGAGACTATAATAAAGCCACCATATGACAATAACAACAAAGAATCATGCATTCTACAAAAGAAAAACCATCTCAAACTCAAATTCTACCGGCCAAATTACCACCGATGCCAACCCCAAAAATAGAGTACCAAGGAGAATTGGATAAGAAATGTGTTCATAAGACATCGACAAGAACTAAAACTCCTTAAAAAACAACGCTAAATACCCACCAAAACATAGGGTTCCCTTCATATATCAGGTGGAATTTTCGTAGAAGAGGCCGGAAGCAAAACCCCGAAATGAATTTGTCCTACAGAGTATCTCATAAATGTATATTTGATAATATGTCCATCTCAATGTTCGTCTTTTGTATATGTGGGAGACAGATTATTTGAAATGAGGAAAGAAGATACTATGTATGAATCATCTAGTGCTAATTATTATTACTCTACCTTGTTAAATTATGATTGTTTTATGTTTTCATCAAAAAATGAAAAGTGATTACTTTGGTAAAAAAATTTACAAAGTTTGGGGGGAGGCCAAGAGCGAGAGGGTGATCTTAGCCCCGACGGAGAAATAAGGAAAACATTTTCTCTGGGACTAGGAATATCCAAAAACAAATCAGCAAGTAAGAACATATGTTGTGGCAAGGCTTACAATGGGAACCAGTCAAGGAATCACACATAAGGGTCAACTTTGGAGGACTTCGCATCACTATCCAAAAGTGTATGGAGGCTCAAAACCAAGAAATTAGATCCAAACCTAACAATTCAAAGAATAATATTATTGTTGGGATAAATTTGATTCCTTAGAGTTATACCATATTAAAATGGAAAACAATGGATTAGCATATAATTATGAAACACACTTTTGTTAAGACGAGGAGAATTTGGTTACCTAAGGTGCACCCTTAATTTACCCATAATTTTTCAATTCCATGAATTGACATGAAAGGTCTCAATATGAGGAAGAGCCTTGAGAAGAGCTTTCTGCCCCGATAGGAGAATTAAGCATCATAAATATGCCATGGTACAGCTTGTTAAGCAAGGGAATATTGGAAATAAGTCATGCCATTAATTCAAGAGCTAGACAATATTAAAAATAATCGATAAGATGAAGGACAATTGGGCCTTAGAAGGAAGTAATTTAAGGCAAGAAGGATGTGATGGTGTCATGATCTCTCGAGCTCGAGGAGGACCGGCTCACTCAATCGTGTGGTCATCTAAATCGAGGAAAGCAGTGAATAATCGGCATGGTTTCCAGGAAGGAACTAACACAATGCATTAATCTTGCAAAATTCTCTCACACAAATTGAGTTAATCATAGACACAAGAAGATGGCTTTGGAAGGTATATGAATTATGTTAGATACACCTCACCGTGGTCAAAGTGATGGTTTCATCGTTAGGGAAATGGTGTTGGAGATGCATCTAGGAATTTCTTCAAGCTTTTAAGCAAGAGATCAAGGATATGGTCTCAAGGATAGGAGGAAAAATTATCTTGGAGGTCGTATCTCATTTCGCCTTGTTATGCATCAATTGAGAGTTTCAAAGAGGATGTAGAGAGCATCCAAGCATCTACGAAAGTCATAATGAAGAGCCTAGCAACTTCCGGGATGAAGGTCGAGGAATCTCAACGAGAGGGTGCAGATTGTTGTAGTGTTTGTCCTAAAAGAAGTCTTCGAACCTCGAGGAGTGGTGGTCCCAATGATCCATCGTGCATCGAAATGGGAGTCTTATCTCCGAAGCTCACCGTCCAAATGGATATTTAGTAGGCGTGTAGCAGGAGGAACCTAAGTTTGATAAATGCCGTGAAGAAAGAGGATGACATGGAAGACAACGAACATTCCGTCGCAGGGATTTGAATAGATATAATATAGTAGTGGTTTTTTTTGTTAGTACTATGTAAATATATATATGTTAATAAAGCATGTTAAATTGAATATGTTTTTTTGGAGAATGTACAAGGAGAACTATGTCGATTATCTCGAGAAGAAGAATGTGAAATATCCTCGTCTCCGGTCAAAGTAGTTTTGGCAAATAAAGAACTCATTACCCGCACCTTATAATGGTTTTGGGGAGATTCCCGTATTTATTAATATAAATACAATTGTTTCTAAAAAATAAAAAATTTGTACAAGTTTGGGAGAAGCAGAGCTCTTGGAATTTCTCACAAAATGTGGTGGCTCGCTACACAAATTGTCCGAATGGGAATTTTATGCACTCCCTCTCAAGCCAATTGTAGTTTGGAAGAGAAATACATTGTTTCATGTTTTAATTGTTGGGTAACTTAATTGTACAACTATCATTAATTAACAACCAAGGTTCATGTATTTCAAGAAGCATGTGGATAATAATATGCTGTGAGTTCTATTTTTTATTTTAAAAGATGAACCGAAACAAACTTTATATTGAAACAAAATGTAACTAGATTAACTTATACCATTCTCACGCACATGTTCTTTCCATCAAAATTGTTCTTTCAAAAGCAAATTATTCTTAAACGTGAATTCGATTGAAAGTTCTACTTGAAAAGAATTGAAATGAAAATATTATCCTAATGAGAAGAATTGAAATCTTATTTTACTCGATAAGAATTAAACTTACTCTATTGAACCGAATTGAAAAAGATTATTTGAATGAACAAAATTGACACTTTAATTCTACCTCAGTTGAATTGAAATACTATTCTAAGTGTAAGAAATTAAAATCTTTACTCATTCAAGCGTAAAGGAAACTTTAATTCAAGTGCCAAATTTAGAATCACAATAAGGAACAAAAAGCTGAAGAAATAATCTTGGAACACAATTATGAAGAATCTACTAGTGTGTGCATTCATGACTAAAATCAACTGATCATTAACAACTCAAATAAACAAAACAAGAAAAAGAAGTATTTTTTTATCTTTTTATCATATGTGAGCGCTCAACCCGTGCAAACTACGTAATGTCAAATCATGAAAAGCATGTAACTCCAATAACAAAGCATCGATAGAAAACATCTAACTATTTGTAATGGAAAAGAAAACCACTATGAAACAAAATCAATATCCAATATAACCAACAACTAGATTAACTTACAAATTCTTCAATGGGCCCCTCCTATTGAGCGTAAACATGAAATCAATTAATGAACTATTCACCCACACATTTAACCACCGAAGGAATGGAGTAATTTGTATTAAAAGTAGAAGTTTTCAATAAAAAATTATTACAAACTTAAAGAGATTAAAGATGTGAATTACCTCACTCCAAGGCTTTTTATAATCCTCAATAATGGTTCTAAGATTTATAAGTCAAGAATCTAGTTTCTATTTGAAAACTAAGAGATTAAATCAAAATAGGAATCATTATTCTCATGATTTGTTATGAGAAAAGAAAATCATGAGAATATTTGAATTTGACATATCATAGCTTTTGATTCCAAACAATTATCGTTCAATCCTGTAAGCCGTCGTACGATGCTACGATCTTCCTTCTCAAATTATCTCGCAAGGTTGGAGTATTATAACCAGAGTTGAATTTTGCCTCTGACTCATCATATTTCTCAAACCTCGTGAGCTTCATATTAGTGTAATAGGTGGATTTCAAAATGTCGAACATTTTCCATCTTACTTTCTATATCCTTTATTCTTCTTCTAAACGTGTTGGAACATGTCTAACCATGGATGTAGTCAGAGAATATTTCGTTAGTTACAAAATGAGTGCATTTAGATAGCTATAGAAATGTTTTGATTAAATTGCATAAAGAAACAATAATGGAAAGGGTGAATGTATGAATATGGGTTACACTTTTGGGCCAAATGTGGCGATAAAATTTCAAGTTTTTCTTCCTCTTTTTATCAAATTTAAGCCCTCAAAATTCATATAAGCACTATGAACTTCATCTGCAGGAAAAATACAAATCGTGGAGAATTATGTTGTTGTCCTAATGACATTCTTCGCAAAGAGCTGGCTTTTTCATATTAAAAATTTATTTTTTTATGCAAAATTATATTTTTTTTATTATTTTTCGAGGTCATGGATGGACATTTCAATTGTATTTTGTAGACACAAGTGTTCACGTAAGGTTTTTTTCAACTATTTAAATAAATTGGAAAACTAAGACTACCCTTTGAAGAGGACTCGTAAATGAAGATAGTGGTATTTTTTGAATTTTTTTCTAATCGTGTATATTTTATGATATTGATTTTTTATTCAACCTTTTAAAATTGTTCAAAAAAATTTCAAACATTATTTTAAAAGAAATTAGAATTCAAAATTTCAAACTCATATGCTACTCTGGAGCAGATGTGTCCCAATCCAACATGATCAACCCCGCCACTTAAAGACGACCTCGCTCGAGACCGCTAGTGGTACAAAATTATGCTGCAGAAATATGTGACAAGCCGAGCTAAAGCGCCCTCAACAGCCTCGATGAAGCGCTTAAATTTCTCGATCGAGTGTTTGGAAATTCAAATTTCAAATAGCTCTTTCAAGGATTTAGAAAACCCTCGATCGAGCCCTTAACGTGCTAACGAGAGTTCGACCGAGCTATAGGCTCGATTAATTTATCATACTTATCTTAAAAAAAATAAAAAATAAAGCCTCTTAATACTTGTCTATGAGATAATTATAAATTTTATTTATTTCACAAAAATAATTTTTTATAAATATTCAAATACATTCCAAACCCTATTTTCCTTAATTATAAATCCAAATTTTATTTTATTTTACCAAGAAAATAATTATAATAATAATTTCTATAAGAGATTTAACTTTGCTTTTTCAATTTTGAATTTCTTAAAAATGATAATTTGTTTATTGATTTGATTTTAAATGTAACATATTTTCATACTTAATCATTTTATAAATTTTTTTTATGTAGAATTTTTCAATAAAAATAAATCAAATTATAATAAATAAATAAACAACAAACTAACCTAAACTAAATTTTATAATATTATTATTTTAAAAATAATTCCATTCGGGCATATTTAATCTTAGATCACTAAATTCAAATTAGTTCAGTACTATTTTAAAATTTATGATTCCTTATGATTTTATTATTTTAAAAAATGTATATTGCAAACCTAAGTGAGAGAAAAAAATTATATATATTATGCACTGAGGACAAAATTGACTGCAATCAACCGTATCAACCGTAGATACCATTGCATCCATTACAACTAGATTAATTATAACTTAACAACTATTTTTTTTCACAGGAAAATTCGTAATATTTCATTATTAAAATTACATGTTACATTTTACCGTATACCGTCCAAATATGGTTCAATACATAGTACAAGCTTTCCATATAAACCCATATACACTAATTGATCGTTGTCGAATACAATACATATGTAAGTTCTAGTGCATGAAACTTACAAAAACAAAAATAGAAGTAAATATATATCTACAAATAGGGTCGCCTAGTTCCACATTACCACTGGCCCCAGAATCACAGCATCCACCATAAGTGGTGCCGACAAAAACGCAGCTTTTAAGCATCTACCGCCTCTCGTACCGTAATCCATCAATGAACACCAGGAAAATATCTATATACTCCTGCACCATCATGTTCAATGATGAGCCATCGCCCCACTCTAGCTCGCGGCTTCTTTGGATAATTTATTTGCCACTTTGGCCCTTTGCCCGTAAATATGATATTAAATATATAGTCAAAATGAGATTTGAGATGAATAACTTCCCGCAATTGCGTAAGTGTGAGTGTAACACCGTGCAAGAGAGTTGGAACCAATTAACAACAACAAGTGAGTCTCCAAAAAATCTAAATGATGTTACAGCTTTTTTCACAAGCAAAAAAGGAGGAGGAGCTTAAGACAAAGAAGCTCATGATATTTGTTTTTTCCAGCCCCAATCCCATTTTAAGATGTGTGAAGTAAAAATACTGTCGGATAATGTGCAACATAGCACCACCCCCCGACCAATCCGGCTTGTTGCATCTCGTCAAAATATGCCTACTAACCGGGTATGGTCATGATTTTGGGGGTAATATTTTTCTCTCGGGGACGAAGTAGTGCCATCAGGAATAAGACAATATGTAGCAATGGTGGAGGAGTACATATAATCCCCAAGTATCCGACTTCCGTTTTCAAATATGAATCGTTGCGACCATCCACAACCGGCCAAGCTAGGATTAAAGGAAGATTAAGTAGCCGGGTGTTGGTAGCACGCTCCACCTCAAACCGTCCATGCTTCAGAGATGTTAGGACCCTCACCAAAAGTGAGGGCACTTAAGACCTCCGTACGTAGCAAATATTTTGAACGACAAACAAGAATCCAGAAAAATGTGTTGGGCCGATTCTCCCGAGCTCAACAAGAATAAATATCTTCGAGGGTCCATGAATGGCCCGCCAATGGAGGTTATCCATAGTGGGAATGCAAATATTAAGCATGCACCACATTAGAAGCATGTTTTTTGTGTGAAAGCACTCTGCATCGCTCGCCCCTCCAAATTTTCTCATGTGGTTCCTTGAGGTGACATAGTGTCGTGTAACCAATTTTTGGGAGAGCAGAAACCAACAGAGCAAGTGTCCAAATCAACTTTTCCTTGTTCCGTGAGCCTCGATGTGGGTGGCCGGGGAGCTCGATAAAGGTTTTCCGAAACCAAATGACCAAAATTTTCCGGGAATTCGGAGGTCATGAGCAACAACCACGCTTGAGCAGCGTTAGTGCGCCTCCGGTCGCAATCCGGCAAGGTGATGGTATCCTCGCTCTCCAAATAATCGTTGATCCAATGTACCTCTATTCTCCACTCCCGCACCACGACCGCACCACCCCATACGAGGCCCAATCCAATCTTCCGTGAGGGGGTCCTTTGGATCAAATGAGATGCCTTTGTGATCACTTTCCATATGATGGATGCTATCGTAAGGTGGAGCATGATTACGAATCCAATCAAGTGTGCTTCCGTGAGAAATGTATTTAAGCGTGCAGACATCCCTCCAAAGGCTCGACTAGAAATCGTATGCCACAGAAGCTAGTACAAGTGAGGAGGTGCTGATGAATATATTTAATGCCCCATCTCCCCATCGTTTTGGGATGGTCGATGTGCTCCCACAAATCCAAAAAGTTGACCATCATTCTTTTGATTTTTGCCAAAGGAAATTACTAAAGTTTTTGAATATGTACTCGCACACTCTTTTGGTATCCAAGCGAGGAACATCCAACAACCGGAATAGCCTCAAGGCCGTATTTAATAAGAACCGCCGACCGCTCGGAGAGACACCGATGGTGCCGTGATTGGATGCGGCGATCCACTTGGCGATCAACCAATTCCGCTCCTTGATTTGATAATCATTAGGTTTTAAAAATGAAACCTTTATTTCAATCCTTCCTCAATGTTGCATGGAATATAAGGAAAAAAGCTACAGATTCACCAATTTCATGAGCAAGAAGCCATTGGTCATGATAATAGTAGATTTGTGGTTGTTGTGAGACATACTCGTCACTTTGCTTAACCTTTGAAGAATTCTTTCAAATTGAAGTGAGTCCTTACAGGAGCTAATGTATGAAAATAAGTACATCATCAACAAATAAAAGATGATTTAGGTGCGTAATATCATTAATACAAGTCCGTGGAATCTCCTCAAAGATCTTTGGCCTTTTTAATGACACCAAAGTCCCTCCATAACAATACAAATAATAGGGGGGAGAGAGGGACAACCCTTGTCACACTCCCTCTCGCATGAAAAAGTCCGATGCGTAGCTATTCAAGAGAGTACCTAAGGATGCGCAAGGATGCAAACCCACAATCCGGTATCAATGAATAAAGTGGGGAAACCATTTTGGATGAGAATGAGGGAGTGTATTTAATTGACATGATCAAAGGTTTTTGCTAGATCGATTTTTAGGATAGTACACTTGAGTTTTCGGTTTTGATAGAGCGTGTGGCTTCTTTAAAGCCGTATCAATGGCATCATGAATCTGCCTCTCGGGTGGAGGAAAGCAATTGTTCTTTGGCAATGTGACACAGATAAGATGAGCTTAATACGATTTGCAATGATTTTTGAGATAATTTTGTAGATGTGTGCTTACGCAGAGAGATAGGTCCGTAGGCCGCGGAAAAAGAGATGGGGTGATCAATTTTGGAATGAGCGCAATGAAGGTAGAGTTACCATCATAGATTCCGCCATGTTTCCTCGCTATCTTCAATGGCAACAGAAGATCTCTACCTAGAAGCTCGAAAAATGGTAAGTAAAATTCAATGGGCCATCCATCTCGGTCCAAAGAATTTGTCCTTTTGGAACCATTTAAGGACCCTTCAATCTCCATGAAAATCGGCTCATTAAGGTCCCCCTCCACCGTTCCCCCGGTAAACATATCTCTGTTGAAAGACATAGCAATGTTCATGATCTCCGGCAGATTATATTGGAGAGGGGCTTTGTACCGACCGGTAAAATGTTGAATACCCATGTCTGTGGAGTCATGGGTGGGTTCGGCCTTTAAATCCATATTTATCCCAGAGTTCCCAACAATGGTGTTATTAATCCGTCGACCATTTTCATGGTGTTGAAAAAATTTAGTGTTTTCATCACCAACTTGTAGCCAAAGAGCACTCGCCATGTAATATCCAATCACACTCCTTTTCGCGAAGTATTAGTTCTCAGCATACAAGAGTGATGAGATGATCCCCAGTAGCCTATGCCGCAACTCCAAGAGATCAAAATCAGCTAAGTCGTGAAATCTTCCAACTAAATTTTCTGTACTCTTTCTTCTTCCAACCTATTTTTCCTTTTTTTCCCATTTGATAGTCATGGCCTTAATACCTGCTAAGGTTGTCGTTGATAACCCCCGGTAGGTTCCCTATCTCTAAGAAATTGGTGACAAATGCTGCTACCTTCGAGTTACTGTAAGTCACAATAATCTTGTTCAAGGAACCATTCGGAGTTAAATTTGAACGAGGTCGCAGTTCGTAGGGCCAACCACAAATTCCAAGCAGACAGAATGATCCGATATTCCACCCATACCCACCCATTTCCTCGGTGGTATTCATTTGATTTAGAAGTTGTTGCTTATCAGAACCCGTCAAGCCTCCTAGCCAAACCCGCAAAGACCGGGCTTCTTCTATTCTCTAAGTGGGTTGTAATTTGGCATATGAATGTCTATGAGATCCGGCAGATTCCAACAGAGAGGTAACCATACTGCGGGATCCGGGACAACATGGCACCCCAAGATTCGGTCAATCCCATTGAGAAAATTAAGGTCACCGCCTACAATGATATGTATGTCCTTTAGAAACGAACAACTTATCGATCATTCCGTAAGACTTTCGTCGCGCGGCCCATATACATTGACCGTCGTAATAGGGAGCGCACACCCCGAATTGAATCTCCATCCCAATAGTGTACTCTCGCTTCCCAACAACATCATCCGGTGGTGCGATTATTAATGCCCAACAAGACACTTCGATCTTCCCCTTGCATCCGTATGATGAAGGTCCAATCGTGAAATCGAATTAAGAATAGTGAGTATAGCAAAGGTTCTCCCCCAAAATCTCTTGTAGGGAAGAGTGCATCAAACTTGAGTTTTGTGGACTGTGTCCTTCGCCGCTAATCTTTTAAATCTGGGTCGAGAGACCCCCGCAATCGAAAGTGAGACAAATCATTGGAGACCCGCCAATGGGTTTTCGTCTAAGAACCTTGATGACGGAGGATTGAGTGCCTGCTCAACTTTCTAGGTTAGCGCGTTCGATGGCCCTAGCGACCGCCGATGGTCTACCCCGGTCCTTAGGAGGATTAGCGCTAGTACCTCGGCCAATGCCCGTAACAGGTAGGGAGTTCAAGAGAGAAAGGGAACGAAGGAAATAAGAGTGGCCGTATGGAGTGCGGGTAGTCGCGGAGGATTGGGAGGTATCGCGGGTCAGATTCCGAAGAGGTGTGGGTGTGGTAGGTGGGATAAGGGGGAGCAAATGCAATAGTACAACCAAGAGGGACAGAAGTCAAAGATCGGTGCGTATAGAGATGAACAAGGATTAATTGAAACAAAATGAAAAAAGACGAAGAGGCACCGCAACTGCCGAGGGACCTGACGAGGTAGGCATCGACGATGATGAGTCCCCTAGCCTATGTAATCACTCTTTCCGGCTTTGGAATCATCGGCTCAACCGTACGCCGCCCACCGCCAAGCCGTTCCTCGCTCCGCACCTGGGGAGAATGATTTGGCCTCGTGTAGTAGCATGAGTGACCATGTTTTTGCAACATTGGAGCCCTATGAGTGGGCACCCTTAAACTGTGTGCCCCACCTCATGACATTTCCGACATCCGAACGGACGCCTCCACAGTCCAAAGATCTATCGCCATACCATACCTTCAAAAAACATGTTGTAGTTGTCATGCAATCCATCTCATGTGTCAAAAAATATAAGGATGCATGCTGACAATTGCTCCTTAAAAGAAATCAGACAGGATTTGTCGCGATGTTCAAATAACACCAAAATCCTCACCAATGTTGCGTAGGGAAATATCATTTGAGAATTGTACCGGGTAAACTAGGAAGACACATCCAAATGGGTCCGGTACCCACCATTTCTTTGTTCCTGGATCAAAAAGTGGGGACCAACGCTTCAGGAGTACCGGTGCATCTCAATGTGCCAACACTGCTGAGTACCCGCCGACGGAGTCAGTACGTGCTGTAAGAGCAACCAGCCCCCGGTAAGGAGTGATACCTCCGAGAGAGTCTCCAACACCTCGCTTCCAAATCTCGATCGTCCATTGTTTGAGTCGCGCAGTTGGCATACTTGCTCTCGCACCTTCCCTACTAACATCGTGGCCGCCGTAAGCTCCAGAAGCCGTCCTGATACCCTCTCACACGCCCAAAATTTGAATTCTCGCTCGTGTTTATTTTTTGCTCTAGTGATGCTTCTTCTCTTTTGCATCCCCGAGCAAGGATCCTGCCTGACCAATCCTCCGATTTCAAGGTGGGTATTGGGAGAGGTCCCAACCCGAGCGTCACCGGTACATTAACGAAAACGCCGAAGCAAAATCGTACACCGAAGAGAAAGGAGGTACAACACCACCGATATTGAGTTGTTCGAAGTTGTGGGTCGTCGCACCGATGAATGTCAAAGCATCATCCACTATAGGTGTCGCAGCCACTGTGTCAATCTCGGATCGTATGGTAGGGAGCAAAAGCAAGCTTGGGAAACCCCAAAGGTCGTTGACAATGGGCGACGGGTAGAGAAAATAAGAGGGTCTACTCTTCCGATGGACGATGAAGAGTGGACCGAAAGTGACCGGAGGAGAGCTAGTGGACCGACATGTTTGTAGCGGGGACCATATCCACCCGCTCCCCTCGCCACCCGCCCCCGTCATTTGCTCCCCCAAATGTCCACACCCACCGCAGGGTCATCGAATAATCTACCCTTCTTCGTATGCACTCATCCTATCCATGGAAGGGGTGTGCAGGATCGACCCAGGGTCGTAGGAGGCCCCAACAACAACCGACATAAGTAACAAAACAAGAGCAATTCAAAACCCACCACAGGGGCTCGCAAGTAAACCGACCGTATACTAATGAGTGTAAAACAGAGAGTGAGCAGCGTGCCTGCCACCCAGGCGCACAGTGCCAAGATAATGGGAGGTGAATCCTGAAGTCTCGGGTCCAAACATAGTAAGCACCTAATAGTGAAGCTCGATAGAGCCGCCCAGGATCACAGGTGGTCGGATCTCAGCAGATACCGCAAGAGTAGTCGTGGGTCGACAGGAGATACAGTGAGCTAGTCGTCCAAAACCGCCAAAGAGAACCAGATACCCTCGCGGCCACCATCGCTAGGGTTTCTCCCCCATCTTCATGCTACTTCTACATCCCGTGTTTTGCTGACTTACAACTATTACAACTACGTTAATTATTATTTCACTCATTTCCTTTCCCGAACAAGTTGATATTATTGCATTATAGGAAAAATGGATATTATTGCATATATATATATATATATATATACAAAAGATTCACATTATAGATATGATTATGATCGAGGGAATCATGTTTATTTAAGTCTTAAGTGAATTTTATAAAATATACATTTCCAGCAACCTCAAAAAGTAAATTTTAAGTTACCAAATTATTAATATAAGAATATTACAATAATTGGAAGTGGGTTAGAATCATTTTTCAAATTTATACACCAAAATGCTAGAAATGCAATTAGAAATTAATCCACGCCATTGTTAATTACCTATTCAAATGTAATTAGGTAATCGATTTTTTTTAACTAATTATAAATTTTAAAATTTTAACTTTAAGACTCAATGGAGTCGTAGGGCTCGACCGAGCTCCTAACATGAAGTTACACATGAGCTCAACGATAAATTATTTTTTAATGGTCGTATCGCTTAACGCTCGAGGAGCTCAAACGAGCATTTAAAAAATAGCTTGATTTCGAGCCATCATTTTTTCCACCCAAACACACCTCTCTCACCAAAAAGTGTAACCCAAACGATGTTTCTCATCCTAAACCATGAAAGAATGATACTTTTTATTATGTTTGGAGCATATCTAAAGTGACCTTTTAACTTGAGAATGTAGTGATGGAAATGAAGGTAAGAGGATATAAAAAGAAGACACCCGAAGACTTCAACATTCCCCCTCATGCATCAAAACTTCAAAATTGGAAAAAGTGTTTTGTTCAATGCATTATTTATGAAGCTTGACTAGGACATCCAAACTAGTGCCTCATTTTTTGACTATTACCATTAAGTGATAGTCTTGGTTTCCTCATTAAGATCTTGCTCAAATCCTTTTACTTCGTTTTTTTAACAATGTTGTTTTCTCGAGTTCTTTGTTTGCATTATACTAGTGGCATAACAATTCAACATACTATCATCTCTTTAGTCCTCAAAAATTCATTTTATTTTTATTGCCTCATTTTCTTCTTGAGATGTTTATTTTAGTATTTCCAACTCATATATCTCTGCTTCAAACATCTTCAATCTTATGCCCTTTTTGAGGAATGTCATCGCTAAGGGATCCATTTCATTAAAAATGTCTTCATATTCAATTTCCATGAAGTCATACATTTGTTGTTGGAAAATTTAATTTTAGGTTTCTTCCTAGTGACTTCGGGTTTGATAAAATGGTGATGCTTTCGCCCTCTTTCATTCATGTTATGATCATCTTCTAGCAGTTCAACTATTTCGGGTGGTTGTATGTTTTAATACGATTAGGAAATGTAAGTTTCACTCCTCCTCAACTTCAGCTTTTGTTTCCTCCGGTTTTTTAATATTCTTACTCTTGTTTCCTCGGCTTGCTCATTTTCTCATGTTCCTTGTCCACCGGCTCTGCTTCTTTTATTTCTTATGCTTCGAGCTAGCTTTATTTCATCTAACATTTTGTTTCTCATTTTTTCTTTCTTAATTTTCTCTAGAAACCCGACAAAGGAGGGTGTCAACCTTTGATTCTTCTGCAGTGAAGCTCCCATCCCGATCTCTTCATTGATAGTCAAACCCTCCTCTTCATCGATGGTGCATTAGTGGTTAGGGTTTGAGACTATTCTACGTTGGATTCGTTTTTCGTTTTTTTTATTTACCACTTCCTCTTTCTCCGAGAGCGCTCTACAAAATGATTTCGCACCATAAAATTTTTATTTTCCAATTATCTCCTTACCCTCAAATTTGCTTCGATAATTTTTTTTATTAATGCATGATGATACATGGCACCGCTTTCTAGGGTTTTAGAATCTCATTATACATTAGAAGCCATTTTCTCGAGGCTACAAAGTAGAAAAATATGGTAAATTCAACTCATTTGCATCAATGAAGTGCATTAAGAGCCGAACATGGTATAACAAACACTTCGTGTCATATCGTCCCTCACAAGTTCAAAAATGTTCTCGAATGACTAGTGATAGATTTCTCCACTCAATTTTCACTACCGTAATGACTGGAATCCATTTTTTAAAGATGGAGTGTATCCATACGTGGGTTTTCAGAGGAAGACTATCCATTATTTTCCTTTGATTTTAGTATTTGTTTGTGAACCAACTTTCTACATTTTTGGGTAAGCTTTCTGTTGCCTATGCCATTATGGATTTTGTAATTATGAGTTTAATGTCTCTAATCTTCCCCTCTACTAAGCATCAAATGCCCGTGTAAAAATGCCTTTGTAACCTCCTCTCGTCTCATTCCCATCAAATCTTTCATCAAAGAAATCGAGCCAACCCACTTTTCTATAACCGATCTTTGACCCTTTGGGTATGCTTGAAGAAATTTAAACCTCATTGGGCTCGATCCGACAATGAAAACCATAGTGAAGGAGGAGTTTTGATCCCTAAATTTCCTCTCTCGACAAGGTGATGGAGGTGATGGAGGGGTGGTCGATAAGGCTAAAATGTTTTCGATGGTTGCTCTAAGGTTAGGTGAAAGTGAAATAGATCACTTATGGTGATGTTCAATTCATAACAAAATTTCTCCCTTCGTAAATGATTGCCATGATTCCCGCATCCATTTTTATAGGATCGTTAGAATTTAGGCGATTTTGTATATAATGGAGATATTTTGATGTCATGGATAGGGATATGATGACAACATAAGGTTATGATTGTACGGGAGAGTTATAAGGTCTAATAGTTTGCTCTAATTTTTTATAATGTATGTATCATAACTCATTCAATGAGCTTAGAGATCTAATGTTCATAAATGAAAGATAAGCTCACATCCTATTTGCATACCCTTCGCACATACCTCTTTGGAATTTGATGTCTTTTTTTCTTTTGTTGCATATCCTGGAGTGCTATAATGCTTCCCTTAGTGTATAGACTATTTTGAGATGCATAATTTGAAGCTCAAAAACATAATGTCTTTGATGCAATAGTTGCTCCCTTTAAAGTTTGTTGTTATTGATAGAATACAATTTTTCATTATTGATGTTGCTTCCCAATAATGCTTGAAGAAACTGTGACTCAAAAGTGTTTCTTTTAGACTTGAAAAATTTATTAGAAGAGAAAGGAAAATAACAAAGACATAGGAAAATAAGACAAGGGAATGTGAAAATATAAACCACCAAGAATTTTTCGTTTTCAATTAATATTTTTTGTATAGACATGACATACAATGTTGGTTTTCATTTCTATACTTAATTTTATTTATTTATTTAATATTTTTCTTTTTTAAATGAAGAAATAATATTAAAATTCTAGTTGGGAGGTTAGGAGAAAAAAATATTCTTTCTCAACCAACTTGAAATCATAATCATTTTGAAAATATTTTGACAAACTCTTCTCTTGTCAAAGGTTTGGGATATAATCTTAATCTATGGACACATTAACAAGGAAGGTAATATTTTCTTCATAAATAGTCTTGATTCTAATTGCTCCCATTGTCAAAGACAAGCACATCTATCTCATAAGGACCAAGCTAATGAATCTAAAAATTTTCCTTGAAAATATTTAAATTTAGAGTAAAAAAGAAGAGCCCAATCACTTGCCTTAAATTTCTTAACTTTGACGAATTTGCCATGCCATCGTGATATTTGTTGTTGGACTATGTTGGTTCATGATAAAATGGTGATGCTCTTGCCCCTTCATTCATGTTATGATCTTCCTTTCTAGAGTTCAAATATTTTCGTGTGTGTTGTATGTTTTATACGCTTAGAAATGTAAGTTTAGTCCTCCTCATTTTGCGCTTTGCTTCCTCTGTTTTTTCAATATTCTTATTCTCTGCTTTCATGGCTTGCTCATTTTCTCATGTTCCTTGTCCACTAGCTCTGCTTCTTTTATTTCTTATGTCATGCTTAATGCTTGAGCTAGCTTTATTTCATCTAACATTTTGTTTCTCATTTTTTCTTCTTAATTTTCTTTCTAGAAACCGACAAAAGGAGGGTGTCAACCTTTGATTCTTCTGCAGTGAAGCTCCCATCCGATCTCTTTCATTGATAGTCAAACCCTCCTCTTCATCGATGGCATTAGGGTTAGGGTTTGAGACTATTCTACTATTGTATTCTTTTAGTTTTTTATTACCGCTTCCTCTTCTCCGAGAGCCTCTACAAAATGGTTTCAAACCATAATCCAATTATCTCCTTACTCCTCAAATGTGCTTCGATAATTTTTTTTATTAATGCATGATGATACATGGCACCGCTTTCGAGGGTTTTAGAATCTCATTATACATTAGAAGCTATTTTCTCGAGGCTACAAAAGTAGAAAATATGGTAAATTCAACTCATTTCAATCAATGAAGTGCATTAAGAGCCGAACATGGTAGAATGAAACACTTCGTGTCATATCATCCCTCACAAGTTCAAAAATTTCTCGAATGACTAGCGATAGATTTCTCCACTCTGGTTTTCACTCACAGTTAGACTGGAATCCATTTTTTAAAAGATGGAGGTATCCATACCGTGGGTTTCTATGAGGAAGACTATCCATTCTTTTCCTTTGATTTTAGTATTGTTTTTGAACAAACTCTCTCCATTTTTGGGTAAGCTTTCTATTGCCTCTCGCCATTTTGGCTTTTGTAATTATGAGCTAATGTCTCTAATCTTCTACTCTACCACACTCAAATTCCCGTGCAAAAATGCTTCTTTGTAACCCCTCTCGTCTCATGCTCATCAAATCTACTATCAAAGAAATCGAGCCAACCCACTTTTCTATAACCGATCTTTGACCCTTGGGTATGCTTGAAGAAATTTAACCTCCATTGGGCTCGATATAACAATGAAAACCATAGTGAAGGAGGATTTTGATCCTAAATTTCCTTTCGACAAGGGTGATCGAGGTGATGGAGGGGTGGTCGATAAGGCTAAAATGTTTTCGATGGTTTTCAAGGTCACGTGAAAGTGAAATAGATCACTTATGGTGATGTTCAATTCATAACAAAATTTCTCCTCTCGCGTAAATGATTGCCATGATTCTCAGCATCCATTTTTATAGGATCGTTAGAATTTAGGCGATTTTGTATATAATGGAGATATTTTGATGTGATGGATAGGGATATGATGGCAACATAACGTTATGATTGTACTGGGAGAGTTATAAGGTCTAATAGTTTACCTCTAATTTTTATAATGTATGTATCATAATCTGGTTCGATGAACTTATAGATCTAATGTTCTTAAATGAAAGATAAGCTCACATCCTATTTGTATACCCTGGCACATACCTCTTTGGAATTTGATGTCTTTTTTCCTTTTGTTCCATATCCGGAGTGTTATAATGCTTCCCTTAGGTATAGAATATTTTGAGATGCATAATTTTGAAGTCGAAAAACATAATGTCTTTGATGCAATAGTTAGCTCCCTTTAAAGTTTGTTGTTATTGATAGAATACAATCTTATTATTGATGTTGCTTCCCTAATGATGCTTGAAGAAACTGTGACTCTAAAAGTGTTTCTTTTAAACCTAAAAATTTATTAGAAGAGAAAGAAAAATAACAAAGACGTAGGAAAAAGACAAGGAATGTGAAAATATAAACCACCAAGAATTCTTGGTTTTCGCTAATATTTTTTGTATAGTACATGCCAACAATGTTGGTTTTAATTTCTATACTTGTTTATTTAATATTTTTCTTTTTTAATGAAGAAAGAATATTACAATTCTAGTTGGGAGGTTAGGAGAAAAAAATATTCTTTCTCAACCAACTTGAAATCATAATTGTTTTGAAAAATATTTGACAAACTCTTCTCTTGTCAAAGGTTTGGGATATAATCTTAATCTATGGACATTAACAAGTGAAGGTATTATTCCTCACGCGGGTGCATCCATTTGATATGACCCGAGATCCGTGATTTGTGCCGCGCGTGGCGAGCCACATGGCCGCCCGCAATCCACATTCAAAGCGCATTGAAAACATTTATACCACAAACTCCGTCACCCGCGATGGCATTCAAGCCGTGGGGAAGCACGAGGCACCAACGCATTTCGATGTCGTCCTCCACCGCGTACGCTCATTCACCACCTCGATGCTTAAGTTCTTGGCTCGCAACACGGTCTGCCTATATGCAAAATTATATTCCTCCGCCCGCCCGGCCGGCCCTCCGAAAGCCAATCTATCCGCCCCGCACCGCATCGTGCGCTCGCAATCTTTTACCGCCGTGTGGATTTTTTACCCTGCCCACCATTCTCAGCTCCGCTTTGTCCTTTGATTCTGGAGCCCCCGCTCCGTTCTCCCGCCCCCGTCACCCCGCACCTCCTACTCGTCGCTCTCCTGCGGGAAGATGCCCGTTCGGCACGTGCTCGCATGCCCAGAGGCGCACTCGAGCTGTGCCCCTCTCCGTGCGTCACTCCCCCTCCAACTGGCCGACCTCTCGCTTCGATTTCTCCTCCTCCCATGGCGCTCGCGTCCGGTCGCAGACGTATGCTTGCGGGCCCCCGATCATGCACACCCTCCCTCTCCCTCGCGCAGCCGCCCAAGTCCATCCGCCTCCATCCGGCCCCCAGCCGCGGGAGTCGCCCCTCCCGGTTAATCCATCCATGGCCTTGTTTCTATTTCCCCGTCTCACATCCTGCGACTTATGGTGGCGACGGCTTCGTAACTTTCAAAGAACTCCTCAATTTGGCTCTACCTCCATGCCTCCTACGCATCCCCGGATTTCCCGCCCGCACCCCGGGTCCGACCAGCAATCCAAACCGGCTGCTCGCAGACTTCGGCAGAAGCCGGCGTGCAAGTGCATATGGTGGTAAGGGCCGTGTCAAAGGCACGCCAATGAGCAAAGCGAGGGCCGGCGCGGCAGCAAATCCCACTCGACGACGATGATGACAACATGATGCAGAATCGAAGAAGAACCTCCCCTTCCGACGACTATGGTATTCATAGGACTCAGGCCATTTTTTGTCTTTCAGCGAATTTTTGTCTAGTTGGTGTTTTTAGGAATTTTTAGCCATCTCTGCATGTCAGCCACCGTTGGCGCTCCCATGTTTTTTGTTCAATGCTGGCTGAACAAGCACAAATTTATGAAGGTTTTTGCTCAATGTCAAGCCTTTCGAGGCAAAATTTATAAAACCTTTTCTCTCGTCGGTTTCCCCTTGTGGGAAGCTCTATTTTTGATATTGTGTCGAACTCTCAACGCCCATGAAGGCACACTACTGTATGTACCATATTTTTCAGTAATAGAATCTAGACTTAATTAGAAAACAAAAAACAAGAAAGGTAATATTTCTTCATAAATAGTCTTGATTCTAATTGCTCCATTGTCAAAGACAACATCTATCTCATAAGGACTAAGCCAATGAATCTAAAATTTTCCTTGAAAATATTTAAATTTAGAGTAAAAAAGAAGAGCCCAATAACTTGCCTTAAATTTCTTAACTTTGGATGAATTTGTCATGCCATCGTGATATTTGTTGTTGGACTATGTTGGTTCATGATAAAATGGTGATGCTTTTGCCCCTTCATTCATGTTATGATCTTCCTTTCTAGAGTTCAACTATTTTGTGTGTGTTGTATGTTTTAATATGCTTAGAAGTGTAAGTCATAGTCCTCACACTCTCCGCTTTGTTTCCTTCCGGTTTTTTAATATTCTTTCTCTCTGCTTTCCTGGCTTGCTCATTTTCTCATGTTCCTTGTCCACTAGCTTTGCTTCTTTTATTTCTTATGTCATGCTTAATGCTTGAGCTAGATTTATTTCATTCTAACATTTTGTTTCTCATTTTTTCTTCTTAATTTTCTCTAGAAACTAACAAAAGGAGGGTGTCAACCTTTGATTCTTCTGCAGTGAAGCTCCCATCCGATCTCTTTCATTGATAGTCAAACCCTCCTCTTCATCGATGGCATCAGGGTTAGGGTTTGAGACTATTCTTGCTGCTGGATTCTTTTAGTTTTTTATTTACCACTTCCTCTTCTCCGAGAGCCTCTACAAAATGATTTCAAACCATAATAAATTTCCAATTATCTCCTTACTCCTCAAATGTGCTTCGATAATTTTTTTTATTAATGCATGATGATACATGGCACCGCTTTCGAGGGTTTTAGAATCTCATTATACACTAGAAGCCATTTTCTCGAGGCTACAAAAGTAGAAAATATGGTAAATTCAACTCATTTCGATCAATAAAGTGCATTAAGAGCCGAACGTGGTAGAATGAAACACTTCGTGTCATATCGTCCCTCACAAGTTAAAAATTTCTCGAATGACTAGCGATAGATTTCTCCACTCTGCTTTTCACCACAAGTTAGACTGGAATACATTTTTAAAAGATGGAGGTATCCATACCGTGGGTTTCTATGAGGAAGACTATCCATTCTTTTCCTTTGATTTTAGTATTGTTTTTGAACCAACTCTCTCCATTTTTGGGTAAGCTTGTCTGCTGCCTTTCGCCATTATGGCTTTTGTAATTATGAGCTAATGTCTCTAATCTTCTACTCTACCGCACTCAAATTCCCGTGACAAAATGCTTCTTTGTAACCCCTCTCGTCTCATGCTCATCAAATCTACTATCAAAGAAATCGAGCCAACCCACTTTTCTATAACCGATCTTTGACCCTTGGGTATGCTTGAAGAAATTTAACCTCCATTAGGCCTCGATCCGACAATGAAAACCATAGTGAACGAGGATTTTCGATCCTAAATTTCCTTTCGACAAGGGTGATCGAGGTGATGGAGGGGTGGTTGATAAGGCTAAAATGTTTTCGATGGTTGTCAAGGTTACGTGAAAGTGAAATAGATCACTTATGGTGATGTTAAATTCATAACAAAATTTCTCCTCTCGCGTAAATGATTTCCATGATTCTTAGCATCCATTTTTATAGGATCGTTAGAATTTAGGAGATTTTGTATATAATGGAGATATTTTGAAGTGATGGATAGGGATATGATGGCAACATAAGGTTATGATTGTACGGGAGAGTTATAAGGTCCAATAGTTTGCTCTAATTTTTATAATGTATGTATCATAATCTGGTTCAATGAACTTAGAGAGCTAATGTTCTTAAATGAAAGATAAGCTCACATCCTATTTGCATACCCTTGGCACATACCTCTTTGGAATTTGATGTCTTTTTTCCTTTTGTTGCATATCCGGAGTGCTATAATGCTTCCCTTAGGTATAGAATATTTTGAGATGTATAATTTTGAAGTCGGAAAACAGTAGTGTCTTTGATGCAATAGTTAGCTCCCTTTAAAGTTTGTTGTTATTGATATAATACAATTTTATTATTGATGTTGCTTCCCTAATAATGCTTGAAGAAACCAAGCCTCAAAAGTGTTTCTTTTAGACCCGAAAAATTTATTAGAAGAGAAAGGAAATAACAAAGACGTAGGAAAAAGACAAGGAATGTGAAAATATAAACCACCAAGAATTCTTGGTTTTTAGTTAATATTTTTTGTATAGACATGCCAACAATGTTGGTTTTCATTTCTATACTTAATATTTTTCTTTTTTAAATGAAGAAAGAATATTACAATTTAGTTGGGAGGTTAGGAGAAAAATCTTCTTTCTCAACCAACTTGAAATCATAATCATTTTGAAAATATTTGACAAACTCTTCTCTTGTCAAAGGTTTGTGATATGATCTTAATCTATGGACATTAACAAGGAAGGTAATATTTTCTTCCTAAATAGTCTTGATTCTAATTTCTCCATTGTCAAAGACAATATCTATCTCATAAGGACTAAGCCAATGAATATACAATTTTCCTTGAAAATATTTAAATTTAGAGTAAAAAAGAAGAGCCCAATCACTTGCCTTAAATTTCTCAACTTTGATGAATTTGCCATGCCATCGTGATATTTGTTGTTGGACTATGTTGGTTCATGATAAAATGGTGATGCTCTTGCCTCTTCATTCATGTTATGATCTTCCTTCTAGAGTTCAACTATTTCGGGTGGTTGTATGTTTAAATGCTTAGAAATGCGTTTACTCCTCCTCAGCTTCAGTTTTGTTTCCTCTGGTTTTTTAATATTCTTTCTCTTGTTTTCTGGCTTGCTCATTTTCTTATGTTCCTTGTCCACTGGCTCTACTTCTTTTATTTCTTATGTATGCTTAATGCTTGAGCTAGCTTTATTTCTTCTAACATTTTGTTTCTCATTTTTCTTCTTAATTTTCTCTAGAAACTGACAAAGGAGGGTGTCAACTTTTGATTCTTCTAGTGAAGATCCCATCTGATCTCCTTCATTGATAGTCAAACCCTCCTCTTCATTGATGGCATCGGGGGTTAGGGTTTGATACTATTCTGCGTTTGATTCTGTTAGTTTTTGTTACCACTTCCTCTTCTGGACCTCTACAAAATGATTTCAGACTAAAAAACTTTTCCAATTATCTCCCTTACTCCTAAAATGTGCTTCGATGATTTTTTTTATTAATGCATGATGATGCATGGCACTGTCAAGGGTTTTATAATCTCATTATACACTAGAAGCCATTTTCTTGAGGCTACAAAGTAGAAAATATGGTAAATTCAACTCATTTGCATCAATGAAGTGCATTAAGAGTTGAACATGGTATAAAAACAATGTGTCATATCATCCCTCAAAAGTTAAAACTTTTTGAATGACTAGCGATAGATTTCTCCACTCGGTTTTCACTACAGTGACTGGAATCCATTTTTTAAAGATGGAGGTATCCATACCTGGGTTTCAGAGGAAGACTATCCATTCTTTTCCTTTGATTTTATTGTTTTTGAACCAACTCTCTCCATTTTTGGGTAAGCTTGTTGCCTCTACCATTATGGCTTTTGTAATTATGAGCTTAATGTCTCTAATCTTCGCCTCTACTACATCAAATGCCTGTGCAAATGCCTTTGTAACCTCTTTCTCATGCCCATCAAATTTCTCAAAGAAATCAAGCCAACCCACTTTCTATAACTGATCTTTGACCCTTGGGTATGCTTGAAGAAATTTAACACCATTGGGCTCTGATATGACAATGAAAACCATAGTGAAGGAGGAGTTTCGATCCTAGATTTCCTCTCTCGACAAGGGTGATGGAGGTGATGGAGGGGTGATCGATAAGGCTAAATGTTTTGATGGTTGTCAAGGTTAGGTGAAAGTGAAATAGATCACTTATGGTGATGTTCAATTCATAACAAAATTTTTCCTCTTGCGTAAATGATTGCCACGATTCTTAGATCCATTTTTATAGGATCATTAGAATTTAGGCGATTTTGTATATAATGGAGATATTTTGATGTGATGGATAGGGATATGATGACAACATAAGGTTATGATTGTAGGGAGAGTTATAAGGTTCAATAGTTTGCTCAATTTTTATAATGTATGTATCATAATCATTCGATGAGCTTAGAGATCTAATGTTCTTAAATGAAAGATAAGCTCACATCCTATTTGCATACCTTGGCACATACCTCTTTGGAATTTGATGTCTTTTTCTTTTGTTGCATATCTGGAGTGCTATAATGCTTCCCTTAGGTATAGACTATTTTGAGATGCATAATTTGAAGTTGGAAACAGAATGTCTTTGATGCAATAGTTGTTCCCTTTAAAAGTTTGTTGTTATTGATAGAATACAATTTTATTATTGATGTTGCTTCCTAATAATGCTTGAAGAAAACTAGGCCTCAAAAGTGTTTCTTTTAGACCTGAAATTTTATTAGAAGATAAAGGAAATAACAAAGAGGTAGGAAAAAGACAAGGAATGTGAAAATATAAACCACCAAGAATTCTTGGTTTTCAGTTAATATTTTTTGTATAGACATGCCAAAAATGTTGGTTTTCATTTCTATACTTATTATTATTTATTTATTTAATATTTTTCTTTTTTAAATGAAGAAAGAATATTACAATTTAGTTGGGAGGTTAGGAGAAAAATCTTATTTCTCAACCAACTTGAAATCATAATCATTTTGAAAATATTTGACAAACTCTTCTCTTGTCAAATGTTTGTGATATAATCTTAATCTATAGACATTAACAAGGAAGGTAATATTTTCTTCATAAATAGTCTTGATTCTAATTGCTCCATTGTCAAATAGAATATCTATCTCATAAGGACCAAGCCAATGAATCTAAAATTTTCCTTGAAAATATTTAAATTTAGAGTAAATAAGAAGAGCCCAATAGCTTGCCTTAAATTTCTTAACTTTGATGAATTTGCCATGCCATCGTGACATATGTTGTTGGACTATGTTGGTTCTTTGAATAACACCTAGTCGGATTTCATCTAACTCATTCAATTGTGTTAACTTTGTGTTGGCATGCCAACCTACTACCTTGATTTTTTATAGAAAAATAAATGGAAATTCTTACTAGTTCCTCCAATTGATTGGATTTGAATGAAATGAAATGAAATTTTAACGTCCATAAGACTATACCAAGAAAATGGTGCTAACATATTCCCATAACTTTCTCTAATGTCTTTGAACGGATCACATTCCAAAATGAAATGCTTTTCTGATACCGTTGCCCAGACATGCAAAATGTACACACTCGTTCTTCCCAAGCTTCTTTAGGCCTTTTCCACTGTCCTGTTTCACACCAAAGTTGATGCGAGTTGGTTCTTAATGGACATGTTTTTATTGGTCAGATTTTGGACATCAATGTATTAGACGGATTTTTTTTTTTTCACACTTTTTGCCTCTTCACGGTTTTGGTCATGTCTTATTTTCATGTTTCAATCATTAGTGGTTGACTTTGGAGGTTTGGTTTTGAAAGCTTTTCATATAGTGGTTTGTTGACTTTTTCTTGATAGATCAGATTTGATTAGATAACTTAGGTTGTTTTGATTATATATATATATATATATATAAATATAAAATAAATAATAATAATTATAAATATTTTCACAATTTATATTTTCATATTTGTTTTATTTCAAATCTCAAAACAAATACTTAGCCAGACCAACCGGTTTGTTTTAAAAAATAAATTTATTTACACAATTTATATTTTCATGTTTATTTTATTTCAAATCCCAAAACAAACACTTAGCCAAACCAACATGTTTATTTAAAAAAAAAAAACAAATACTTAGCCAAACCAACATGTTTGTTTTTCAAAAAAAAATATTTGCACAATTTATATTTTCATGTTTGTTTTATTTCAAATCCCAAAACAAATACTTACCCAAACCAACATGTTTGTTTTAAAAAAAAATACTTAGCCAAACCAACATGTTTGTTTTTAAAAAAAAATATTTGCACATTTTATAGTTTCGTAAAAAAAAATAATAAAATAAAATAAAATACTTGGCCTTCAAAACAAACACTTAGCCAAACCAACATGTTTTTTTATAAAAACAATTATTTGCACAATTTTCATGTTTGTTTTTTTTCATATAAAATGATTCGAACATTTAGATTTACCAATCACATAACCAGACAACTAGGTTTCAACGAAACATTACTAAAATGCTATTTATTAGGAATTGAACTGTCATATTCCTTTGTCTGGTGAATGTGGGATATTATCCAAAACAATAATTCAAAAATTCAAAAAAAACAGTATAGTCTAAAAAAGCAGTGAAATGGTTTAGAATTTGACAAAGATTTAGAAAAATTCTGGGAAAGATTTTATCAGAATCTTGTTTACAGTTGTTAAATTTTAGTATTTTGAGTGCTTTAAGGGTTTTTGATAGTGTTGAATCCATTTTCACTATTAAAAATGGATTTCAAACACTCCAACTACTTGATTTTTTGAATTTTATTTTCTCAAATTCCGACAAATAATTGTCATCCGGGCTATTCAACACACTGAATAGACAACTTAAAATTTTTTTTTAAAAAAACAGGAAACGAGTTAAAAAACGATGCCTTATTTTCAGGAGATGATTCCGGTTAATTGAGGGCAAATTTCTCGAATCTAAAACGTGGGTTTTTCTCCCAACGCTGCCAAATAGTTCCACGAACGAAATTTCGGCGGATTATTGGGAGAAAATATCAGTTCTTATGGAGCTCATTTCTTAGTAACGCCCTGAAAACCCCAAATTAGATTTCAGATTAGATTAGATTTTCAGATTAGATTTTGTCATTTTCGACCATTTCTGGAACTAGATTTAGTTTGTGATTGGATGTGAGTTTGAAGCAATTCTGGAACTAGATTGTGTTTTATCATTTTGCCAGAAAACCAATGAAGTTTCTAATGCTTTTGCAAAACCTGCAAATGCCAAAAAGGGGAAATTAAAACCATTTTTTCTTATCAATATGATAATATGCCTCCTGTGTCATTAGATTTTGGTGGATTTTATTGTTAATTGCCTGCATTCCTTAATGGAAAATCGTTTTTCCTGTTCGTAGAGTTCGTTTCCAGAGGGGCGAAATTGCAAAAAAAAATGGTCATTTTCTAGTTCATATCTTGATCAAATCAGGACGAATCTCCAAAATCTGGAACATGGGTTTTTTCGGCAACAGGCCGAGTGAACTTCCTGGGCAAAACTTTCGCGATCGGATTCGCCGATTGGGAGATCCTCTTGGTTCTTTCGATTGGGAGATCATCTTGGTTCTTTCAAACGCCGTAGTCTAAAAAGGTAACAGAATGGCCCGGAATCCGGCAGAGATTTTGAAAAAATCCGGCAAAGATTTTATTAGAATCTTGTTTACAGTTGTTAAACTTTAGTATTTTGGGTGTCCTAAAGGTTTTTGATAGTGCTGAATCCATTTTCACTCTCAAACCACCTCATTTTTTGAATTTTACTGAACCAGATTCCGGCAAAAACCTGCCATCAGGCTATTCTGTTGTCTGGAAAGACAACTCCCTTTCAAACCCATTTTCTGACACACGTGACTTGTTACATAAATTTTTAAAATAAAATGTTTTTTTAAGTTTGGTTTTATTATAGTTTAAAAATAAAACATTTCGATTATTTCCATTCCTTATTTTGTTTTATTTTAAATATAAATATTTTTATATTATTTGATTCATATATAGTTGTGTTTAGTTTTGATTATATATATATATATATATATATATATATATATATATATATATAGTTTCTTACATAGTATGATATTGTTATTAGATTTTGTTATTTATGATTTTATTTTAGTTTTTTAAATTAGATAAAGATTAGCTTTAATGTTTGATTTTAATTTTATTTTTGGTCTACCATTTTAATTATTCTTTGTCTTGTAATTTATTTGGTAAGTAAAAATAGGAGATTTGGATCTTAAGAAAAGGGGAGAAAATCAAATCTAAAAAAAGGAAGATAATTTTTTTTTATGCTTATAAAAGATCATAGATGTAAAAACAAAAATGAGGCTCCTAGTCAAGTAGAGAGTGATTCTGATTCCTATTTGCATTCTTATTTTTCTTTGTAAACATAATTTTTCAATAGGGATGTTGCTAACTGTTATAGATCAACATTTATAAGGAAGTTGTAATGAGCGAATTTTGAAGATCAACATTTATAAGGAAGTTGTAATGAGCGAACTTTGAAGATTGGCTTCAACTTGGAATGAATTTCCTCTATAGAGAATAAAAGTCATTTTCATATTTTCTCACTATGGTTTTCCTGTAACTTTTATGGAAATTTGTAACTTTGCTTCAATATTTCTTTAAATCTTTAGGATGAGAGTCTTATGCAATTATTTTGTTAGTATTTTCATTACTTTCAATTTGATCTATTTGTTATGAGTTGATTCAATCTATGCAGGTTTAAAAGTGGATTGCAATGGTTATGATTTGCATCTGATTCATCTGCAAGAGCTTGGATGGTTTTAATATAAGATTTAATTCTATATTCTTATCATTCACATAGACACAAATGCTGAACCAATTAGATCTTTTTATTCTAGCTAGATAGGTGTTTCAATTTTTGTTTTCTTGTGATTCGATAGTTGTGTGTTTATGGTTATTGGATCACACTTAGATTAGTCTTAGTTAAGCTTCTTTTATATTTAAATTGTAATTATTTTAAAGACTTAATTGAGCAACAAACAAAGCCTATTTTTAAGGAGCGAAATCATTCCTTTACATTAATGCCAGTTACATCAGTTTTCGGGCATCATTATCCTTTTGTATATATGTACAATTTTACAGATTAAATAGTAATGTATTTGCATTGTATATATGGCATTGTATGCATTTACGATAATTGTACGATTCTCTTGTCTTTTCCTTTTAAGAGAGGAAGAGGCATAAGGCCAATGGAGCCTTTAAACCCATCGAGAATGACCATCCCAAACAATTGGGGTTGTGTGAAGAGCCTTGGCCTGGGTCATTTCTCTTTTGTCAACATATGTGTGTCAATTCTCGCATCAACACCTTTGTTTTTTATCTTCAGATAAATCAGGGTCCAATTTGTTGTTCTTCTAAAATTTCCCACTTGGAATTAAATTGGAAGCAAGACTTTATTCCCATAGACAAGCTCATAGCGATTGTGTCCAGTAGTATTCCTCCATGTGTTACAGTATTCCCAAGGTGCCTCTGGAATCCTATCTACCAAATCTATTTTATGCAAGTCTACAGTCTTGGTCAGAATTGTTTCAAGTACTTCATTGGTAGATTACACTTGCTCATTAGCTTATGGATGATATGGAGTAGACTTTCGATGTTTGATTCTGTATTGCTTCATTATTTTATGCACCAACTTGGATGTGAATTGAGTACCTTAATTTGTTACAATTCCCCTTAGGACACTAAAACGAGTAAAAATATCCTTAAAAAAACCTACAACATTTTCAGTAGAAAAATAAAGTGGTTTAGCTTCTACCCATTTGTAACATAATTTGTACAAACAAGTATATACCTTTTCTACTTAGATGGAGGATTGATTGGACCGACGAAATCTAGAGTCCATTTTTCAAAAGGCATTATAAGTATCTGAGTTTGTAGAGGCATTTCATCCGATGGAATGGGCTTTCTCATTCTTTGGAAACTATCACATCCCTTGACATATTCCTTGGCATCTTTAAAAAGAGAAGGCCAATAATATCCCAAAATAGGAACTTTGTAAGCAGTTATTTTATTGGCAAAGTGTCCTCCAGATGGTTCATCATGGAAATATTTCAATATCTGCGATACTTCATCTTCTCGTACATATATACAAATGATTAAACTGAGTCCATTCTGATACAATTCTCCCTCTATCCAAGAGTAAGGTGCACTAGATTTGATAACTTCCTGCTTTTCTTTGGTTGATGATTATGGGGGAAACTTTCTTGTAGCCAAATAGTTATCAATACTTGCATGCAACACCTCTCATTGTTGTTGCTACTACTGCAGGTCCACCTGCAACTGAGAAGCATCCAAAAAAACATTGAATCAATTGTGTCTGCAACTGTCTACTGGAAAAATTGTGATGTTGTTGACTCTGCTATTGAATCTCATGCTCTGTTGTCAACACGTTTGTGCACTCCTCAGTGTCTGACTGACACTGATCCTCCTGCCACTAAATACTGTGGGCCCCTATTGCAAGGTAATAATCCATGGGGAGAACACCTCAATGGACCCTGCCCAAATTTCTACAACTCTGAGACTAAGGATCTACATAGCCCCACCTCACTCCTAGAGGTATAGTTGCATGCATTGTGAAATATGATCTACACATATTTTTGTTGATGTTATGTTGTTGCTTTTGCACTGTTGTTGCGGCTACTGCAATAATGAGTCCGATCTCCCCAGATCTCGAAGTACTAGCTTCCATAGGGTTACTCCCTCTGAGTTTCGATCTCCCTGTGGGAAATCTCGTTGATCCTCAATCTACCAATATTAATGATCACAAATCCTTTTTGTGTCACTAAACATTTTCTCACTTATTTTCCCACTAGCAACCTTCTTGCTCCATTAAGAAGTGTGCACATAGGGTCTTCTGGATCTTCCCTAAACTAAGGCGTCATCAACTCTGCCTCCTAATAGCTCATTAGTTATTCAATGATTAATATGCATTAAGACTTCAATGACTAGTTATAATGTGAATCATGCTATGGTACCATGTAGAAATCGTTGTATATTGAAACTACTAATTGTAATTTACTAAAACAATAGACTTGAATCTACTCTACCAACTGCGGAAACAAGTAAATGACCGCGAAATCACGAAGCATACAAGAGAAATAATTCAATAAACACATTACATAATGATTTCTAGGGGAAAGCCACATCTAAAAACCCCTCTTATATTTATATTGGATTAGTCAGAAACATAGAGAAGATTATAATGATTTTCTCAAGCCCGAGCAACCTCTGCACTATCACAATCTATCTCACTACGTCACAAGCTGAGTCTGTCCAACACTTAGAAAAATTTTCTTCCTGCCAAGCTCCTATTTCCTTGTGTTGTTTCTCAAGGAATTAACCCCCTATTAAATAGTAAACTCCTCATTCAGAACTGCACAATCCCTATAGGTCCTTCTCTGACTGCATGCACCACTTGTACAACATGGATAATTATACAACTTATAATACACTTCCCTTGAACTCAAATCTGAACTAGGTAACTCGAATTTCATTCATGCATGAGTTACTTTAGGTTGATTGATCAATTAACTATTTAAACGTTGAAGTTACACCCCACTACTAGACCTCCCACTAGTTCTTCCAACAATTGGAACTAGTTTAATTGACCATAACTCAATTTAACTGAATTAAATTGTTACAACTGAAACTAACTCAACCTAGGATCCTAAAATTTAGGAATCATTGTACACAACTAAAGTGCATGCCCCCAACTTGAATTAACTAAGATAATTGAGTGATAACAACTATTTCAACTCAATTAACTCATTCAAGTTGTCTAGTGATGTGGAATTTCGATTTTCCCCTAATTTAATCAAAGGAGAATTTAAATTAGGAATTTATTGATGCATTTTCAACACCTCATGTTCCTGATTTTGATTGATGGCTTAAGAAGAAGGATTATAGATGTGCCTAAAAGGGGTATCTTTACAGGGTGCAAGGTGACTAGGAAAATATCACTTACCCACCTGATGTTTGTGTAACACAAGGCTCTGCCATTCTATGTCATATGGGGAATATGGCGAGCTAGAAATGATAGTATTTTTATGTAGAAGAAGCTTGATGTGAGGAGTACATGCACTAATATTTCAACATTATTTTTGGAGATTGGGACACATGAGGAAAAGATGCCTAAAATAAATCAAAGCATAAAGAATATCTGGGAAAAATATCATGTGGGATTTTTTGACAGAGCCTCATTCTCCAAGGAATGTGGTAGTGGGATGGTCATATACTTGGGTCCAGGACTTTTCCATCGATTCCTCTGGTTTAGAGGTGAAGGCACAAACACTAGAACACTAAAGTGAAGCTTATAGCCTTGTGGAGTGTCCTTTTCTACTCCAAATGGCTAGGGCTTGAGGAAATCGATGATGGACAGGCAGAGAGGAGGAAACACACAAATTTCACACACACACAAAATGAGTTGTGGCTCTTCTATTGATCATACAACTTGATTTTACTTCATTACAATGAAACCATCATGGGAATTTATGATTTTTAGCTAGCGACTCACTCAAAATAACTTCAACATGCAAACACACACTAAGTTTGGACTTCTCCAAATATTTTATAACTCAACCTTACTCACACTTAACTTAGTTAAATCACACTCTAAATCTGGATTGCACTTAACTCAACTCATCTCTTCATGCATCACTCGACTTGGATATTCATGCAGGAGAAATTACTATTTCCAACACTCCCCCTTAATTATGACTGTATGACTCAACTGTTGGCAATATGATGCAATGTGTTGTCCTTGATGGCAACCTACTTGATGAATTTGTCCTTGATGGAAACCTACTTGATGAGTTGCGTTTTGATAGCAACCTATTTGTTAAAGATGTAAAATGATGTATCTACATATCAGTTCAAAAGTAGCAGAAAAATGAATTTCAGTAAGTGCCAGAGAAATGATAAATATAATATGTCACAATGTATATGCTACTTTTATGAAGGCAACCCGCGTATGGATTCAATGTATACACTACTTTTGTGAAGGAGACCTGCGTATACATTCAGGACTAGTATATACGCATCCAGTTTGAAGAGAAATCGCGTATACACGCGGATACGAACGCTCCAAGTCGTGTATGCCTTTTGCGCTCTAAAAACTATGATACCTAGGGGCATTACCATGGTATTGGCCCACTGTATTGAGCGCTGGATTATCTATTTGATCCCGTCCAGGAATACCATCAGCGGTTAAGTGGTTTTGACTCATGGTATTGATAAAGGCTAAAACTATATAAGGAGAAGAGGATCATAGTGCAATGTGAGCATGGGTAAGGGTTGCTGATGAATAAATTTCTCTAAGGAATATCTGCATGGATGAAATCTGTTCTTAATTGATAGATCTGAATCTATGATGCACCCATGGATATAATGATGGTTCAATATCTCTAGATCTGATGATGATGAATCTCTATAATGACCTACTGAAGGAATGATGAAGAACCGGCGCAAGTCTACTGAAGAAAATGGAGAAATCTGGGTAAGTTTTATAGATCTGGTCTGTTCGACAAAATTTACATTTACAGATCTATACGCTATTTGGTTTCAGTAAAAGTGCGTACATACGCGGGTTCGCTTCATGAAAAGCGCGTATGGCAGTTAGGGTTTTCTGAAGAATAATATACACAGAAGTATACGCAGGTTTGCGTGCAGAAAAGTACGTATGTACGCGACTTCAGTGAATCAAAGTAGCGTATGCTATTTGAATCAATGTTTGTTCAGGGTTGAGTTTGTATCTGCATATCTATTCTAAAGTCTGGGTATTGAATGAATACTTCACTCTGAAGTATATCTGCATGGAATGGGTTACAGTTTATTGATAGATCTGAATTAATAATGCACCTATGAATAAAAAGATGGATCAAGATCTCTAGACCTGAAATGACTATGTATTTTCTAGATTTGTTTATGGAAAGTTTAGATCTATGATCGGACGAATGTTTGTTGAAGTGAAGGGTAAAATATGAGCTATTTATTTGGTCTGCAGAGTTGCACTGCCTTGCAATGTTTGCAAATCTATATGCAGGTTCCTCACAGTGAAAGTGCGTATATACGCCGGTTAGGTTCAGCAAAAGCGTGTATGGAATGAAAGGTCAGTCCTTAAATAGTTACAGATATATACGCGGGTTTGTCTCTGTGAAAGCGCGTATATACGCGGGTTCAGTGAAGTAAAAGCGCGTATGGAATCTAGGGTTTTGTTGAAGTGTGCAGAAGGAAATCTCTGATCTGTTTTGCTATTCTACTATTGTCTGTCAATGATGTATTCATACAGATCTGGGTTGTTTGAATGTTGATTATGATGTTGATTATGTTGATTAAAGATCAAGTTGTTGGTTGATTGGTTGATGATTCAATGAATGAATTGATGGGGTTATAAGTTTCAGTTTGATGTATGTTGAGCTTAAATGTGTGGAGTGGGTCTAGTCTGAAAATCTGATGAAAAGTGGCCTACAAGGTGTGTTGTATGGAAGCTGTTGGATCCAAAGAGGAAATTGATGAAACGTGTCCGCAGTGGGTCTAAGAGGGTCGAAGCCTTCAAAGGAGGGGGTTGTTCCTTCCGGTGGTAGCCGGTAAAATAGAGTGTGGGTGGTAGCTCCTTCCAGTGAGGTGTCAGTAAACCAGAGTGGGGGGTAGTAGCTCCTTCTAGGAGAGGTCAGAACGAGATCATGGTTAGAGGCCTTCCAAAGCGTGTCTGGAGAGGGAGAGAAGGCTAAGGGCCTTTCTTATTGGTACCGCGTGCCGGTGTGAGTCACACAAGATAAAGTAAGAAGTTTTCTTTATAATAAATATTGAAGACAGAGACGACAGCAGCAGTGGTTTTCTCCCGAATTGGGTTTCCACCTTAAATACTGGTGTTCATGTGTGATGGTTTATTCTGTTATTACTGCACATGCTTACTGCTTACTAAACTTCTGATGAATGAATGATGCAATGATCTAAGTAAAGAATTAAATGCATAATAAGATCTTTGGACATACACAATTTTTCTTAAGGATATCCGCGTGTATACGCGAGTTGGGTTCAGTAAAGTAGCGTATGGTTTTAAGAGAAAGAAAAAGTAAAAAAATTTCAGTCGGCTCTAAATACTGATTCACCCCCCCTCTCAGTGTTTTTCCCAACATCAACATGACTCAACTATGCCTACTAGGCTTACAATAGAAATTGACTCAATCATCACTTAAACATGCTTGTTGGTCTAAGTCTCAGCTAAGCTTACAAAGGCTCAATACTTTTACAATTTTTCATTTTCTTTTTCATTTCTTCTAGATTCTATATCCTCGAAATTGCTTCATTCTTTGTTGCATGTTTTTGTTGTAGGCTCCATATTTTTACTTGTTGTTGTTACAATGTTTATTTTACTTGTCTAGAATTTGTGTTGCAAAATAATATGATCATGTCTTCTACAACTTCCTCTTCAAAGATTCTTTCAACTATATATTTCTGCCACAACTCTTCATCTTCGAATTGTCTTCTTTGCCCTGCTTCTTGCACTTCATATTCCTGATCTTTATTCTTCCATATTTCTATATAGAAAAATATAATCTCCTCTTTAATCCATCGCTTAAAATTTGTTTCAATGCGCTCATCCTCATCTTCGGAAGCTTCCATGTCCTTCTCTTCACTTTCGTCATCAGGTACTACTGTTTTTTGCCTGTAGTCTGCACACACAATAGCATCATTAAGCTTACATGTAAAATCGTAATCATGCTCCTTTCTCTCATTCACCACTTCATTTAATTCTTTTATTCCAACATTTTCTTTAAGACTCTCATCAATTTTTTCAATTGATTTTGAATCCATTCTTCAATGAGCTTCAAATATGCATCAAACTTATTAGCGAATTTATTTCCAATTTATGCTATCATGCTATTTTTAACATCTGCATATTCAAAAGCAATGTTAAAACATCTTTTTTTATGCTCTTTAGTGAAAGATTATTTCTCTACCTCTTGCTTCTCTGCCTTCTTTTCCATTGCATGGAGGTTTTATTCAATTATTATGTTTCCAATGCATATTCTCATCAAAAACCCTTCAATCACTCTATCCTCTTCTTGATCATTAGTTGTTGCTAGACTACATACCGCTTCATGAGAATTTTCAACTACTTCATAACTTACTGCTACATTGGCAGCTTCAACCTTCAATTCTTCATCAAACATGGCACTTACCATATTGCCACAATCAATTCCTATTTCAAAAAATAAACCACACATCTCATCAACAAAATTTTCATCCACCCTATGGTGGGATATCCGAGCATGGATGTACTCATTAATAATTTAACCTTTCCAAATTCATCATTAACTGTGGTTTGATTCACCAATTCACATATCACTTTGTAGTCATCATCCACATGTGTTTCGTCATAGTGGGATTCACCATCATCTACACCATCCATGTTATAGTGGATTCCTTGAGAATTTATATGATGTTGCCCTGTTTCACACAGAGAGGCTTCAACTTCTCTCTCTCCAATATTTGTTGCATCCTCTTCATCCATATGCATGTCTACATAATGGGTTTCACTTTTATAGTCTTCACGACCATCATGCACTTTTAAGTAGGATTTTCCAAGATTTTTTGTCCTCTTAGGGTCTTTCTCATCTAATCTCAGATTTGCGGCTAACTCAACAGATTGTGACACATCTTGTTGTTGCATGTCACACCCCCTTGCCCCAAAATTTTCTTCCAAGATCTTCGATGCTTCCTTGGAAGTTGTAGATTTTTCTACCTTGCACAAAAATTCCCATCCAATGCCTGTTTTATAAAATTCAATGCTAAAGCATCACATACTTCATCATATGGGTTATTAGACTAGTACTCAATTAAATCTTTAACTCAAAGAAAAGTTAGCATTTTGATAACCCAAAAATCAAAATATTTACTAGTAAATATAGGAGGTGGTAGCAGATCAAAGCTATACCAATCAAACTTGATTTATTCATTGTCTTCTGCTAGACTTCTCTATTCCTCAGTTGTGGCCTCAAACTCTCTAAGCATGGAAACGATCTTTGCCTCTTCTTTTCTATTCATTTTCTTAATCTTCTTCAGTTGCTCTTTGCGACCCATGACCATTGTATTTCATCTGTCTTATAGTTGCTTTCCTTATTGAATGAGGCTATCTTCCATATCGAACTTGAAAAAATAAATAAATAGATAAATAATATATATATATATATATATGCCCCCGTAAGGCACAATTTTCACCCAAAACACTGTCATGCTTGACAAAACACAAAAAAAAAAATTGTAGACTGACAGACTTTGCAAAGTCCCTTTTCAAAAAAGACCCTTTATATATATATATATATATATATATAGAGAGAGAGAGAGAGAGAGAGAGAGAGCCTTCATAAAAGTTCAAAACCCTTTAATATATAAAAAAAAAACTTTTCCTTATAAGCATAAAAACCCAACTTCACTTTATAGCGATCTCTCCAAAAAGAAACTTTATGAGGAGAACTAAAAATAAAAACCTTTTAATCTGACTCACATTAATCTCCTAAAAGATATATATGAATTTATACTTGCCATGAAATGGTCTTTTAGATTACCTTAAAAGAGCCTTTGAAAAATCCTTTTAAAAGCATTAACTTGGTTCGTTTTTGAAAAACAACTCTCCACTTGATTAACGTGGCCTTGTATACTTGAGGCCTACGTTATAACACCTTCTACAAGAAGGTACCCCATTTTAGTGAGCTAACGCAGCTGGAATGCAAAGTGTCACGACCCCACGCCGTGGTGACTTCGTCCAGTGTGGGTGTTGTTCGGCATCGATGCAATTTCACTTTTATAATTACTCTTACCTGGACTACACCTATTCCAACACTTAGTCAATTTTATGTTCAAGTGTTTGTTCTTCAATTATTTAATGTGCAATAGAAATTCAATTGCTTCTTTTAACATTCAACACTTGTGTAAATTCTGTGACAACAATGTGTGATAACCAAAACAACAATGTAAAAGTAGAACAATGTGTATTGTACATAGCACAAATTTATGATGGGAGGGGGAAAATCCCCAAATAAGTTCGCCCTGAATATTATAATACTTCAACAAATATAATACAAGTATATTTTACAAGTTACAAATGTGGGGTAGTTTCCTGGTTTCACCAACAACTTGTCCACACAATTTGTCCCAGTTTGTGCATCTCACCCTGCACGTTCTGCCCAGTTCATGCAACCTCTGCCCACACAATGTGACCTACCAGAAACCTCGAAATTTTTTCCCAAAAAAAATATTCGTGCAGCTTAGTCATGCAAGCTCACTAAGTGAGCCTCACTTTGACCGTTGCTCTACTACTAGATCCCTTTTTTCCTTGTGCAAATTTCAATTTTATGTAATATCACAAATTTTTCCCAAGTGCCTCTCCCATGTCTTCTTCTTGGTCGACTTTCCTTGCCTGGTTCCTCCTTGGCCAAGCTCCTCTTTTTTATTTATATGCTCCTTAGCCAAAATAATAAAGTCGACCGACGCCCCTTTAAGTTCTTGAGTTGACCCAACATGTTTTCTGAATGCCCCTAGACGACCTGCCAATGGGTAGGTGGGAACCCCTCTATGGGCGGGCACGCCCCTGGTTCGACCTACCAATGGGCAGGCGAGCGCCCCTGTTGGGCGGTTGCGCCTATACCTAGGCACATCCCTTGCCTTAATGTTCTTGTTATCCATTTTTCGTCGCTCGCTTGAATTGTGGGTCATGATCGCCACTTCCTCGCGCCCCGCTCGCTCTACCTTCGCTCGTCCCATGCCTTTGTTGCTACATCATCGTGTTTCCTGGTTGCCCCATGGTGTGGGTGTGCCCATGGGCACAAACCGTTATTCCTTGCATGTTCCCATGCGCCTCTCCACTATAACAGGCGATCTTCACCAAGTCACCCTTCGCTATACTCTGCCCAACGCCCCACCTCCGTGCGGGCACGCTCTTGGCACACGCCTCACCAACTCTCCCGTGTTGTGCATCGTGTTGACCTGGGCACCTCCCCTCCATGTAGGCGTGCCCTTCACACTTGGGCACTCGTCGCACTCCAAGTCGATTTTTCGCCTCTCTAAGTGCTCGTGGCAGTCATGGGAAATCATTGGTCATAGTGCCAACTTGGGGCCCTGACATCCTCCCCCACTCTAAAAAGGTTTTCGCCCTCAACAAACTCCTTTTTCCAATTTTATCATCCACATCACGACAACCAAATAACTCTTCCTATGACCTGCTCCATGCCCATATCCTATCACAATCCTGTAACAACATCATGTGTTGGATCCCCTCGTGTTGGTGACTAGTCAGGTAGCTAATATGACCGTAGCACCTCCTCCATAAGAACGCATGCATTGTAGAAATTTGAATAATGGATGAGTTATTCACCGAGATTCTCCTGATCACACACTATTTTAGCTTCATGCATAATACAGAATCTCTTCTACCATTGATCATCACATGCGGAAATAAAATCAATTGCATGCACAACATTAAAGCCATAAAAATTCACACATATGAACACGGTATTTCATGGGAAAGCTTAAAGCTGAAAATGCCCAACTATCTGTATATTATACATGTCATGGAGATCATGTAACAATCATAGCACAAAGCTCTTTGCAAGCTCTCATGCACTACCTCCCTTGCTACACACTATCAAGCTAGATCTAGCAAAACTCATGCTCCAACCTTTAGCCACTTGATAGCCAACCTCAATTGCATGTGTCAATGCTATGGGATGGTCTCTTTATATAGATAAACCACCTGGATTGAACTGCACAATCCTCATTGATTACTCCACCTATCTGTGTGTTGCAAATAGCAACAGTGTAGTCACAACCGATAGTTAACCTACTCTTTCACCTATTTCTGCACTGGTCTCCACTGAAACTGTCCATGCACTGAAGTTAACTGATGTATTCTTTAGTTGATTTATGAGTTTATAATTAGTGAATTAATTAATAATTAATTCACACTACTCTCACTAATTGTATCTATTAGTTAACTTGGATACAAAAAGCTCAACTATGTTTAGATTAGTTAAACTGAATACAACTCCACTAACTTCCTCAATCAACTCCACCAAACTCTGTCACATGAGTTCTAACTGAAGTCTTCATGCAATAGCTTCACTTAAACCCTAGGAAAAGCGTATTTCCTTCTGGCAGCTGCATGCCCCACCTCTGAGGGTCAAACTGAAGTGCTCCAAGAGAATAAGATAATGTTTAGAGTCCAAATATTATTAAGAGCTAATAATATTCGACATATCTATTTTTAGCCTGGCAGTCTAAAAATAGAAACCACCCATATGTCTAAAAATAGAGGTCCATCTATTTTTACCAACATGACCAACCATCCATAAATAGTATCTCGCAACTTATAGATCATGATCCATATGTCTAAAAATAGACATAGTCTAAAAATAGACTTTTCGACAAAAATCACATGTGTGGTCCCCACCTAGTTTAGGTGATCACTTTCCAACTAGGATCAGAAAATATGTTTCAGGAGGCCTCCTTCACTGTTTCTTGTTGCCATTTTCAACACTCCCTCTCAACAAGAAAGGACTGTCTTTGCATGCGACATGCAACTCCATGCATTCGCCCTGCAACCTTCACAAGCGCCATGCAACTCCATGCATGCGACATGCAACTCCATGCATTCGCCATGCACCCTTTGCATGCGCCATGAAAACTCATGCATGCACCATGCAACTCCATGCATGTGCCATGCACCCTTTGCAAGCGCCATGCAACTCCATGCATCTGCTCTGCAACTCCTCTGAAACTGAATAGGCTCCAAACAACTCAATCAATCTTGATGCATCTAGCATCTATCATCAAAGTCTTCGACTTCTGCTGGTACCAACTGCACATGTCATCAGGAACTACTGCGCTGTTGAACTCTTGCACCCATGCACTCTTGCATTTGCTGTCAACTCTGATCCACGCTCCAGTATCCGACACTGTCACTTTGATCTGCCTGCATCACTCCAACTGATCTTGCTACTGCTGCGCTGTGGGCACCTCGTAGCCAGGTTCAATTCATGAGATCCACACCAACTCATGAATCCTGCCCAGAAATCTCCACTTGGGATTACTCATGCATGTCGCCCCACCTCTCATCTGGTGGTATAGCTGCATGCACTCCCTCTGCCCATCTGGCACGAAGTTTCTCTGCATGAGTGGTCTCTCCCACTCCATGATCCTCTTGTGGCTGCTCCACACCCCGAGGTTCACTTTCACCTGCATGCAAAACCCGCTCCCTCTCAAGCTTCAATTGCATGTCTTCCTTCCGCTTCCCAATAGTAGGAAGCTCCGTAGAAATCCCATCTACATCAAATCTATAAAGATTCTTCTGCATCTCCAGTT